>CP045898.1:3612268-3666208 GCA_013387185.1 Caligus rogercresseyi | reverse complement strand
TGTTAGTGTGTTGTTTTACTTACTGTTTTTGTATTTCATATTGAATTGCCTTCTGACTTTTCATGAAACAGAAGTCCTTACAAGAATGAAAACCACAATTATAACATTTAATGTTTTATGGATTCATTTTAATGGGATTGAGGATCCCGATGGAGCATTGATATGAATGTTTTTCTAATAATGGGATACAAAGATAACTTAATCGGATAATGTGAGAAAATATCCTTATAATCTAAAAATCCAGAGTCTAAGACGTTTTTTTGCCCGTGTACAAGCGGTTGAATTGTTTTGTTTTTTTCCATGTTTCGTTGTAGATAGGTTAAATATGATTTTTTTTGTTATGTTTGATTTAGAATCAAGGATGGATGGTTAAGAACAGACGTATCTTTTTATATAAAATTTTGGTGAAACTATTTGATTTTTGAGTTGTTTTGGAAGGGTATCCTAGCATCGTCATTGAAAGGGATAGGTTTGAGCGTTTTATTGATACAAAAGATTGTATTTTGATGGAATCATATCTCTGATTTTTTTCACAAGGGCATTAAACAAATTTTTTTCTTCATAAAATTACTCTAAACTGCATTAAAGTTCCGTTATAAATATAATTAACTTGAAATGAAGAAGTATCTAGCAAAAGGGGGAATTGTTTTGATTGTTGCTTTTACTTGTGTTTTAATAAGCTCTGAGCATAGAGATATAAGATATTGAGAACTGATTCCCTAATTGCAGAGAAACAGCGTTCTGTTGTTTCTGCGTGTTCAAAATAAACAAAGTAATTTGTACTACGTCATCGCAAGCTGATCATAGAGATAGATTCTATCTCTATGATCAGCTTATCTGAAGATATGATTATCTGAACACACAGAAACACAGAACGCTGTTTCTCTGCTATTGAAGGGAATCAGCTCTCTATATCTTTATATCTCTATGGCTCTGACTGAGGCTATTGATATGAAATTTATCTTTGAGTTGTTCTGCACGGGTATTTAAGCCTCGTTTTATTTAGAACATTATTTAAGATTTAAAAGAATGCACTTTAAAAACGTATATACAAGGGGAAGGTTGACTAGGCATTTGATTAAGAACTGTTGATTTTGGAAAGGGTTGCGATATCTGAGTTACTTCACAAGGGCATTAGAACATTAGTTTCTTTTGAAAAAATACTTATTGAAAAACTGCATTTAAGTTTCCTTTAATATTATTTCATTTTTAGAAAATGTATATCGTTAACATGAAAGTATTTTGAGGGTTGCTTAAAGCTTTTAATTTAGTTTTGATGTAAAATTAAAAACTTTGGTTAAGAAATGGTTTTATATATCATTTGTTGTTTGTTTTACGAAATATGTTTATTGGGATATGAATAAATCCTTGGGATTCGGTCATCACGAAAAATATTTTTTTTTTTCTCAAAAAGATAGCTTTTCATTTATTAATATTTGTTTGATTTATAATAAGTTGGGTAAAGTTTCTTGCATGACAGTTTTCACTTGAAATTTTATAGGGAGTCGTAACTAGGCAAACTTCGTACCCTTAAAAGGACATGGATTTGGTGTGGACTTAAATACAAAACTGACTCTACAAGGGTGTGAGGACCCCAATAGTTGAGCTTTTAAATCATAAATGATGTAGGAGCGCCAACATGGAAATGGGCTGGCGGTATAATTAAATATGTGCCTGAAAGATCGAAGCTCTACATAAGCACTATCAAAAGGATTTTAAGAAGACATCGCGCATTTTAAACCAATCCAATAAATGATTTGTCCTTTTATATAAGGTTATTCTTCAGGGCAGTAAATATGAGCTACAATGTTCATTTATGTATTTTCGCAACTGCCCTGAATAGTCTTACTCTGTTTCTGTATATAATTTTAGTGTATTTTATTTTACACTGTATAAAATTTTACAGTTCACCGAATAAAATGTTTTTAAACGAAAAAAAAATCATAATCATCAGAACTTGATGAAAATATCTTAAATATCTATTGTATAACATTTTCTAGATGTAGAATTATTACCTACAGTAGGATATTAGACCACTGATTTCACAAATGTAAATCATATGAAAACTGCGTCCAACATAACCAATATTGATAGAAGTTGCTGTAAGTCAGCTGTCAAATTAAAATAAATATGCTATCATGTTTATTTATATCTACACGGATGTAATTCTATCGATCCAAATAGGCAAAAAATGGTTTGCAGGATCGAATATTTAATGCTTTGTATTTTTCCACAAATATTTAGAAAATATAAATTTAATTTATACTTTTCGGCCATATGTCCTTATGCATTTATATCATGCTTTAGTTAAATTTAAAACATGTAAAATCTAATATTTACTCACTAAAACTTAATAATTTTCCAATCATTAATATGTAACACATTGTTTTTATTAATTATATGAAACAAACAACTGTTTGTAGTCAGGCTACTTACTATAATGCGTATTTAATAAAAAGTTAACAATTGGTTATAGAGGGTCCCCCCCCCCCCCCCTTTGTGATGTATTAAAACAACACACCTGTTGACTAAGACTATTACGCAATAAAACTGACAAATCCTTCAATCTAAAGGATTTTTTATTTGAGGCATTAGTCAGATGAAGGATTAACCAGATTATAATTGTTGAAAAGATGATTTGCTTAGTGAACTTTCGATGATTAGCTTAACATTTTTTGTTTGTTTGTTTGATGATCCAATAGTATGAATTGAGGCCTTTGATTGAATTCTTAGCCCTGTAGCCCACAACCACTTAAACCATGTGGTCGTTTCATTCTACCTCGGTAAGCCAAACAGTTCACCAAATTGACAATTCCTAGAAATCCCTGGAGTCTGATTTGGCTCTGGAGGATATTATTGACTTCATATAATACTCTACAGTTTTTAAAGAGTTTCTTACTCGAATCATAGATATAATATTGGACAAAGCCTTTAAAAGCTACTCCGGATGTTTGTTGAACTAATAAGAAGCTGGGCACATATGAAGAACTTTACACAGTAATAAATTGCCACATAGCAAAAAATAAATTCTCTAACCCATATAATGACAAGTGGTTAGAATATTTATGTCCTGCAAAGAGGGGCCATATAAAAGGGGCTCCATATAATTTACTTTTGCCCCAATAAACGTAAGCTTTACAAGTCTTTAATTTTATTGAAAAGTGCATCAATATTTTTATTATTAATATAACCTCATATATGTAGAAAATATTTCTTATGTTGTTGTAGAGCAGCACCTTCGGAGTGCATTTATGCATGAAATAGAGTTGCATCCTAACGGATGAGTAATTTAAGTCTACTGCGTGTCGACCATTGAACCTGATGTCTCTTGTTCATCATTTGTATTCATCAAAGACAAGGGACTGGCTCGACAATGTGCTTCCCTTTTCCTTCTTTGGAAGATTGCTATATAAATAGATTACAAAACTAATTTCGCAAAAAAATGAATCATTTAAAACGTAAAAGTTTTGTTGTTATATTATTTAGTCGTTATTTTTGTATCTATAAAGCTCGATTAAGTTACATCATTGTGGATACACATTATAGCATTCAAAAGCACACTACATCGAATGGAGGATCAAGTTCAATGGGTTTGCTTTCATATTTGTCAAGCAGTATAGCCACCATGTAATAAACCACAGAGCTTTGAGCATTAACATATTTCCATAAGCAGTCTTTGTAGTTTTGAAGGCCCTTATTCTTACATAAGTCAAGCAGCCTCATCCCATGATACCAAGTGAGGAATTCATCTCAAGCATCGATCTGAAGCACCTCTTACATTCAATTATCACACAACCTCCTCAAGAGAAACACATCATACACCCTATATGACTTTTGAAACCAAGTAATGAATCCTAAGATCCTTTCTAGCACCTTTCCTAAAAACCTTCTTACATTCATAAATCACAAAACCTCGGTGAAGGGATGCCAATAACAAATATACAAAGCCATGAGAATCCGCGTTAATGAAACACCTACCTACTACCTCGTAATACTAATAAATTAGCCATACACAAAATAGCCCTCCTCAATTTTTAATACAACATCATCATCATCAAAATATGGTACATTAAAGTAGGTAGCTTTCATGCGGATGGGTTTTTGTGGTGAGTCTTCGTCGTCATTTTTGCCTGGGAGACATCCGCAACAATCATCCAAACAATATGGAGTGTGTATGTATGTATGTACATACTAAAGCTGTGTGTACACCTAAGGAAACTCTCAAGACAAAGAAGGGTTATTCCCCCTGGCCCCTGTAATTCTTTCTTCTTCCCTTCGTTATTTTTCTCGGTTCATCTTTGCCTTCTTCTTCTTCTTCTTGAAGAAGAAAAAAGTTATTCTAAGGGATGAAAGAGTCGCAATAAGAAGGGGAAAAGGGTGAATGCACTCGACTTCCATTACGTAATGTCTAAGGCCTTTAATAAAAGAAACAGAAGCCTGACTTACCTGCCCCGCCGCCTAACTGCCTTCCTTAGCATGTAGCACACCCATAGAGAGTGATGATCCCCGAACCATTGCCAATGCAATGGTTCTATGGTGAAAAGAAGGGGCGAGATAATATACAGGCGTAGGAACTATGAAGTCATGAAACAACATTCTTCTTCTTTTACTTCACCACTATATCAAGGCCAGTGGCTGAAGGTCAAAACCCGGGATGAAAACCACCACTTCAAGGACGGGAGTTTTCTCCACCGCCCTTACTCCTTTTTATGCAGTTGTACTTTTATTGGGGTTTGGGACGTTGAGGGCTTTTGAATAGATCTAAGAGACACTTAAATAAAATATACATATATGAGGCAGCTTGTTAATATATATATGAATTTATTTCTATTTGGTTTGATTAAACTACAGCAGCCAGAATTGAATGGGCCCTATCTATTATTATAACTAGTCCGTGTCCTAGTGGATTTAAAATTGTATTTATTGTTCTAAAACGGCTCGTTATTTATTTTCTTACTTATACCTTGATAAAGTTTTAAAATATATATTAATACATATATACAAGAAAATGAGTGAATAAAAAGTCTTATATAATGCTTATCAAACGAATGAATTGAACAAAGTAATTAATATTTTATAAAGAGGCTTTTACGAAGGGTCTTATAATTAAGGTTCTTCAAAAAGTTGATTAAAAAATGTACAACTGTTTCTGATAGATATGCAGTCTTTCATGAGCATGGATATAAGAATATAATAGTAAACTTTTATAACGTCATAACATGTATATTTTTATTGTTAAAGAAATCAAGGGACAGATATAGTTTTGGCCAAAGGTCTAATTATTTAGCTTTTAATTTATATCAACTAAGTTAAAATGGATTATGGCTGACTGAAAAAATGCCTAATTACCAATACAAAAGTATCATTTCAGGAGTAGCTTGAAACATTGAACAATATTTCTATTTTTAGCTCGATCAATGATCTTTATATAACTAGATATATTTTTGTAAAGGCTATTTAAGGGTGCATGAAGTCTACTAATTTGACCAACAACAAGGACACTTAAATGCATAAGTTATTATAAAACAGAGGATAATTGAATCAATTGAAAGCTGAGTCTATTAATGTGTCTACTGCTTTGCTGGGTTCAATGAACACATTGAAAGTTGATTATAAAGGGACTATATATATATATATATATATATATATATATATATATATATATATATATATATATATATATATATATATATCAGACTTGTTTGACGTTCGCGAAAAATTATCGATCGTCGTTCGTTGGCGTTCGCCAAAAGGCATCGTTCGTCGTTCATCGTTAATTAAATTGAATCTTTCGTCGTTCATCGTTCGTTTGTCGTTTTTTAGAAAGAAATTTGTGAAAAAAGTGATGACGTTTTTTTAGAAATAAATTTCTGAAAAAAGTGATGACATTTTTTTAGAAAGAAATTTGTCCATGAAAATTAAAAATCTTTGTCTTTTTATTGCGCCAAAAACGAACGATAAGGAATTTTCCTTATCGTTCGTTGTTCGTCAAAAACTTTGTCGTTAATCGTTCACGAACGACAACAAATGAACGATAAATCAACAAGTCCGATATATATATATATATATACATTAGGGTTGTTCTTATTTTTCAAATGTTTGAAATGTTAGCCACTTTGTGGATTTTCTGTTTCTTGGTGATAAAAGAAGACGACATACAAAGTTTGAACAAAATCGGTCAACATTACGAGGTCGCGCAACGAGGTCAAAGTTTTAAAAATTTAGTAAAAATATAGTTTTCCGCAAATTTCTTCAAAATGGTGGACGTTACAGACTTCAATAATAATTATTAATTTAAAGGAAATCTAATTACTACCAGACGTATGTTTGATGTTTTTTAATAAAACAAAGTTTTCAGTAAAAACAAAGCAAGAAAGGGAGTGTGTATTGTTAGCTTATTTCATAGCTTTTTTGTATCAATTAACTTCACTCGCCTGTAGAAGATGACTTGTTCGCTTCAGAGTAAAATAGTACTTTTAAGTTTAGTAAAACTTTAGATGATAAATCCAAAAATGACCTTGGTTGCATTCTATCAATTCAGAATTCAGTACAATCTGAGTTTACATCATATGATTCAGAGCCTGTATTGACCTATAAGAAATCGATTATGAAAAAAATAAATCATAATGTGTTTCTTAGATTTGCGTCAAGGTATCCTCTCAAAATTTTACTTTGTCTCTGACGCATTTATAATCCATTATATGCGTCATTTTGTACGCGAGATAGGCTTTTTTAATGTACATATAACTCTCTACTTATTAAATTGACATGATTTAGTATACCAAAATATTAAAGCTGGTTAACCAAGCTTTCATTTGATATTTTGGTGTTCTAAAAATCGCTATACTTTAAGAGATATAAGCAAATACGTACTCTCCCCCCCAAAAAGAGTATAACCTGGATAGAAAGAGAAAGAGAAGGGAGGGAGTATTTTGCCTCACTTCTCTCCCTTCTTTTTTTCTTTCTATCCAGGTACACTAACTACCGTTACCAAATGGTAATCGTATATTCTCATATCAAAAGGTCAATTTTTGGGGGAGAGTACGTATTTGCTTATATCGATTAAAGTATAGCGATTTTCAGAACACCAAACATATCAAATGAAAGCTTGGTTAACCAGCTTTAATATTTTGGTATACTAAATCATGTCAATTTAATAAGTAGAGAGTTATATGTACATTAAAAAAGCCTATCTCGCGTACAAAATGACGCATATAATGGATTATAAATGCGTCAGAGACAAAGTAAAATTTTGAGAGGATACCTTGACGCACATCTAAGAAACACATTATGATTTATTTTTTTCATAATCGATTTCTTATAGGTCAATACAGGCTCTGAATCATATGATGTAAACTCAGATTGTACTGAATTCTGAATTGATAGAATGCAACCAAGGTCATTTTTGGATTTATCATCTAAAGTTTTACTAAACTTAAAAGTACTATTTTACTCTGAAGCGAACAAGTCATCTTCTACAGGCGAGTGAAGTTAATTGATACAAAAAAGCCATGAAATAAGCTAACAATACACACTCCCTTTCTTGCTTTGTTTTTACTGAAAACTTTGTTTTATTAAAAAACATCAAACATACGTCTGGTAGTAAATTAGATTTCCTTTAAATTAATAATTATTATTGAAGTCTGTAACGTCCACCATTTTGAAGAAATTTGCGGAAAACTATATTTTTACTAAATTTTTAAAACTTTGACCTCGTTGCGCGACCTCGTAATGTTGACCGATTTTGTTCAAACTTTGTATGTCGTCTTCTTTTATCACCAAGAAACAGAAAATCCACAAAGTGGCTAACATTTCAAACATTTGAAAAATAAGAACAACCCCAATATACATACATATATATTGAACTCTACATCATAATAGAAATGGCTTAAAATCCTTAACAGATGTGGTCCTCCTTATTGAATGTAAGTATTTTCAAAAAAAGAGTGCAAAGTTTTTAATAGATGGCACTGGTAACAAATCTTGACCTCAAGGCTATCTCATTGCACTTATATATTCCCGTAATCAATAAATAAAACTGGATTATAATTTTTGCAACTTAAGACTTATATATAAATGAGTACATCTTCCTACGACACAGATGATGCTCCATGTTTTCAAAAAGGGCATTAGCTCTTTGAACCTTATATATATATATATATATATATATATATATATATATATATATATATATATATATAGTGGACATATTAATCATGTGAAACTCTTTTGTTTTGAATCATGGCCGTGAGTTCCGTAGTTTATTCTCTAGACATAGCAGAGACTTTCAATAAGATCCGTGAAATTTCCGTAATTGTATTTTTAAATATCATTTTGGAACTGTAAAACACTCTATTTATTAAGTTGAATGTCCTTGACTTAATAACTCATCCAATACTAAATATATAAATAAATGTCTAATAAATCCATGATGGTATTGAATTCGCAAGCAAACAATAGGTAAGGCATGTTTTAGGAAAAAGATACTTACTTGTGATGGAAATGAAGACAAAAAATACAGAATAGATTTTGGGTCTTTCATTTACAGATCCGAAATTCAATTGAACTATGCAAATGGAACGTTCTTTACGACGGCTTTTTGCGATATGAGTAAATTGCCAACGTATTTGATCTATTTTGATTTTCTAAATATGCTCTAAAGGCACCACCGCTCAGATCTGAAATTAATGCAAGGTGAAGAACCGATAGTGAGACGTATTTTTTAAAGTCAAATATGCCCATTCAATGTCCTCCAATGCAAAGACTTTCATTATCAAAAAGTCAAATTATTCACATCCATTTTAAGGATATTCAACCAGAATCGGCGCTTAAAGACTTAAAGGTTGACCTAACTATTTTCTTAATTTAAAATGATTCCCAATTACTACAAATGGTACAAAAAATAGAAACTGATAGATCTAGTGCAACGGTCAGATGCTCTTATTGTGTAACATGATGTAAAAAAACATAGACAGTTTATTATCTAAAACAGTCTTTTTGATCGACTTCATAATTGTGAGTTCCTGATGTCTCTCATTTGATTCCCTCAAATACCTATAGGAAAACGTTTTATTACAAACAAGATCGTCCAATTGTTATTAGACAACAGTATACGATTGAAAGCGTAAGTTTTATGTATTTTTACGTAATTATAACTATATATAACTGACTATATATATTGACTAACGATTAATAATCCATAAGATTTTAAACAAAAAAAGTTTATTATTTGCAATTAATCGAAGAGGTCCGGCCCCGATCTCTATGTTAATGAAGCTTTAAAATCTTTACCTATTTTTAAATCCGTTGTAGTATTCAATATTTGTATAAGCTCACGTTTGGATGTGTTTAAAAATAGTTGTCAGTGACGTCATTGGAATCAGATATATATTGAAAGTCGACAAATTGGAAAAAGCTTATTTAAAGAACCCAATGACGTCACTTTTTCAATGCTTTGATTTTCCATAAAAATAAAGAATCTACACGATAAACCAATCCCCTCATTTTTGGCGCTGTATTCGATTAATCGATTAAAAGTCGACTATATGAAACAACTATCGTTTAGTTATTAATCGATACCTTGCATCCTTAATACAATATATATTTTTTAGAGAGAGAGATATATATAATTTACAAAAAAAATATATATAAAATAAACTTTTAACAAAAATAATTTATATTTTATGATACGTATAATAATGTAGCAAAGCTTAACGAACTCCTTTGCTTCTTTCCTTCTTCCCTGATATCTTAAAGTTCTAAGGCGGAGGCGTTAATAAAGGATGCAATTGTACAAAGGGTGAGGAGGGAGGGGGGCTGACGTTATATACATATAAGTATAAACGTCTTGATTCACCAGACGTCAGGTTAAAAAAACGTCTGTCCCCAAACGACACTTAAGCATGATACTCCACTTTTTTCCCCTTCTTTCTTTCCTTCCTTTTTTTAACAACAACCCTACGGTGGAGCAAACGACGTTTGTAAACAAATTTATGAATGTTTCCCACATACTTAATACACATTCTTGGGTATAAGGTAGATATATATTTAAAGAAGCAGCAAGAATATGGAGAAGGATGAGCGGAGTTGATGATGATGACTTTAGGAAGAAAAAACAGTGTAGAAAAAGGAGAAAAGAGAGACAAAAATCTATTTAAGAAATGTATTTTTAAATATGTCATTCAAAAATTCATTTCCTGAGACACATTGCTCACGAGTAAGGAAAAATTTATATACTAAGGAGAGGAGAATTTTTGTTGTTATAGATGATTAAAAATATTTGACAGTGGAGAATGGAGAAGAAGAAAAGAAAAAAAAAACGCAATTGTGGGGAAGGAATTCCAAGAAAATTGATTTCTCTTCGCTGAGAACAATACGAAAGAGTAATGCAAATCCCTTGCAGAAAAGTATGAGTAATAACAAGAAGGGATTCCAGGGCATTCATTCTTGCGTACTACTTGTCATTTATTACATGAGTCTTAATGAAGGGTTTATCTTAAAGCGTTAAAGTAAAGTAGCGCATCGGGGCAGATAGCTTGGAAAGATTTTCATTGAGTCTCTTTTTTCTTTTTGTCCAGCAGATGTCGCTTTGGCATTAAAAAATATGACGTCATACGGGGTTTTTTCGTTCTCATTCATCACATCCATTTAAATAATTGCATTCACTTCTACTATTTCTTAACTTATTTTTAAAACGATAATGAATATTTCAAAGTATAAGGCAAATGCATTAGAAAACATTTGAGTTTACTTCTATGTTCTATAGATAATTTAGGAGGAGAGGTTTCATGTAGAGTATCGAGCGCAGAGTTCCGCGGAGCAATAAAAAAATAGACACGACAATGTTATTGAGTCAATTGTTTAAGTCTACGTCACTAATACGTCACAAGGACACTTGATATATCCCAAAATTCCTACATATTTATTTACTTAGTTGCATCAACATCAACGCCTCTAGCGGATAAATAAAACGAAAGGAAGCCAATAAATAATCTAAAATAAGAACAAAAAAGCTCTTGATGCGCCACTTTCCTTTAAAGCCTTAGTTTATCTATGAGGAATAGAGATAAACAGATATAGAACTTATTCCCTTCATCTGTATTCTGTGTGTCCAATTTGATCTACGTCATCGTAAGCTGATCATAGAGATAGAATCTATTTCTATGATCAGCTTACGATGACGTAGCACAAATTACTTTGTTTACATTGGACACAATAAAACAGCTGAACGATGTTTCTCTGATATTGAAGGGAATCAGCTCTCTATATTTTTATATCTCTATAGGAATGTCTCTAAT
Source organism: Caligus rogercresseyi (assembly GCA_013387185.1). Lineage (NCBI taxonomy): Eukaryota > Metazoa > Arthropoda > Copepoda > Siphonostomatoida > Caligidae > Caligus > Caligus rogercresseyi. The sequence goes on along the minus strand of CP045898.1, from coordinate 3,654,911 downwards.
TGTTTAATGTGGAGATCTAAATATAAGAGTTGTAGGATTGAACCATAAATCCTTTGATCAACTTCTCAAATGTATTTGCAGCCTTTAATATTATGGTTACATATATTGAATGCCCAATGATAAAATTATATTGAACGGAGAGATATAAGAGAACCAAGAGTTTAAAGCTTTATTAATATGATTAACTTTGTTTCCTAAGGATAAAAAATATGGAGCTCCCTAATAAATACTGATAACTATTCGTTTTGAGGCAATATGGCCATTTTGTTTTGTCTATATGGTTCGATAGAACTGCAGTATCCGACAGGATATAAATAAGCATTATAGCATTAAAATTAGTCTATTGAACCTAGGATCTTATCAATGAGGTAGATCAAAAATGACCATCCTCTCTCGGGATTCGAACCTGCGTCTCCAACATTGAGAGTTGAACAACCCTTAACACACACGGCTATCGTGTTCCCTTAGAACAGGGGTCGACAACCCAAAATGTTGAAAGAGCCATAACGGACCCCAAAAAATTAAAAAAATGTGTCTGGAGCCGCAAACATTAATTCCTTATCATACGGTGCACTTTTTGGTCCTCTAGGGAGCCATAAAGGTAGATATAAAGAGCCGCATGAGGCTCTAGTGCCGCGGGTTGCCAACCCCTGCCTTAGACCAATTCGAATCTTATCATTACAACCCAAACGCATTCAAAGAAATCACTGCAATTATTTAGAAGCCCATCAAGAGAATTATATATATATATATATATATATAAATATACTTTTATATGGCAGTCATTCAAAATGTGGCCATTAGAGAGGTAGCCGTTATACACAGACATATTTACCTCCGCTGAAGTAGGTATTGTTTTCACTTGCGTTGGTTTGTTGGTTGGTTTGTTTGTCAACAGGATAACTCAAAAAGTACGAAACGGATTCGGATGAAAGTTTGTGGAGTTATTGGAAATGCCAAAAGGAACAAGTGATTAAATTTGGGCATCTCTGAGTGCTTCTTTAAGGTCAAAAATGAGCTAAATACTAATAAATATTTCAAGTTAGCCTACTCTGCCAATAGATGTCGCTGTGTAGTGAAATTAGGTGCCGGGAGCGTCTTCCTCTCGGAATTTCCGTCGAGGGGAACCCTCCCCCGTCCCTCTACGCCGCCCCAGTCGTGAAAACTCCGCCTCGGAAGGCTCATAAGGACCCCGTGACGGCGGAGGTTTGCACTCTCTGAGTGTATATATGCCTCTAGTTAATACTATTTTTCCTTTCGTGAAAATTTTGGATATATTTATATACTTTCTGAGTACCGCCTATTTTTAAACTGCATTTACAAAGTCCAATCTTCATCCAGGAATCTTTCATTTCATACCGATGCAATGTAACTCTCTTTAAAGCTATGTTTTAATACCAATACATTTTTGTCACTTCCTGCCTTAACTCAAATATAAACAAAAGAACCATTATTAAAATAACACAGGATCCACCAATTATTCTGGGTCTTCCAGATCTGACTAATGCAATAATTTAAAAGCTTTTCCGTTGTAAATAAAAAAACAAATGACTATTATTATATTTTCTACTAAATAATCTACAATTTAAATTAATATTAAAGTCATCCTTAGCTACGTTCAAAATGCAATGTGCCTCAAAGCCTGGATTGTGGCAGCATTTAGGGATCTCTTCCTCTCGTTGTCATTACGCTTAATTTAATAAATGCTTAAGCCATGCAAGGTTTGCTTTAAGTGCAGATTAATTATTTCATTAATAATTTGTTTTACGTAATCTACTTTTTCGTAGATCATACATAGAAGGCTTTAAAAATTAATTAAAGAGCTTCTTTGGCCTCGTTACCCAAGGAATGAAAAAGGGATTGCATGATTGCGGGCAAAAAGCTTCTTCTTGATATCCTTTTGATTTACCATCCATTTAGAAGACTTTAGTTATGTTCAAAGGAGGTTCCATTTTTAATGTTTTGATATTTAAAAGGTCAAAAGAGCTCTCCGGTATGTCTAAGTAAGTCCAAAACTCTTAGGTTTCCAACTAAATCGTCTCAAGATATATCTTTAGATCTGTCTTAGGAGATTCCAAAAAGCTAAAGACACTTAATATTCTGAGGTTTAAAGAGTCTAAAGACTCTTAAATCAAAAAGCTTAGCACTCTGGCAATATATTCTCAAGAGAAGAAACTGTCCTAAGAGAATGTAGACAGAAAAGAATACCTAATTTGTTAAATGATGAAGTACACATAATTCAAATATAATGACGTTTCCATTTGTCAGAAGCATTTATATATGCATACTGTTCATTGTCATTTGAATGTTTCTTCGATTGATTACATGCAGCACTTGAAAAATTCAATCATTATTTTATTAGTTAGATCCTTGTTGTGGCGTTTCTCACACTTTTAAATAGTTGGATGAGCTGCCCATTCATATGTTTGGAGCATGCTAAGTTAAAGAGACTTTTAGGGTTTATAATATGGATAGTCAAACCTTTTTTCACACTCGCACACACAAGGGGCTTCATTATAAACTAAACATGGCAGAGCCAGAGTGGTTATAGGGGTTTCACAATGAATGAATACAGCAGAAGCGGGATTAAAAAGAGGTATTAAAGAGAAAAAGGATGCAAAAACTATGTGATAAATACTAAAATAATGGGGTTGCCTAGTGCTTGTGAGCCCGGTGTTCACTTATTGATGATTCCTACTTTTACAATATTGATCCCTTAACATAAGAGTTCATCTACGACACAATAGACATGTTCTCTGTATGTTATAGGAGTCATGGGGTCGCTGTCTCACAGGTGCTTTGTGTTTGTGTTAAAAAAGGGTGTCATGGGAGGGTGTTGCTTTTTTTTTTTTCCTTCATCCATGATAGGATATGATGGCTACATTTGTCATATCCTGTCTCGTTTCCCCCCTTCCCAAATCTAAGCCATTAATAATTAAGACTTCACCTGTGCAAAAGAGGTTGTTGATGTTTTTAATCTAAATAGTATTTAAAATGTAGTGAAAATCTGTTTATTATTCGAGAATGTTTTACACGTTTGTTATTGTTGATGTTGTTCTTGATAATTCCGATCTCTGTGGGCTAAAGAGTCTACGTATAAATTCTATAAATATGTACATGCCTTGGCCACCCTTAAGTCCTCGTGCATTTACCCTCAGATTTTCATCTTCCTCGTCTCTCCCCTCTACTTCTTCTTAATCACCTCCTAAGGAACTCTACTCCATCCCCCACAAGAGTATACATATGTATACTGCTTCATTTATTTAAAAAAACCTGGATTCTTGAATCTATGATCATTTTAAGTTGACTACATCCCTGACGGCTGTTTGTAGTTGTTCCCAAGCTGTTTGAACTTACGCGGGAAGAGTGACGTATTATCAACTTACGCTAGAGGAAAACTGACTGGATTTTTAAAACCCTTGGATTCTTGAATCCATGATCATTTGTTTCTAGTGCATCCTTGTCAGGAGTTTATAATGTTTCAAGCTGTTTGAGCTAACGTGGAAAAAGTGATGTCACTTATATCTACTCTAGAAGATAATTGGCTGAATCTTTATTATAGATATGATTTAACAATCTTGGAAAATAACATTTATATATAGATAGACTATGGACGAAAATGTTGAAAAGATGCATTTAAATTTTATAGTTTCCATGTTGGAGTTGTTAGGTAACTTTTCCTTCTGTATAAAGGTCAGAGTTGGAGCCCAAAAGAAATCAGATTTCAATCAAGTTTTATTAAAAACACTTCAAATCTACCTTTTATAACTCATTCCAGAAATATGTAGAACTCAATGATTTGAAGTCCATGATTTTGTTTTTATAACTTCAGCTAAATTGTTTATAAAAAAGAATACCTGTAGAGGTTATGACACAACACAAATATATCATTTTTTCTGCTCCCCAATGTAAGAGATGATTAAGCGCAACAAGTTTCTCCGTATCAAAGGTCATGCAAAAGTTTTTGCATTATTAAGGAAGGCGTAATCAAAAGCCTCTAGCTTGCAGCAAGGAACGTGATAATGCTTCTTCTCAGAGCAAGCAGTCCCGCAAACATGTTTTCTTAAACCATTGTTTGTATTACGCATTATTTTTCCTTGCCGGCATAACCGTAATGTACCAAGTGGGTCCAACCATTTGCTTGGTCTATAAAGTAATGAAGTTATGAAAACATACGTTTCTGCATCCATAGAATTGCTTCCAGCGATGGACAATGAGTGTCGGCAACTTACCTTGCAATAAGCAAAAATAATCCTCAAACAGGATGTAGTGGGTAGTAGACGAATAATTTAGCTAGATTAGCTAAATAATAAATTTAGCACAGTTTATCTGTGCTTGTCATTGATGGCAGGGAGTTGTATTTTTTATATTAAACAAGTATCCGTTCGAATATACGATGACCTCACTACATATTTCAGTTCGTCTGCTCCTCAAACAGGTTGTAATGTGAAGGAGAGGGAGGATTTAGCAAGCTAAACATAATATACATTCCAGGGAGTACGAAAAAATTTAAGCAAATATGTATTTTCTCATTCATTCATGTGGAGTTTTGTTACTTTTTATAAACATATTTTGGGGTAACACACAATGGCATTTTTTAAGATGATAGATAATTTAGCAAGCTAAGCATTTTACAAAGTCTAAGGGGTTAAAAATCACTTGTGTGTTTCAGGGGAGTGGCACGGATCGTTTGTTCGATTTCGCCTTTAATTAACGACTCGACATAAATTCGTACTATGAGATTCTACCCTTAGACAATAGAATAAACAATCCTAAAGAAAATACGCATTTAAACAGAGGAATAAAATTAAAGTTTATCTTTATATTTTTACATATAAAAAAATTGAATATAAATCTTGTCAATTTCCTATCCTTTACATGGTTCTGCAGCCACAAAACATTGGTAGTCTAGTCAGCCTTTTTCTTCGCCATCCATTGACCGTGTTGGATAAGCCCCGTTGCAGGCAGGCAGGCAGGAAGACAGGCAAGCAGGCGCAGAGTTGGAAGGGAAATGTTAATGACCTTTCTTCTAGCCGTATGTCACTCCTTTCTTCATGATCCGAGTGTTGAACTTCTTCTTTCTTCTTCTTCTTCAAGACTGCTGCCTCTGCCTACTTCGCTCTCACACAAGTCCTACTGCGTGCCCATGACTCCCATTTTTTGTATTCTTCTCCAATCCAACAAGAAACTACTAAACCTTTGAGAAAAGGGGAGAAGAGAGGGGGGGGGGGGGAAGGGCCCCCTCCTTATTAAGACCACTAAGAAATAGAAGAATTACATAATTACATTTTTGTAGAAATGCACTTTTTTAATGTACAGCAAATACCATTGGGGGTTATTGTACTCTGAGCTTGATGTTGTCGCGGCTCCTTAAGCTCAATATAGAGTGCAAAAATGCAATAGAGGGGAGAAGTTTAGGATCCTGTTTTTCATGCCGAGAGGATCAAGGAGGATAGAATGGAAGGCCTCTCAAACTGATTTTGCCATTTGGACTAATCTACATCTTATTTTAAGAGTGTGTGTGAGTGTTTATTTATCTTCAAAGCCTCATAAAACGATAACAAGTATTCATTATTGCACTGGGTCTGAGGAGTTGTTTTATTTAATGAATAATGTATACCTCGTTTTTATAGAATTAACTTAAAAAACTTGTGGGATGACATGATATTTCTCTAAAACTCCCTAATAGACATCTTAAAAAAATCAGCAGCCATTATTACTCTTTTATATGCCCCATCGTTAGAGAGTCAGGATCTAATTATCGTCAAGCATGATGATAAACAGGCGTTCATTATTTCTCTGAGCGTAAAAAGTTGTTTTGTTTACTTAAGAGTTCATTGTAATGGTCGTGGAGTTACTTTAAAGGATTCATAAATTATTATCGAGGCCCATGTGAAAAGACATTATTCGTTCTTAAGCATTGAATAATTGATCTGAGTTGGACCTCATCAGGGATGAGTTAAATGATACCGATTGCTTTGTATTATTCCAGCATCATTTTCTTGCAACTAACCACGTTAGAGAGAAAAAAAAAGTGATTTTATGGTATTTTTACATAACATATTCGTTAGGCTTTTGGCTTGAAAATATTAGCCTGAGTCACATAATGTGTTCATAACGAAAGGATCTAAACATATTTTTATTTCCTCTTGTTATAGTTTAGATTTTTTGAATATAGTATAGGTAGATAATAAAAAGGCGTTGTATAAAATTACATAATATGTTTTATAACACTCATGAACCATCCAAAGGAAGAGACGCAAAAAGGGCTATTTTTATCACTCGCGTACCGAAAAACCAGAATAAATCTGTATTTTTTAATAATAAAGATTGTTGAAGCACTACCTACATATTTAAGTTCCTTGATGATTCTTCGTTCAGTCATGAAGCGATTTATGCCGAAGCAATAATCAACTTTTTGCCAAATTTTATTTAAATACGATGTATTTCATAAATAAAACACCAATTATCATAACAACTAAAACACTGGAAAGGGAGTAATCATCTAAGGATAAATATATACAACAAACTATAAAGTTATATAATAAATTCAATTTTACAATCAAACTTACAGCGAGTTTGTAAGTAACGCATAAGTTGATTTCTTATGAGTTCAAAAGGAGTAATTTTCCGCCATACACAATCCTAGGAAAGTGATGGGGTTGGGATGATATTTGTATGTTAAATACGTTTGATAATCTTAATTGTCAACTTCATAGTATGATGTTAGAATAAATATATGCATTATTTTTTTGATTAAGCCCCAATATAATCATATAATAACTCGATTATGATCCTTAAAGACAACCTAAGACGATGTTATGTTTTGATGAGTTCCTCTGCAAAAAAAAAAGACGTAAAAGCTTAATTTTCTCTACTTCACCCTCATCAAGTCTATAAATAAACACATGTGTTTTTGAAGTTCTTTTTTCATCTTCTTCCTTTTTTAGGGGGGGAGGAGGAAGAAGGATAGTTTTTTTACTTCTTATCAAGTCACAACTGAGAATGGGGAGAATGGGGGGGGGGGGGGTGCTGCTTTTAATTCCTATTCCCCCTTCCTCATTTTAACTTACTAAACTTAAACCCTAAAATATTTCATGATTTTAACAATATGAGTATAAATGAAGAGGGGGGGGATGTTATTCTTTAGGATGCTGCTGTTGTTTTGAAGCCGGCAATCGGGCAGGCGATTTACAGAAGAGGGAGGGAGGGAGGAAGAGACCGGCAGGTATCCCTGCTGCTGCTGCCTACGTGCACGCTTTTTTGAATAAACAACAACATTTTTTTGTTTTCTTATGTCGAGGATAACGACATTTCCTTAAGTATATATTTCGTTTCCTCTCCTTACTGAGTAATAATCTATTAATTTCTTCAAGATGAAGGTCCTAAATGGTATATATCTATTATATTGATGTGTTGGTTTAATAGACATGATTGGTTAAGTATCATTTTTTTCTCTTCCCGCCTTGTTTTGAATATATGAAGTTTTTTATTTCTAATTCTGTGTGTGTGGATTTTATTTTTTTTGTGTGTGCTTTTATTAAATCCATTAATACATATGATCTGCCTTTTGATTTTTTTTGTGTCACTAACTTAAGGAATAAGTATCCTTCCAAATATGTTGGCTGAGATAAATATTTTTATTCTTTTAACTATGATTGTATTTGTAATGTTAAAGGTAATTTTGTACTTATTTTTGCATAGCTACTATTTAATAGCTGTACGCATCCAATCCACCGATTATTACATAATAAAAGGTGCTTTAGATTCTTAAGATATCCTATTTAGTTGATAAAGTGACTCTGATCCTTGAAGGTTTTTTTTTGACAAGTTATAAATGTCACCTTTTTTTACCAAATGGAGAAATATTACTTTATTTTTAAATTATCACAATGGACTTTAGTATGATTTTTCTTGACTATAATAACAGTTGATTAGATTCCTTGAACAGATATGAATTTTTTTGGAAACATGAGCTTTTTGGTATAACTTACCTATATACCATACAATGGGTTCTGCAGAGCATTCTTTAGTCGTTAGAAGCGATTCATTGATTTCAGCCTTGTTTGTAAATTATATAAGAAAATAAATATATTTAAAGGACCCTTCAATTATTTTAGAAAAAAAGACTTTTAAACATTTTAATATTATGTAAAATATTAAAAATGATGGAACCTTTAAAACTGAGTATATTAGAAAATATGCTGAATTGAGGTTCGGATTTAATTAAAAACATGTTTGTTGAAGAATCTGAATTACTTTTATCCTGTATGATATTTTTTGTTTTTCTGATGAAAATGGCCCGTCCTCAATATTAAAACAAACTAAAACATTGCTTGAATTTTTAGTTCAAACTTTGTTTAGTGATTTTTGTAGAAACAATAAATTGGAGTTGAGTCACCCAAAGACAAAAAAATTGAAAACTATTTCATTATTAATCAGACTTGTTAATGTTTGTCGTTCGCGAACGACGAACGATTACAAATGAACGACTAATGAACAAGTATGTTATTAATGAATGAATCTTTTTATTTTCGCATACGCAACATATTTTTAAAATGTATGCAGGAAAAAATAAATTTTTATAATCAATTTTAGACAACTGATGGAGCTGCAATGTAACATTACAATATTTGAAATCTAAAGACAAAAATGGTAGAGCTCAAGAAAAAGTCAATGTATGAATCTCAATTGCACATTTTTCAGCATTAAAGTGACATATTTTGTATGAAATGAAAGTCAAGGCGACATTTTGAGAAATATTTATGATTTGCTCACTTCAACCATAAACTTGTAGGTATCCAATCCCATTATCTGTTTAACGTGACGTCATAATTGATAAGCGAATGTGTATTTTCATATGATTGAGTGGCTCCTTATTCACTTAAAGCAGGGATGCCAGGGTGAAATCGGTCAGGGGGCCGGACTGTTTTCAAGTGGGACCTCGGGGGGCCAAATTACCGGTACATTTTTGACCTCGCAACACTAAACAAAAGTAGATTTAAATTTGTTGATATTGTATCATAGTATTATTTATTTATACAAACACTTCTCAACCACTAACGTAACGGGCCAAATGAGATGTCCATTCGGGCCGGTTCCGGCCCGCGGGCCGTCACCATGGCACCACTGACTTAAAGGATCCATAAGGATCCACCTAGTATTCTGGCTAATGAACATTTTTTTTTCTGACTCTATTTTGTTATTAATATTACATTTTTAAAACCTATAATGAAGAAATATAGTAGGTAATTTTTCCAATATTTTGCTATGAATATATTTAACGTAAAAATATATAATTAAATGAAGAATACATCCTTAAGTCCAATGGATGTATGTTAACGATGGTTTGTTTATCAATATAGGCAACCAAATTCAAACATAAATTGACTCAGTGACCCTTCTTTCACTTAACGGATGACGAGTATATAAATAAACAATCATCTTAGAGAAACCAACACATCAAACACCATAAAAACGTCATTTTAACGCAACATATAAAGTCAATTTAAATTATCAAAACAAAGAGGTTGTGAAAACTCTCATGTCAAAAGCACAATTTATTTTCGTTTACGATATGTTTAAAGCAATACAATATGTAACTTCTAAAGATATAATGCTTTTTTTAAGATGCACATTCACCCAAGACAAAACAACAACAATGTGAGCCACCAAAATAATATGTGGTATAAAATTAAATAGATGTAATGAATAAAATATCAAAACTGAAGAATAATTCATTCACAACTTTTTGGTGGAACCTGAAGTTATTTATCCGGAATACCAAGAGGAGAAGCTATGATTTCCTTCTTCTATTCCCTAGTATTGTTTATCGATGTAGAGTGACAGCCATTTTAATTATATTACTGACGTCTACGAGTTGGTCGAGTGTTTCTCCTCAGTTGAGTATCGTGCTATTAGTGTGGTCGGTGACACAGTCATACACGCACACAAATATATATAGATAGATAGATGTATATATCAGGAAACGACCGGGACACCTTTTTTCGCCGAGACCCGGCCGGGACTGAAATTTTTCAAGCCGGGCCGGGCCATTATATATATTTTTGTTCCTTCGACATTCTAAATTAAAGAATTTCCAAAAAAAAAGTGACGACGTTTTTCTTTAGAAAAGAATCTCCAAAAAGTTTCTGAAGTGATGATTTTTGAATTTTTTTATGACAAACGAAATATTGAAAAAATATTGATGTCCCAGCCCGGTGTATAATAACCGGGACACCGGGCCGGGACGCTCAAACAACAGTCGGGACCCGGGCCGGGTACCCGTTTGTTTCCTGATATATATATATATACATAATGTACATGACTTTTTGTCTAACTCATTTGACTCTGTCATAATAATAAAGCTAAACTGATGATGAATGTCATCGACCCAAGAACAGAACATAGAAGGAGTGGGGAACCCGTTCTTATGTATTATTAAAAATGTATTTTATGAAAACGAGACACTCACCGACCCAATTAATAACTGGATGCGCAATAGACATAATAAAAGGAGGGAATAAGAACAATGTTGGAGTCAGCAACTGATGAAATAAAGACTAGAAGAGAAGGAATTATTATTATTATTATTCCTATAAAGGGCAAAGTGAACTAAAGCTCTATGTTGTCGATAAAAGAAAAATGCAAAAAATCCAGTGACGCAAGATATCCTGACGTCACTGGTTTCTCTTGTTGGATTACTCCAATAGATATATAAATATATAGAGAGCTTATTCCCTCCAATTAGCAGGGAAACATCGTCGTTCAGCTGTATTCGGGACACAATGACGTATTTCTCCGGAGAATCCAATAAGCACTCTATGTCTTTATATGTTTATGATTACTCCCTAGCATTATATGTCAATGTAGATCATTGTTTACGTGTTGTACACCTGCCGTGGAAGCCATTTTAACTATATTACTGACGTCTTTGAATTAGTTGAATATTTCTTCTGAGTATCCGGCTATTATTATTATTATTTAGGTTGGTGGAGTGACGATAGCACAAATACTAATATTTATAAAATATTGTTGCCTTAAGGTCACAACGAAAGCTTTTTCGTCCTATTAGAAATAAAGGAGGCGGTGTCTTAACTGTTGTTTTGTGGGGCCCTTTTGGTTCAGTGACTTGTTTTTTATTATTTTTGCATTAGGAATACTTTTATTATTATTATTATTATTTCTAAGGCGCTGTATTCTTTGCTCACATATCTATATATAATTTTTGTGTAGTTAGACGTGAGACCCCTTCGTTTTTACCTGTTGCCTCACTGAGGTCCTTAACCCTGTGATGATTGTGTTGTTGTCGTAGGTTTTTTTGTTCTTTTTGTGTGTGTGTTTCGTTGCCTCTGCCTTTTTTTACCTGCGTTAAGGCATTTTAAAGGGCCTAAATCCTCTCCTAGATGTCGGCTTAATATATTATTATTGTTTATGGAGAGGGTTGAGTAAGGCTACAGAAGCCGAAGAAAAAGAAGGAGAAAAAAAGGAGTAGGTGCTTGATTCTTTTTACTACTAGCATCATTAGAAGAAGCATACTCGCAAAGCACATGCCCGAGTTGTCTAGGATTTTTGAAGTATTCTTTTTTGTTGTTCTTGTTGTCTGAATTATATAATAGGAGTCAGCACTTTGGCCACAGTTTCCATCCAGACATGTGGAAGTGAAAATCCTCCTCCTCCTCCTCTCAACACTCTGTTCTCGCTCCTTAAAAAAGAAACAAACACAGCAGAACCAGTAAAGACTTGTGTCTACCGGAGCAACATTCAAACACCAAGTCAAAGGGAGTTGGGTTCTGGACCTCTCCTTAAAAAAAAACAATCAAATATATCACATATATATGATTAACTTTGTAATAAAAAGGCTTTAAGTCTATACAACACACACACACATCCAAGGAATCTAATTCCTTAAAACAAATTATATATAAGCCAATATATATCCATCAAACACCGCATCTATTTGTTCTTCCCGAATCATCTAAAACATCGTTATAAACGTATACATTATTATTCCATCGCGACTCCCCCCAAAAAATAATCCTGTAAGTTGAACAACATCCTTTTATAACCTTCATTCCTGTGCCAAAACCCTTTTTCGTCTTTCTTCTGAGGCCCAAAGGTTATTACGTAACAATGATTAACCGACCGGTTTGTCCTTTTTTTCCTTCTTTCTTATCCGTAATAAAAATACATCCATGATTTTTTCTTTCTTTTCATGGCTTATTTCTGCCTGTTGCTTGAATAAATATATTTTTTTACCTGTGAGTTGAATGGACCTAATTTGGGCTCACTCATCTCAAAGCTTCTGGCTTCTAAGCCATGGGGGAAGGAGAAGTGGGGGAAAAAAGGGTTAAAAAATTATTATTTTTATTATTATTGAGGGTATGAAATGTGTTTAAGGCAACAACTGGGGCAGGTAAAAATATTATTTCTCCTCTTATGATTATTAGATGAATTCATATTCTTCCATATGAATATTATTAAAAGAAACCATGATAATTCTTTTTTTTTTTTTCACTTGAGTACCCCCAACAGTATGATTATCATACTAACGATGATTTTTTTCTCATTTTTTATAGGTCTGAATTTCTGAAATTTATGGATAATTTTATTGGAGAGAATTCCTTTTGAGCATCATCCCTTTTGAAGCATAATGTCTGGAAACCTTCAGCCTCAGCAGTACTGCCTTCGGTGGAACAACCACCAACATAACCTCTTAAGCGTCTTTGAAGACCTTCTCAACCATGAGGCCTTTGTGGACGTCACTCTTGCAGTGGAGGGCCTTCAACTCAAAGCCCACAAAATGGTTTTATCTGCCTGCTCGCCTTACTTTCAAAGCATGCTCTACAACACCCCGGATCGACATCCCATTGTGTTTCTACGCGACGTTCGCTACAGCGAAATGAAGGCCTTACTCGAGTTCATGTACCGAGGAGAGGTCTCAGTGGACCAAGAAAACCTCAGTTCCCTCCTTAAAGTTGCAGAGGGGCTCAAGATCAAAGGGCTGGCAGAGGTCACGGAGGTCAAGGAGGCTAAGTCAGTGGCAGGAGCTGCTTCGCCATCTGGAGCCAACAGCGTCAACAATTCAGTGGGGCCTAGCACGACTCTGAGCGGGGCTGCGGGATACTTAAGCGCCCTTAGCGGCTTATCTGGACTCTTATCACCGGACCATCTCGTTGTGCCACATCATTTGAGCTCCCCGCTCAAACGCATGGCGGCTTCCCCACTTGTGAACCCCCCTCCGCCACCCCCACCACCAAGCAATAGCGGCAACGTCGCCACAAACAGCAACGCCTTTTCCTCCCTCGGTCCCAAGCGGAAGCGAGGTCGACCACGTCGACTCTCAGGGAGCGAAGCTGTGCCACTTGCATCCGGACTATCTGACGCAGAAACCAACGATGATCTAGAGCCCAAGAACGAAAAGGTAACTAATTCTCCCTCCAAAAAAACGCCTACCCATGTACAAAATTCAGTACCTCATTTTCGTCTTCTTTCTATAATTACAGGAACTACTGGAGCGTAGCGAATCCACACCACCAGGTAATTGTGTTTGTTTGTTTTTATCTTTTTTCAATACTCAAAGATATATCTTCAATCATTAATTCATTTACTAAAGACATTCATATATATTTCATTCTCCTTTATTATGTTTGTTAGACTGTAAGTCTTCTCAAGACTTTACTTCCGAAGCGGACAGCATCGACGGTAGAAGCTCAGGTGAGTCATTGGTTTTTTATTGACCCTACATTCTTCTGGGATCGGATGATTTTTGAATACCCTTGTCTCTCTATCTTCCTCTCGCCCCCTTTGTTTCATAATTCAATTCTTATGCTTAAGATGCGTTTAAATAGGGGTTAAATTCTATTATGCATTATACTGTAGTTCACGGAAGTACATCCCGTCCCCTGAAGAAGAGGCAGTATTTGGACGAGCGTGTCTCTGTACGGAGTTTGATCGTGAGAGCAATGGTTCCCCTGGTGGATCCTCCTCATCTTCATCTTATCAGCTTCCCAACTCCACCACATCTGAGATGGACCAGCCCGAGAACCTTTCCCTTAAGAAGTCCGACCTCCTCAACCGAGGCAATCTCTCCGTCCAGCATACCCCGCCCCCTTCCTCTGACGAGGAAAGCACGCAGCAGATCCAACAACAAATCAAGCAAATCATATCTCCTCCAGGAATGGATATGAAGAAATTCTGGGAGGAACGTCTAGCCAATGGGCTATATGGGGCAGGGGGCTCCTCGAAGGAGGCGGTGGACCGGATAACATTCCGCCGCCGCCCTATTATCAGCAGCAGAGCGTTCCTCCAACTACTTGGCCAACATGCAGAGCCTCCAAGAGGCCGAGCTTGCTCTCTACGGCTCCAAGAATGCTGCTTCAGGCTCCCCTGGGGGCCCCAGCCCCTCCAAGTCAGAGTCCTCCGTTAACCCCATCAGTATTCGCAGCTTCTGCATCCAAGAAGGAAACACCTACCGCTGCAAGGTCTGCAACAATGCCTACACACATCCCTCCAACTTCCATCGGCACTACGTCACCACACACTTAAATCGGAAGTCATATCCATGCACGGTCTGCTCCAAGAAGTTCAATCGAAAGGATAACATGACAGCACATCTGAGGGCCGTTCATGGATGGGGAGGATCCCTGAGCTCCAATGGGAGCTCCACTCCATCCCTACCCGGCTCACCTGCTTCCACCATACCCAAGCAGGAGCCCACCATTGTCAACTAAAGAAAAAACTTTTAAAGAACACCACTGCAACTAAAAACTAAATAGTTACCAATTCAGAGTTACCAATCACCCATTCATTTCCATGTTACCAACCAACTCCCATGTTACCTTACCCCTCCTTACCCCCTCCAAACAACAATACAACACAATGTTACCAGCAACAACAACAAGGGCATCATTCATGAGCTGACTTTTCTCAAAAGCATAGTGCAATAAACTAGAAAAACTCAGCTCTCATGGAAACCCCACTCCGTGACAAATCCACAAAACAAACCATGGCATTTCTACTAAAATAAAAGAACTAAAGTTTATCACTTGATGCTCAAAACAATGTTACCAAATGTTACTATTTTTGTATCAACTAATCATTTTTTTCGCGAGGCATTTCTTACATATCTATATACACCATTATTATTTTTTTTCTTTCTATCTTTCATATTTATTCAACGTAGTCAATTAAACTGTTACTCTACATAGTCTGAGGAAGTCCGTAGACTTTTTTCCTGCTCTTTATAAAGGCATATAAGAACCATCAACAAACAAAAACCCCATTTAGTCCACCTCTCACAAAAGGTATTCTGAACAAAGTTCACAGTACCTTTTAAAAAACTCTCCACCCCTCCCCTGTCGTCAACGCGACAGGATAAATAATTATGACAACAAAGCAAGACACATTTGAGAAACTCATTGTTTTTCAATCCATTGGGCATATATTATCTCGATAATCAACATTGAGCTGCTTTCTAAAGGCCTCAATGAATCGACGTAACCAAATAAAATAGATATCTCAGTTTTTTATAATCAACAACCTGTTTTTTTTCATTCTTTTTATAATTATTTTCTATTACTTCTTACTAATTTTTTCTCTATATTTTTTGTAAATTATTATTATTATTATAAGAATTATCGTTCACATGTTCCTTGAGACCCTTCAAGAACAGAAACGCTCTTCCATTCACCCCATGGTGCTCATGAACGATCTTCATTTTATATAAAGAATATGAATATATATATTTTTTTGAGAAAAAAATATAGCTTTAACTTAGTTTTTTTCAAAGTCCATCTTTCTCTCTTGTAAAATATCTCAATATTTTTTACCCCCTTTTCAAATAAAAGGATATATTTCTCTCTTTTATACAAATAAGCACTATTTACAAGATATAGAAATACTCTTTGTCTATTTAACTAACTGCCAATATCGACTCTATTTTTGTATATTATTATTATTATTTTTGATATAATTATTTTGTGCCTTAGATTTTATACACAAACGTTTTTTTCTTCCAAAAAAATATCTCTCTTCCGTCGTATAAATAAATTATCATTATGGATGTTATGTATATCAATCACTTATTATTAAAAACAACAGCATATTTGTGTAATGCCACGTAATTCTTAAAATGCATATACAAGCCAGGAATTAGTTTCCACCAACTATAATAGGCTGTTAAATGGTTGACATACTTAAATAATGTATAAATAGGAAATGAAATGTCGTGAAAATCCGCTTTCATTGAGCCTCTAACTATTATTTAATCCCAGTTATAAATGCATACATATATATTAATTGCAAATAAACTAACAAGTATTTTACATTGCATAATACAGAATACGTTGTTTTCTAATTTTAGATGCTTGTATGCATATCATAGTACAATTACCGTACAAGTTTTTCGTCACTACTTGAATTGACAGTCATTAAAATTAAAGAAAAGACTTACTTTTTATAGCTATAATGATTTATTCATTTGGATTTACAATATATTATACATGAGTCTACGATGAAAGGATCAAGGAAATGTTAAAACTCTGGTATAGATGATAGTGCTTAGGTGTAATAATATCCCATGGGATGTATCAATCCGTATAGACAAAAACCAGCATTTCATATTGACTTTCTATTTTATATTATAAAAATATTGAACTACAAATATGCATTTGTTAATATATGAACACGTAACCAGGATTTACTCGAAGTAGTGCCCCTTGACGGGTGGTTAGAAGTCCATTTATACCATAATTGTGAGATGAGGAACCCGAGGACCCAAGTGCCGCTCAATTGGAAACCCCAACTGACATAATTGTGACACTCAGAGCCAGGGGCGGAGTGGCCAGCGGGAGTACCGGGACTATTGCCGGTGGGCCGCTGGCCTCAAGAAACATAAACGGCCGTTGACAGCCTCCCAATGGCATATTGGGGCCTGTATAAGGCCGGCGAGGGCATAATTGTCCCGGTGGATAAATTCTTCCCACTCCGTTCCTGCTCAAATCTCAGTTTTTCATTGCAGGTAGTATATTCGTAACTCCAAAATGCAAGTATATTGACATTTTATAATTCGTGGGTCCAGCAACAAAGCAGCTTGGTTTGATGAAACCCATAACTGACACTAATATGGCTAGTGAAATCGGAGAAGCCCAATCTTCCAATTGAGGTGTATTTGAAGAATTGTCATACTTGTAGTATGGAAATATAGGTCCTAAGGGCACATAGATGCTTGATTGGAAACCTTCTAACTGCCAGGATATGTGCGGGGTTACTTGGCTATGACTTTGGATTCATCATAAATTATAATTATGGCCTTGGAACCCGATGTTTCAAATGATTAAGCGGAATCCCTAATTTATACTTTTATTCTAACGTATTTATATTTCGTTTTGGTTTATTCGGTTATCAATAAAAAAAACCTCTTCCGAATGGCACAGGTAAGTAAATTATTATTATTATTGTTGTTGGCGGCGGCAGTGGCCTGATACGTTCCTAGACACCCTCAGCTATCTTTCCAAGTCTACACGTTTTGTGTCTCGAGAAAAAAATATAGGAGATCCTAGAGTCATATACAAAATAGTCATAAAGACCCTTTCATATTCCTGCCTTAAAGGCCATAGAAGCTGCGCTTCTCTGCATATACACTTATATGTATGGATATATAAATAAGTATAAAATATGTACTAGACATTGCCACTGCACTATAATAATAATAACAACAACAAATATTATGTCTGTCAGACGCCCCCTCTCTCTTCCTCTCGTTTCGCAGACCACAGGCCTGAGAGACATGCTTGTTTTTCAAGGCCACAAAACTTCCTAGACAAGGAGTTACATATAAGCATATACCTATATATATATAAATATACTCATGATATTCGCCGTCTTCATTCCGCTGTTTTGTCTAAGGACGTACCGTTAAATGAAGGAAGAAAAGGAACAAAGTCGCAAGGCACTTGGTTACTAATATATAAAAAAACATTATGTGGTTAACTTTTTTTTTGTGCTATCGCAAAAAAATATATGAATCCGTTATTAGTACTGTTGCAAATTTTGATTGAAGGTCAGGAGGAGCCCTGCTTCTTCCTCTTTTTATTTCCTTATTGCTCCTGTCTCTTAACAACAGGATTCGGTGTTGGCGGCGAAGTTAACTGTTTATGAGTGTGTATGCATTGTGAATTAGACGATGCATTAGACACCGTCCTTTTTTTAGCTTATAGGTAGCAGTACTGTTACTCATAATATAACACACATATATGTATATTTTAAAACTATTTCAAAAAAAGAGCAAATCCTTTGTCTACTTACTTCCCCTCATTTTTGCCCTTTAAAGGAAGCAAAATTGGGAAAGACAATGCACATATATTTATATATATATGTACATGCCCAGCCGCAACTATTATTGCCTTTCTTCTTATTAAAAATAACAATAATAAGGAACTCTTAAGATGAACATAGTTGCATTTAAAAGTGCTTCCTACAGCTGGGTCACATGGTTGTTGTGCGTTGAGATGGAGTAGGTATGTATGGCAGACGTCCAAGGACAAGGAATAATAAATAGCAAGGTTGTGATTGTGTACCTACCTGCACCCTCCTCTCCCTTCTTGTGTACACATATAATTGGTTGTCTACAACATGTGGCTTAAAAATGTCTGGTAGTCTCGGGTGGTTTTTTTTGTTTGTTCCTTGTGTCCCTAATATGTTAGTCCTTTCCTGACACGGAAATGATGCTGACATGGATAGACTTGTTCTTGTACAGAGTGTGGTGCAGTGAAAGGGACATTTATATATGAATGGTATATAAATAACTCATTATTATGAGAACGGGGATTGATATTCCGTAGATCCAATCTACAGGGCTGTGGATTTTAATCTACTTAAATACATCTTTTTTGATAAATAATACAAACGAATATTATCACTGATCGCATGATTTTTATATATCCTCTGTAGATTCAGATTTGAAGGATGAACGCAAATATTTATTTTTTCTTGCGGAATCTTGATTTCTCAAAAAACATATTACACCCCCCTTTAGTGGATGAAATTTTGTCTTTCAAATGTTGATTTCTTGATAATCTAAGGCATTATATTTTTTCTTTCAAATCCCTTCTCTCCTAAGTAATTTTGAAGGAAAATAAATGTAGGTTTGTGGATGTTCTAGGATTTTTTATAGATAGGAATAAATTGTATCGGATATATTTTTTGACAAGAGTTCCTTTATATCATGTAATATATATAATACTGTACATAAAAATGACATTATTTTGTTCCTTAATAATAATGAATATAGTAAGTCTAATGTAGTAAAAAAATGTAATTCTAACGGATGCAAAATATTAATTCCTACATAAAATTAAATATAATATTTGTTTAACTATATCATGAAATCTATTTTTTGACTTACAAATCAAATTTTGAAGGTATATATGTTCAACAAAATATTTGACTACATCGGAATATCATTATTGTGCATTTGTTTTATTATGGTAATGGGTACCTCTCGAAAGGAAGAAACATATTGTAGTGAACTTTGACATGACTCATATTTAAAAATTTGTTGGTGGTTATTCTTTGATTTGGGAAACATTATATATAATGACGGGTTTAAATCCCTTTTTCATACAAAAAACCCTTACTATATAGTCTATGGTCGATTATAATTGTAGTTAAAGGTAATTTTTGTGGCATATAATATTACTCTTATAATCAGTTTATTAAATATTATTCCCAACTTTTTTATATTGTAAATTATAGGCTAAATTAACAAAGCAAAAAAAAATATTTAAATTTTTTTATGGTGTGTAATAAATGGTATTCAATTGTTCTCTCGAACCATTTCATCATAAATATATATATTATTAGTTGCTTATACTCCTGACGTGAGATCAGAGTAATCGTACGGCATTTGTAATTTTATTTTTATCACTTTTTACTCATTCAATATATAAATTTGCCACGATTTCAATCTTTTTTATTATAATAGCTCCATTTAACATGAACTCCCTGGTAACGCATTCGTACTTATATATATATATATATATATATATATATATATATATATATATATATATGAATGGATCAAGGAATAGAATATCCTCACTATATAGATTGATTTTGACAATATATCTCTGCAGAAAACTAGAAATAACAATGTTTTGTAACGGGTAAGTGTCATTTGAGGACATATCTATATGACTAATTTCTCATGTTATATAATGAAAGGAAGAACCTTTCTTTGCCTTTATGAAAAAGAAAAACACTACATTTGTAACCAGTTGGTGAGATTCTTGTGCTTTGTTTTTACATATATATATATATATATATATATAGTTTAAAATAACTATTTTAAGGAAATGAGATCAACATGTATAAATAAATTTAATAGATTATACATATGTTCTCAAACTGTGAAATTAATTCAAAATATTTGTTTTTGGGCCATTAAAAACCCATAGTTTTATACATTAACGATGCAAACCCAAAAAATTAATATGGAGTCCTTTACAGGAGCAAGCTGAACTATGGCTTCCATACATCATGGCTATTTTTTTATTAACACTAACTAAGTATATATTGCTAACAAATATATTTTTTGAATATGTTTGAATTCATTCAATAAAATGAAGTTCATTTTGTTCGGAATTTCAAACATGTTGATTTACACACAAAGCTCTCAATAAATAAATAAACGGCTTTTCACCCTTTAAACTGAAACTTAAAGATAATTAACCCAAAATAAATAACTCAATTTTGTTTTACATCTCTGAATAAACATGTTTCGAACTATTTACAGATATAGCCGCATATTTAAAAAAAACAGTCCTATAAAAAGTGTGATTATGTCTTAGTCCTTTTAATTTCCCGCGAAAAATGAGGATTTCAATTAAATTTTGGCAAAGAATTAGATGAATTCTCGAAGCTTTGATGCTTGTTCCTTTACTTCCAATACAAAAGCTGCAACATATCATATGGCAAATACAGGATTTAAATATTTATAAACCGTTTATCTCGAGTCGTAAATAGTCCCGGTTGTAGACGTTTCCTAGCGTTCATAAAAATATCTACACTGTAACATTATTGATAAACCCTAGTTTGCTGCTCATAGAAATGTTTCTCTTCTTCCCTCGAATTCATGATCCTTTAGCCATCTGTTTTTTTTGTCGGATAAGACTTTTATTTATCATCATCAACAACAGTGTAGATAAAATACACATAAGACAATATGATAATAAATAAAAACATAAAACTATGGGAAGGAATGGACAAGACATTTGAAGAGCGTGTGGGGAGGCAATCAACGCGGGATGAGAAGCTCTACGGGTTTCATCCCCAGTCGAAGATACTCAGAACCGCCTCCAAAGCAATAGCCAAGTTTCAGACCTTGATTGCATATGCATATTTTATGAAAATAAAGTTAAGCAATTCAATTGTCACCGTTGCTTTAAATGAATTTGATTTTTTAGGATGTTTTTTGAGGTAATTTTTTAAATATCACTGTCCTTTTAATACTTTTTGTATGTCTGTTTTTTTTAATCTGTTTTTTTCCATGTGGATGTTTGCAAACTGTATTTTATTAGTATTTTATGTACTATGTTCGTTCTTTTAGTTTTCTCTCTGTAAATAAGGATAAATAATATAGATGTGAAAAAAAAAAACAAAAAAAACATAAAACTAGGCAGTTGCGTAAAAACATCACATATATGAACATTATAGTTCATAATTACTGCCTAAAAATAAAATAACCTTTTATAAAGGGACAATAAGACTATGTTCAATGCTAACAATAATCACAATAAGGCCGGTCTTGACATAAAACGTTGATATCTTCTAGCAATTGATTTAATCAGGCGTAGATATTGTGCTGAAGTTGATGGAATGAATTTGATGATATCGCCAGCCAAAATCCAGGAGGAAGATGCCACTTGAGGGATTTTGATTCCGAGTGTCGAGTATCGCACGGCTGCTCCTATCATGATCGATCTTAACTCCTCTTCGTGATGAGACTGTTTATTGTTAGTTTCTTCCCGACCAATGATTTAATATTTAATAGAGCACACTCAATTAGCCATCTGTTTTAAAAAATCGACGTTAGAAACAATTTTACTGGCCGCATTATCCCTCATGCTTTTCCAAATTCATGAAGATTAATCGTATTGTCTACAATCAGAACAGACGTTAGAGAACGCATATTCCTTTTAAGAAACTAAAACTAACCACAATGTATTAGAAACATCCCCTGAAGACCTCTTTTTATCCTTGTACCTTACATCTCAATAATAACAGTTTATAACATTCGATGACATAATATTGATATAGACGTTCTTTGTTCTTTCAAGTTGACAAACTCTTCGCTTACACTTCTTTTTTCAACAGCTTGAAGGCTTGATCCCATCTACCCGTCAGGCTTTTCCCCCTCTCGTTCTCTCATGATTCAAAGTAGATGTCTATTACGTAAAAATGCCTCACAAACCAATTGCCATATCAACTTCCATTGTCCTTGGACTGCCAAAGGTTTCCTCTTCTTCTTATTATTATGGTTGCAAAAAGGAGACTATAACAGAGGCATTTTATATTTATATTTCTTGGTATACCTGCCGTGGGCCCCTAGGAAAAATAAATGACTTTTTCTTGACGCTCTTTCCTCCCCTTTTAATACTTTGGTTAACTTCTCTAGGTACTGCAGAAGGCTTCCATTGTATGTATATATACACACAAACAGGGCTTAATAAACGAAGGAAATCTCGTGGAATCATACAGAAGAAGATGACTCTTCTTGAGTTGCTGTGTTGTCAATCTCTCAAGTCATTCCTTTCCTGTTGTTCCTTTATAAATACCTATTAAAAAATCAGAGGAAGCAAAAGCTGGTCTGACTCCAGTATGTTGTTTCAGGCATTAAAGCTTACCTTAAGGGGATTCCTCCCTCTTGGCAGTCTAATCTGCCCGTATTGAACTTGGGCATTCGACTAAAAATAAGGAGGTTGAACATCATAATGTGAATCGCCTGGGATACTGCAGAGATTTGAATGTCTGAGTGGCATCATGGCGGATATCTTTCTTCATGCGATCGAACAGCTAAAGCGTTACCTGTAAGGCTAGAGAATATGTTCTCATCTAAATAGAAGCGATCCGATAAAGTTTAAATTCATTAATTATCTAAGGGTTATATATCTGGATTTGTTTAAGACGGTGTATGGACCAGAACTTGGACAACGGTCCCCCAGTTAGGGACCCCCTGATAGTGTATTGTGTGTTAAGGTCCTAGACCTCATGTGAACTTAATCCCACATCAGCCTGTACAAGTTTGCTTTTGAGTCGAGTCCTTTAATATGATCAAATATATTAAATGTATATTAACATTTATAAATCTTCCGAATATTTCATTGATCTTTGTATTTCTTATTAAGGAGAGCTCTTTCAGCTCAAAGAATGTGTGCTCACAGATGAATTTGAGATGACTTTGTGTTTGCTCCCTCATATCACACATGATCGACAAAGAGGATCTTTGGCTTTGCCAATTTTGAAGAGATGTCGTTGGAATTCTATAAGACCGATCAACAGTCCTCGAGATTTGATGTCTTATATTCTCCTTCCGTTGTGTGGTCCACTGAAAAATACTTTGATTGACGGCAGGTCTTCATTGTGCATACATTTTTCTTTACTAATACATAGGGGATTTCTTTGGGCATATTTGATCTGACATTCAGAGATTGGTACATCAATTTTTATTGTAAACTGGTGTCTTCTCTACGTATAATATAGTTTAATAAAATATATAATAAATTAAATAATATAATATACAATAATGAAATAATATAGTATTGTCTTAAAGGATTTACATAGCTTTTCGCTCGTTCCTCTATTCTTACTCACTTCATTTATTGAAAATAATTGCACCTATTAAAATCACATTTCTCAATTCCCTAAAAATAGAACTCTAAACATAAAGAATAACTGTAAAGGGAATGCATTTCAAACTTGAGTCAAACCTGCTTAGTGCGAACAATCTTCGTGATATATTTTTTGTCCGATGTAGGCAAAGATTTTTTTTCAGAATCTTGTTTTTTTAATCTTCAAATCTTTTTTAATATATATTTAAAAAAGGAAATATATTATTTCATAATTGATATTTTACATCACTTAAGTTTTTATTTATTGTGGACCTGAGCTTATGTAATTGAGAATTGGACGAGCGTATGAGAATACTTATTGATATCATAGTAAAATAAAAAAATTCATGATATTCATATACTAAAAACGAAGATTGGATATTTTCTCTAACAGTAGCACCCTGGCTATGACTATTTGTTTTTTCGTATTGTTCAAGGAAAAGCACCGAAGGAGCTAAATTTGTTAAACTATTCGTATACCTCAATACTTTTAACATTTGTATTCTTATTAAACCACCAACTATGCAGCTTCTATCGTCAGTATTCAGCATAGATAGATGTCCATGTAATTAATATTTTATTTGTCATAATCATCATTATTAATCATATTTTGATATTAGGATGTTCTTCAATTGTAGGGATCATCTTCTATACCAGTGGTTCCCAACTGGATTCGGCTCGTGGACCCTAACGGTCTTCGGGCACTTTCCGTGGACCCGCCTCAATTTTGTCAAAAACGCGAATTCAATTTCAATGCGAGACATCTACGAAGTACAATTATATTTATTTTTGACTTATATCCAGGCTTGTGAGCGTTCAGCGTTAAAAAAAATTAGCGTTCCGTTCAATGTTTTTGCGTTCAGCGTTCCGTTAGCGTTCAGTGACGACGTTTTTTTAGAAAGAATCTCCAAAAAGTGATGATGTTTTTTTTTTAGAAAAGAATTTCCAAAAAAGTGAGGACGTTTTTTTAGAAAAGAAAAAAAGTGACGACGTCTTTTTAAGAAAAGAATTTCCAAAAAAAGTGAGGACTTTTTTTAGAAAAGAAATAGAGAAAAAAAATGATCATTACACGTGGACCCCCAAGGGGTCCACTGGACCATTGTTGTAACCACGGTTCTATACGGTTATGGAAGAGAATGAATCGTTGGTCAATTAATTTATAAATAAATATCTATAAACACTCTTACAGTTCAAATAATTTGAACAAAATAATAGAAATATTGAGTCTTCTCATGCATGCATGTAATTCCAATCAGTCCGTATTTTAAAATAGGACCACGGAAGAGAAGGTCCTTGACTTATGATGTTCTAGGAACTCTTTTTTTTAGAGCTTTGACTCAAAGATCAGGAACTAAATATTTTAATAGTTATAGAGTTTATGTGTCCCCACCTCATGTTTTTCTTGATTTTTTATTAAGGATTACAATTTTTGGGGCCTATGATCATAAGGAATTTGTGAACTATGATAAGATTCAAATTAATTAAGATCAAATCTTCACCTATTATATATATATATATCTATATATAATATATATATATATATATATATATATATATATATATATATATATATATATATATATATATATATGCCACTTCTTTTCGTCTATTAAAATGGGTTTGTTGACCAACCACTCACCAAATGAAGGATTCTAATAACTTCATAGTTTGGTATACTTCCGTTTATATATAAATATACTTTCTATATAATTTTTATTCGAATATTCATGGATTATTAATTATATTATTATTGATAGCACTTATATAAAACAACCTCTTATTTTTTTGGTTTCATCATTCATGAGCATAACGTTTTGTCTTATAGATCATGTCATTTACAAATCATTTACATTATTAACTATAAATACGAAGGGTTCTTACTAAATTTATTTTTTTATTTCTTTACTCTTTTTTTCTTGAACCAAACACGTATATCCTTAAAAAGATAAAAAAGTCCGTATATTTGTTTCTACATAGATGACTGTTTATTTTGGAACTCACACTTAAATATAATTGACAAGCTACTCTATTTGTTCTCCCTCGAGAGGAGACCGCATCCTTCTTCTCCCAATGAATTTTCATGCATCTCTTGCCCTAGGTTTGATTGCCTTCTATTTCTTGCTCTGCGTAGATATGCTTGAAAGGAAGCATAGACATCTGACAATAAGGATCAATGACAAAGTGTATATTCACCAAACCTTCATTGATTGTGGGGAATTTTCATTAAAAAAAAATTTCTGTTATCAATGTAACTTGTTCTTTTCTAGATGATGTACTATAGAAAACGGGTAAAAAAATATTTAATCACCTCAAAAAACAGTTTATTTAGCCTATATTTGTGTTAAAATATTTATATATTTTTTCTTTCGTATTTAAGCCTTACCCCCAATAAAGGAAAGGTTGTGTGATTTACATCTTACTTATCGATCCCTATTTATAGGAATGGAAATCTGGAGCTTAGCCTTGGTGCTTACAGATTCTATGACTATTTTTGGCCGTTAAAAAGAGAGGGGTAAAGAGAGGGATAGAAGGAAAGAAAGATAAGTTTCTCTCTCACTTTTTCTTTCTCCCTCTCTTTTCTCCTCTTTCTCTCTCTCTTTCCTTCTATCCCTCTCTTTACCCACCTCTCTCTCTTTCACGGCCAAAACAGTTATAGAATCTGTAAGCACCAAGGCAAAGCTCCATATTTCCATTCCTACCGATTTATTAATCCTAGCTCTCTGTTTTTTCCTTCTTGCTCTACGTATGTATGCTTGGAAGGGTAATAATCAGTTCAGTAGACATTTACATATTTTGAAGGATTACATGGCTGCTACTACTTCTCACAATCGCGTCATGATATCCCCAAAGAGGCTTCATGGATCATAAAAAACATATTCTCGTTCATTGACTTATGTTGTCTCAATATCTCTATATATAAACGGCTTCTTGATATGAAAGGGGAGGGGGGAGGGGGAATAAGGATTACCCATTTATACAGCATGAGCAAATACCTTACATACTTGTTGATGTGAGCAATCCGTTGTGACACAAAGCTTCTCTTTTTTCATAGGAGGAAGACAGTAGTTGTCTGTTGCCATGTCTGTTGTTGTTTTGCAAAAAAGGGATAAAATGTCTGAATAAAGTTTTTGTTTCATATCATAAAAACATCCTCGTTTTATTATTATTATTTATGTTGTTTGGCTATTTATACCCCTTGAGTTCTACAACTTGGATATTCTATGTGTGTTTGTATATATTTCATACCTAGATCTTTTATTTTAATATCCTCTATTCTTTTACACAATTTGATTATAATTAGTGCCGATTTTCAATGTATTGAATTTATATTCTGGCTTATCTGATTTTTGGGAGTTAATGAAAAATAACCCGACTCTACGAAAATGTAAAAACAAACAATGTACTTTGAATTTATGTGATTACAGCCTCCGAAAATGGATTACTCCACTCCTGATCTAAAATGCACTCCTAGTCATCATTTTTTAAAATCAGGCCTGGTACTTTTTTTCGGTTTATGTGTAAATTGATAATAAATTATTTTATTATTAAAATTACTTCCCTTCGGTTGACCTGTAACTTCATAGTGCTTTATTTACTTATAGATTAGTTATTGTACTTATTACAGATATTGTAAAAAGACTTTTTGTGTAATTACGCTTACTTAAGTCATCACTGTCTCTGTTTCATGATCTTTGTGATGGAAGATTATTTGAAACTCTTACATAAGAACCACTCTGCAAAAATACCATATCTTACCCCATTTTCTAAAAATATTTTCTACTACAATGTATTTTATATTTTTTGTACTTATTTCTTTATAATTATATTTATTTGGTTTTGATTTATACTTTTGTTAATAATAAAATGTATTACATAACTAATAAAAACACATTGTTTTTAAATCATGTTTAATTGTTTTGTGTTCTCCTTAGACGACCAATAATATTCGTTACGCAAGCACAAATCTCCCATCTCTATGAATGTATACTTTGTATACTCGCCAAGGAAGCATTAAAAATAATCACACCGCTTTGCCACACACACCTAACAAACATTTTTTTTTTCTACCAACATCCGTTCCCAGAATGAATGTCTAACATGTTTAACCCATAGAAAATATATACAAAGAAGGAAAAGGGAGCGATCAAATGTTAGATATTTATAATCACTTAAAAATATTTCAATTGCTTTTATTGTTGTTCTAATAAGGTATAAATAAATGTCTATAAACCTTACCTTAAGAAACGTGAGTCTTGTTCATTGTTTTGAACCCTTGTCTTGAGTTTATACAACTTTGTCGAAGCTTCCAAATGAATAAGCACTTACATATATTATTTTATAACTATGGTTAAATCATAAACGAATGTAAAGTGTTTAAGGGAAAATAAATAGTTTGGAAGTTCTGAAATTCGACTTCTTCAGTATTATTATAAGGTTGAGAATCGAAACATTAGAGAACAATCTCAAAATATAATCATAATTTTGTTTGCTTTTTCTTCATCCAAGAACCATCACACCAGAACTCAATCTGATATCCGCCTTTAATCATAGGTTGTACCCATGATACACTATTTACTATCCATGAGCACATCCATGGTATTCACTAGAATGTTTGAATAAATATAATTTAAAAAATGTCTTATGTTTTTATACTTTCGAAATATAAGACTTTATGTCAATCCTCTCTGCCTTGTTTTTATTTGATGAGCGTTATATAAATTTATATCTCTACGGTTGAACCACCCACCTATATAATAACTCGATACTAAACAGAGAAAATCATTCAATTTCCTTAAATAACTCTTTGATGACGCATAGCGATCTAAAATAGCTGCCACATTTGTGAAATAATTCAAACCTTATAATAGTCATAAAAGCTACCCAAAATGGCTACCATCGAGTGTGTTTTGTCTCTTTTTTATTGAGTTTATTGGACATTCAGTTATTACGTAGGTCGGTGGATTTAACCCACCCATGTTTAAATCTATAAGCTTATTTACTCGATTTAATGAATCACTTCCATTGTTTTATAGGTGAGCTCCTTACTCCAAAGAAGGAGGAACCCACCTCCAATCCAGAAGACCCCTTGACCTGCTCTCCACCGTCTCCCAAGTCCCCACCCCCTCCACCCTCCAGCGGCAGACGGATTCAGTGCTCCAACGAACCTAAGTCCATGTCGGAAATGTCCGTCCGCGGCCTGGACCTCCTCCGCTATGCAGACATATCCCGAGACGGCACCTACCGCTGTCGAGAATGCGAAAAGCTACGGATAATAAGAACTTTAAAACAAATATTCCTTTCAAAGACACGCCTTCCTCTATCACGAGGGCTCATCACGCAAAGTATTCCCATGTTCAATTTGTCATAAAGAGTTCTCCCGCCCGGATAAGATGAAACAGCATCTCAAGGTGGCACACGACTGCGTCATACCTTCAAAGGCCTCCTCCAAGAAAACTCCTCCTCTTCCTCTGCCTCAAACAACGCCTCTGCAGACCTGGTAAAGATCGAAGAAGGACCTCCATCCACCACGACTCTCCTTGTCAATCCTTTCCTTCAACACCTGAGCGATCCCACGAGTACGGATGGGAAAATCAAGAGCATAAAGGACTCGGGCTCAAGAGTTCAATGAGGTTGCGCGAGAAAAAAGAATTGAGTGGAAAAGTTCCGTAGTTATATATTTTATAGTTCATAATTCAGTTTGTTATTAACTGTCAAGTTGTTGTGATCGGCCTGAAATCCATTGGAGAAAAAAGAAAATAAGCCTACCTATAATTATGTATAAAAGGTATCCTTCCCCTCTTTCAATATGATAATGACTTATATACATATAATAAAATAAATACATTAAAACAGCCCCAGAGAGAAAAAAGCTAATACTAAAGCACCACAACTAAAGACTGTCGTAGAAAATATTGAAATAAAACCTCAATAACTTCTAATCAAATACTACTACTACAAATTTCATGTTTTTTTGTCTGGAGAATTCTTTTCATTTATTTATAGTTCAAAATACGTAATACAAATATTAAACCTTCATTATATTAACAAAATCTGCAACTTGCAAAGACCCAGTGAATTAGGCATGTACATGTACCACCACCCTTAGCAAGATTTTAAAGAAAAATAGACACCATTAATAGAGTCCCTCTGTGTTATTGCTTATAATTAAGATTAATATTTAAAAAAAAATATGTTTACATAGAATTAAGGGCATTCTGAAGAAATATATAAAAGATAAATATAAATATATGAATTAGGTGATATTGATTCGTTGGTTTACAAACACACACACACATTAAAACGATATAACCGGTCTTTCTATTTACAAAAAAATCTAATTGTGCGTAAGTGTTTTTTCCTTCTTCTTCTTCTTCCTACTCTTTCTTGATCATTTAAAACTGAATAGCTAATTAATATCGATAGTACATATATATACATAGTAACTTACCTCTTACTTAAAACTTAGCCTTTATTTGCCCCCCCCCCTCAAACCGAAGGAGAGATGTAAAGAGTGCTAAAAAAGAATAGTAGAAATTGGAATCTCTGGAGAGAATGTAAAAAAAAAATCATTTTTTGAGTGAAATATAGTTTAATATGACTTTCAATATATTTAAAAAGGTATATTTATTGATAATATATATATTCATTATATAGAATATATATACATTTGGAGAAAAAAGCCGGTAATTGTTAACTTCTGATAAGCAAACATATTATATATATATATCTAGTAGCATAAATATTAATTTAAAATTTGTACTTAAAATAGTTTCATTTTTCCATCTACTTCTTCAGAGAATTTGGTGTGCTTTATTAATAAATAATATTATATTTAATCTTTTTCCCCCACCCATCGCTGAATTGTTCTCCTTGTGTTTTTTTAATGGACTGCTTTTCATATTTAAGTAAATATTTATATAAATATTAATAATAATATATATGTCTTGGCTCCCCCTTTGTTTTGAGCCAATAACCTTTTTCGTGTATTGAGAGAGTACAAAAAAAAACAATTTTCGATTCCCTGAAACCTTCTTCTCTTTGATTCTGTAGAAACTTTTTAAAGGTTAAAAATCACTTTCCCTCGATTTATAGAGTTGAGTCTTCCGATTTCTTCGATTTTTTTTGAAGATGAATATTTTTTCCTCCCATCTTTTCTTGCTTTTTCTATACTTTTTATGTGCAAAGATCATGAATATTTATTCGGCAATAATAATGATAATAGCAGTAATGTGACAATGTTTAGATAGCAAAAAAAATAACAAGCGAATTTCCGTTGTACACTCCATGATTTTAATATTTTTTTTCAAGCCAAGACAGGTAGACTGATTAATACATACATATTACAGAAGGATCATGGAGTATCTTTCCTCATTCTTTCCAATCACATTCTCTATTTCAAAAAGGATATTTTCTCAATAGAGTTAAAATCAACTTGCTGATGACATTTTTTACAATTATTATTTGCTGTTCCCTTAAATCTTATAGCTAGTCGTCCTGGGGCCTTTGAAATACAGAAGAAGGAGATCGGCTTCGTGTTAAGGAGAAGAATCCATTCATCTTTTTGTAGTTTCTTACGAAAAGATCTTTTGTACATATTCCTTTCTTATGATTAATATACTTATTCAATAATATTAACATGTTAATTCATTGTATTCGTAATTTTAAATAAATTAATATATATTTAATAAACAGTGTCTGTGATGCTAACAAGAAACTGACTGCAATTTTTTAAAGAAAAGAAGTAAGTAGTTCAAAGGATTAAATATATTTTACAAGACCAACTGATACACACACAGAAATACATATATGTAATTAATCTACATATAATTGAAATGTAGAGTTCACTAATTTAGTCCCTCCCCCTTTTTAACTTGCATTTTTTCCCGCCCTTCTTTCAAAAAAATATTTGTTTATGTTCCGTCTCTCCTGATTATTTTTTTGGTTTTGGTTAACGTTTATAAACTCTGTGTTTTTTTGGAAAAGAAGAAATTATTGCGATATTTGATGATAATATTATAATTATTTAACTTTTTTGATGTAAAACTTCTTACGATTCTACTACTACTATTTCGAATATTGTTCTACTGATTTTGTTCTCAATATATATGTATGTTGAATGGACCCTATCTAATGTGTTTTATTGCGTAATAGTCTAAGTAGCCTCAATGGTGTGTAGTATAGATATCATAAGGGGAACGTAAATATATCCATCATTATAGAGGGTTGTTATAATGTTTGGAAAAGGTTCTTGGAACGTTGACCATATAACATTTGGAGAAGGTACTGAGAACGTAGATATAGCATTGAGGGAGTTTAAAATAACAGGTAACGTATATAAGCGATGGAAGAAAGTTATTATAACCAATGGGTTGCTATAACCATATGACCTTCTCACAAATTCATCAGTCAACCCAAGTTTTTCAGCTGTTAACTCATTTTCTTTTCTTTTACATCTTGAAGTCAGAGTAATGATCCATTTATTGTCATTCCTGTGATAGGAAATTATTTTTATATGTTTAGTTGGACAAAAATATTTTCAAATTTGACAATGCGTAATATCAACTAGAATGAAGTGATAAATTCAGTGTTTGGACTACCATAAATA
Source organism: Caligus rogercresseyi (assembly GCA_013387185.1). Classification (NCBI taxonomy): domain Eukaryota; kingdom Metazoa; phylum Arthropoda; class Copepoda; order Siphonostomatoida; family Caligidae; genus Caligus; species Caligus rogercresseyi. The sequence continues at coordinate 3,622,418 of CP045898.1, read as the reverse complement.
CTCATAGAGGTTTATTTCAGTATAATGTTCTCTGTTTTGGAGTTTCTTCAGCTCATAGAATTTTTCAAAGAAACATACAAAATATATTTAAAGGAATTTCATTCTTAGATGATGTGATAGTAAGCATAGAATCTCTTATAGATTGTTAAAGTTCTATGTAATTTGGGAACTACTGGAATTAAATTAAATTTAGAGGAATGTATCGACAACGTTTCAAGTATTAGTTATTTAAAATGTCATATTGATTCTTCAGGTTTAAAACCAACGGAGGATAAATTAGATGTATTGTTGAAAGCTCCTCGTCCGACTAACGTCAATCAATTGCGTTCCTATTTAGAGATGTAGGGATTTTTTTTCCTAGTGCTTTTTCAAAATTATAATTTCTAAATTATCTGTTGAGGGGTAACTGTCTTAAGAAATGGAGCTCAAGGCAAGTCTATACTTCATTTGAAAAGTCTTCTAAATTCTTGCTTAAGGCAATTGGCAATAGTCGTAATTGCAGATGCAAATAAATATGTGGTAGGAGCTCTGTTTTGCCTTTAAATAGGCTCTGAGCGTCCAGAACTTTGAAAATTACAAAAAGGAATTATTCTCAAATATAAAAATAAGTCTTAGCTTTTTGTGGTGAAAGTGTTTCATTTATATTTGTGAAGAAAATGGTTCGATTTCATAACGGATTGCAAATCTTTATTAAGTTTATTGTGTCCTAGTAAGCCACTACCTGAACTATCATCTGAGAGAATACAGAGGTGGGCATGCGTCATTCCAAAATTATTCCATCCAATTAATTCATCGGTTAGGTGAAAAAGCTGGGTACTACCAATGAATTGAGTAGACTCCCTTTAAGTAACACTTGTCATAGCGTGCCTGTTTGCTTTGAATTATTAAACGTAATCGAGACACTAGATCAGGGATGGGCAAACTTTTTGACTTGCGGACCACTATGGGCTATAAAATTTGAAAAGGGGCCACAGCAGTAGATTAACCTGTGGGCCAAATATAATGAAGCATTGCTTGTAGTCTGCAAACCTCATTGTACAGCAAGCACATGCAGATAAAGTTCAACACGTTTCACTTACATTGAAGACTGTGTTTTTCAAATGTGCAAGATAAATAAAAGGCTAAATAGAATTAAATTTATTAAATGTTGATGAATATCACTTTCAACATTCAAAGCATTACTATCCAACTAAATAGGCGACTAACCTCAATCCTTTCTGTCCTGCTGCAGCGCGTAATTAAAAGATGTGCCTTTCAGTGAGAACAGTGTTGTTGGTCTCCCTTTTTTGCCAGTGCATCAAAGTTTGGAGTTAGATTTGTTGTAGAAATTCTCCGGATAAATCGGAGGTGCTGATCAGTTAACTTGGATCTGTTGCGGGCTTTGTTGATGTTCATGATGCTGAACGTCTGTTCACAAACATGGGTCGAGCCAAACAACACCAGAATCTTCTGTGACATCCGCCCCAGATTTGGAAACATGGCTTTATTAAGTGAAGCGTAAAAGTAATCCAGTTTAGAAGTGTTAAACTTCTAACTGGTTCTAGTGTTAAACTTCGAAGCAGAACCGGACTGAAAGTCAATCAGTTCCAATTGCAGCTCCGGTGGCGCTGTCTCAGTGTCTTGTGATAATGGGCAGGAGACCAGCTGAAGCGACTTTTCGATTTTTTCAAAATCTGAGAAGCGACCGCAAAATTCCTTGTGCAGGTCGTCCAGTATTTTGCAGTATTTCTATATGTTTCGGGTGGCCTCTTTTAGCGTGACGAGAGTGGAAAAATGCGCGAACGATTTGTTTGACATTTGTCTCGAGAACAGAACCAACTTCGATTTGAAGGCTTGCACATTTGTGTACATGTTGTGCACAAATTGATTTTCCCCTGTAGTATTATGTTAAGCTCATTCATATGCGACAATAAGTACAGAAAAAGCAAATTCACATAGCCAGTTCAAGTCTATCAGCTCGAGAAACTCTTCGGATTTCCAATTAACACCAAAAATGAGACGATCTCCTCTTTGAGCTCCCATACTCGTTAAAGCACTTTCCCCAAGCTTAACCATCGGACGCGAGAATGGTAAAGTAAGTCCTGGTGATCCGCATCAGACTCCTCCAAGAACGTAATGAACTGGTGGTGATTAAGTGCTCTTGCGCGTATAAAGTTAACAAGTTTTAAAACTGGATCTACGACATGATTCAGTTGCAATATAGACTTGCACAGAGATTCCTGATGAATTATGCAATGAAGCAAAATAAGATCCTGATCAGGGTTTTGCTCTTTCACCTTATCCTGGATTCCTTTCAGTAGTTTTACGTTTTTCCGGTTAAATTTGGTGGTCCATCTGTGGTTACGTTGGCAAGTTTACCCCATGGTAGTTTCATTCTCTCAATGACAGCAGACACACATTCATATAAGTTCTCGCCTCGCCTTTTCCCTCTCAGCGGCTCGATGCTCAAAAGTTTCTCAGTTATCTCAAATTTGCGTTCATTCCACGGATAAAAATGAGGAGCTGAGCGGTGACTTAAATATATACTTTCATCAAGCGCTAATGAAAATAACTTAAAGCTTCCCGCTTTTTGGTTCCACTAGCTAACTATATCTTCATAAATGAGTTCAGCACGGCGAGTCACTGTCCTGCGTGATAAGCTGATTTTTTCGAACTTGCTTTTGTTCTCCGAACATAAGACACCTTCCGTCTCTATCATGTATTCTTTCAAAAACTCGCTTTCGGAGAAAGGCTTGCTAGCCTTTGCCACTTTGAAGGCTAGCATAAAGCTTGTCTCTTGAATTGCAGTTTGGCGTTGAAAAACATTTTACTGACTCTGTAAATTAGCGACCAATCTCTGGGCAGTAGCCGCTCGTTGTTGTGTTTACTGCTTGCTAGCGTAGTTTGTATGCATCTAGGCAAAGTGACGGCTGATATTGTACTCTTTGAAAACAGAAATAGTTTCTTGACATATCAGACATTCAGCTGTTGATTGGACTTCATTGAAGAATAATTTAGATGTCCACTCTTTATTAAACACTCGGCACTCACTGTCCACTTTCCTTTTCTTTGGTCTGCTCATTTTTAACAGAAGGGCTCAAATGGCAAAGCGAAGATTCAAGAGAGAAATAAAGAGTAAGGCGCGGCTTAAATTTCAGCATGCCATCTAATGGTGAAACGCGGTATTGTTCGGACAAGACATAATGAATGATTTATGAAGCATTATCATTTTATTTACTGGACAAGCTCGGCGGGCCAGATAAAATTGTCTTACCGTATACGTCCCGTGAGCTTTAGTTTGCCCATGTCTACACTAGATTCTTCCTCTTTAAATGTTTCGAAAATAAGAGAGAGTTGACAAGAATCGATCCTATTCGTGTTCTAGTTTATAAAACTGTTTAAATGATTGGCCATTGAAGGTAGACTAATCATTGCAACCCTATTTTTCTGGAAGAAAATAATCCTCTTTAGAGAGCGGTTGTATATTATGGGGATTATGTGTAGTCATTCAATTAGACGAAAGAGAAGCTATGCTAAAATATTTACATATAGGTCATTAAGAATTCAATAAAATAAAAATATTAGCAAGGTCATAAGTATGATGGCCAGGGATGGATGCAAATTTAGATAAACTTTGCAAAACATGCCCTGAATGTCTTGAAACTAGGCCAATCCTCCAAAGACTCTTCTACATCCTTGGGAGTGGCTTAGGGTTCACATTGATTACACAGGTTTTATCAATGAGACTTATTATCTTTTGCACACTCAAATTGGATTGAAGCTTTACCAACCCCGTTTTTAGCAAAGCTCGGACGATAACTGCAATCCTCACTAAATCCCCAGGGCGAGCTCTACGATGAAGTTTTTAAGATCCCAAACTCTCAGAATTTTACCACGATGGCAAACAAGAGAGTTGAATTCAAAATGGAATTCTGATCTAAAATTTAAAAAAAGGAAGAAAGAACAAATGAATGATATAACGGATCCGAGATTGTTCAAGTACCTTACTCTCTAGAGAGGCGAACATAAAATGCACGTAAATCAAATGATTGGACCGATTCCAAACAAGACAGAGGAAGAAATTGGCAGGGAGGGCCCAAGACGGTCCTCCAGAATTTCTAAGCCTCCAGAGAGATTCAAAGCTTGGCAGCTCCTCATCTATTAAATTTATAAATATTTAATAAAATATTAAAAAGGTAATATTTCATTTAAGTTGAGAGGGATGTAATATCCGATATGTTTGTCCAGTTAATTTTATCATTATTGTTATACATAAGTTTTCCTTTTGATTACATAATAATAAATAACACTATGTAACAAACTTGAGGCCTTAGTTTGTCCACAGGCTAAAATTCCTAGTTTAAGTCTTATTTTTACGTAGATTTCAAAGAATGTCACATAAAATATCGTCCGAGAAAAGGTTATAATTTTTTTGTTGAAAATCAGGATTTTCAACATTTCTAATTGTTCATACCTAGTTATCTTTGTGCAGAGGAAGAATAACAACAAATGTTTTAAATATTTTTTTCTAGTATATCAATGCATTTCAATCAGTGTTTCTGATTTCAATGACTTTCATTTTAATCGAATATGCTTTATATTTTAAAAGGTTGATTAATGGTTCTATTAAGAGGCCATTAATTTTTGGTATGTGTCAATGCATTTCAGAACAGTTTTTATAATTTGATAGCTGAGATGGAAGTAAAAAATGAACAATTTAGTATGACGACGAAGTGTTGATCATTAAAAAACATATTGGTATTTTCGCCGAGGTTGCGCAAAATATTATTGTGATTTGTTACGAAGGAAAAAACGGGGTTACCTTTTATTTGCATGTAAATTTTTACAAGTTTCCTGAATAATTTGTAAGCTTTAGTTGCAAGCCATTTTCCAAAACACAGTAACTCGCCAATATAGTTTTTGAACCATTAAAAAAATTCTAAATAATTGCATGCAAATAAAAAGGCAAGGGCCTTTTAAATAGAACACTAAAAAATAATCAACTTTTTTAATATGAAGCTTATTTTTTCAATTTCTATGAATTTATTAGATTAGAATATACATTATAAATTATTCAATCGACTAACTACGTGGAAAGCCCTCTACTCTGCATGCAACTCCCGTTGAAAATAACATTTTAAAAGAATAGAGAGGCTACACATATTTCTTTTTTAACTATCAATTTGAAATTATGGTCTCCAAATTCAAAACCTTGAATCAAAAGATGAAATACATACAATTTATAAATATCATCATTTATAGAAGGTTGAAAATGAACCCATGCTTTTGTTGTTTTAATTCTTACATCTTTCAATGATGAACATATGATACCATATCATGTCCGGTTCGATATTTCATATTTTATTATAAAAATCAGTTATTAATCAGACCTTTGAATTAAACTTTGGCAAAGTGAAAAAACTGGATAATTATTTTATAATAAAAGACGTTTTAATCGTTTTGAAGGCAAAGAAAAAAAAATATTTTCTTTGTTTGCACAATATATATATGTATTGGAAACGAAAACAAGTGTAGAGGTTGCGTGTTCAATTATGTTGAAAGTTGCGTTTCTCTCTTAAAAACATAAGTTTTTAACAATTCGTTGATTGAACAAGAAATTAAATAATTCCTGACCCTGGATCTCCTTCTTGGAAATGGGCGGGAGATATTGTACGATTTGTGCCATCTCGCTCAGGAGTATACCTGAAAGCTCTGAAGAGGATTTTAAGACGTCATCGGGATTTTTTAAAGAATAAATAACGCTGTTTCGTCCATGTATATAAGGTTATAATCTCTTGACAGTAAATATGTTCTACAATGTTCATTCATGTTATTTATTTAACGCAACTGTCATGAGTATTTTTTATTTATTTATAGTTGTCTGTATTTTAGTGTAGTTATTTTTTTACACTGTCTTATAATATTTGATAGCCAAATAAAGAATTTTATAACCGTAAAAAAAAAAAAAATAATATAATTTAATGTTTATAATAACAATATATTTTGTTGTCGTTGAACAAGAAAAAATATTAATTTATTTTGTTTTTTAAGAACAGTTTATATTCAAGTTTTAATTTACTTGGTCCCATCATGATTCTATAGAGATTTCAAATATAATGCTAGTTCTTTTTTAGTAGTCATGTTTTAATTACTTTCTTTGGTATTTGAAAACAAGTTAACTATTATATCATAAATTATTTTGGAGCATGTGTTTGTCGTTGATTTTTATGGTTTTTCATATTTAAAAAAACAAAACCACTGATTCTTTATCCTCATAACAAGAATTCAATTGAAAATAACTCAATTTATTTAAAAACTAGAGGCATATATACACTCAGATAGTGCATACCTCCGCCGTCATAGCCTTCCGAGGCGGATTTTTCACGACTGGGGAGGCGTGAGAGACGGGGGGGGGTTCCCCTAGACGGAAATTTCGAGAGGAAGACGCTCCCGGCACCCAATTTCACAGCAAGCGACATCTATTGGCAGAGTAGGCTAACTTGAAAAAGTAGTATTTAGCTCATTTGGCGCCTTCTGCACTCAGAGATGCCCAAATTTAATCACTTCTTTCTTTTGGCACTTCCAATAACTCCACAAAATTTCATCCAAATCTGTTCAGTACTTTTTGAGTTATCCTGCTGACAAACCAACAAACTAACAAACCAACAAACGCCAGTGAAAACAATACCTCCTTCGGCGGAGGTAAAAAGATAAATATGTAAGAATCAGGCTTTTGGACAGATCAGAAAATTAAACACTGTCCTCAGAACGGTCGTTCAATGAATGGATCGAGATCTTAGAAAGTGACGCGGATGGGACAATAAAAATTTCCCTTTAGGCTTTCCGTTCCTATTGTCAGTTATAATAATAATGAATACAGATCATATTTTTCATCGTATCCAATAAATCCCAATCATTTGGTTTCATAGTAGTTAGTAAATGGTGATTACTGGTATAAATTTCAAAATTCTATTAGCCTGAATAAACATTTTGTAAAGTAAGTTTTGGACACCAATATCTTATGATGGAACTTTTACAGACATAAAATTTTCTGTTCTTAGTTTTAGTCTATTCTCTTCGATATTAAGTTGATATCCTTTTAGAACATTCTGAAATATATTTTGTAACCAGTCTTCGCCTTTTTTTAAATTGCAGTTTTGTATTTATGTCGAATGTTTCTCAAGAAAACGAAATAAGTTGATATTTTTAAATTCACTTTTTATTATAGAGTATCAAATTAATATTTATTAAAAGATATTGATAATCAAATTTTGCCATATGTATTTAAAAAATCAGTCATAATTACCATAGTTGGAATTAAGTAGGAAAAATTTACCAACTGTATCGGGTTTTTCTAACATTTTGTGTCCAGTCGGTAAATTGATAGATTTTCACAAATCTACTGATTGAAGGCGGTATCGCTAATGGAATATTTCAAAAATCTAAAGAGGCATCATTTACTCATACATTAGGTAAAATATAGAATGGGACAATTAGATTCTATTGTGCCCAATAAAGCGATGAGAAGCCTCGATCACTACACTATTTATAGTCAATGGACTCCAAATTCACCGAATAAAGTTAAAACGCACCAACTTCTGAATTTGATGTGCCGTGTTGAGCGTGGCAGCCATAAAACAATCAAGTACCCAAATACTTTTTTCATAGAGCCTCTGAAAACTTATTTAAGCCCTCAGTCAAGACAAAAACTATGATATTATGTTTTCGTGCTTTCTTACTAGACACTTTTTTTAATGAGAAGTTACTGCTAGGTCGTTGAACCTACCTATGTTTTTATCTATCTATCTTGGTTTGAACTAACTTTCTCAATAGCTGAAAAATTAAACACATTTATCTGAATAAGGTCTCTATGCTTTTTCTCAATGCATTGAACATAAACTGCTGAAAGAATGTTTAAAAAATATACTGAATATCAAATAAATAAAAAATATAAAATATGCATTTAATTTTTTTAAGATATGATATTTAGTTTGCCCAAACTTTTAAATGACCTGGAAGACACTGTAGTTTAAATAAAAATGTAAATCCATTCTTCCAAGACAAATATTTTTTCTGAAACTGATTATTTAAAAGAGTTTCCACTATAAAAAGTAAAATTGTACATATATAAATACATTTTTTTCAATAATATCCTTTTTATATTATAGATTACCGAATAATATATATATATATATAATTGAGACGCCATTTGGGAATATTTAATCAGATGTGATAATTATAGTTTTTTTATTTTTTCATTAGTCACATTGATAAATTGTGCTTGAATTCAAGTAATTCTAAATTATTTATAACTATAAATCCTTTTAAGATTAAACACGACAAAATAAATATGTTAGTAAAATGAAAATTAGTAATATTACAATTTTTATTTGTAAATATATCCAATGTGAAACATGTTGTGTGAATGTAGAAAAATATAGAAATCGATATAAATTAAAACTCTAACAACATTGGAGGTGCCTCAGCTTCTCATGGTAGAGTCCTTGTAAACCTCTCGACTTGTATTACGGAGCACCACCTCCTGTAAGAAAGAAAAAGTCAATTATTATAATAATAGGTGTAGTAAAAAGAAATCCATTACTTTATTATAATTTAATAATTGAATGTTTTTAAGCATAGTTAGAATGATTCGATTTAGGGTCAAATATGCACCGTTTTGTTCGATAACTTGTTGCATTTTAATGGTAATTTCATAATGTATCTGTTATAGAAACCCTCGTCCCTATTGGCAAAAAAATAGGACAGTCGATTTCACAAGCTTCTCTTGAGGCGAATTTTCACCAGCAAAATAATTCGCCATAGACAGGAACAGGTAGTAATCACTTGGTGCCAGGTCCGGAACATATAAGGTGGATACATAAGAACCTCCCAACCAAGCTCTCGGAGCTTGTGGCGAGTCATTAACGATGTGTTGGTCTGCCGTTGTCCTGATGGAAACAATTCCTCTCCTATTGACCAAAGCTGGCCGCTTCTGGGCGATTATATTACTTTTACATATATCTAGATGTATATAATTGGAAGTACATAACGATATAAAAATAAATATAGATTACACAGGTCTGCGACCAAAAAACTGCATAGGATTTTTTTACATTTTCTTACAGATTTTGACCTCCCAAAAACAGAAAAAACATTCAAATTATTATATCACATAAGTTTTTATGCATATTGCAGTATCTATGTTCATTGATAATAACCTATATTTTTTATTTGATAATGGAGAACAGCGGCGCCGGATTCATTTCAGAATGGGGGGGGGGCAAAAAGTGATTTTACTCCTTCGTCAATGAGAGGAGGAAAAAGTGGGGGGGGGGGGCATTGGCCCCTTGGCCCCCCGTTCCGGCGCCCCTGATGGAGAAAAACAACCAGATCTGTTGGGGAGACTAGGAATGTTTTAACATGTCGAGACAAGTCAAATAATAGCATACATCACTTGAAACAAAAAAAAGCTCTCAGTAAATATACTGATATTCAAGACACGTGCTGTTGCGTGTTAATCATGGCTACAAGAGGTTGTGTTATTTCTCCAAACAGTTTTTGTTACATCTGTGGTGAATTCACAATTAAAAGTCAACAGAGAAATATAAGTGATTTTGTAAGGAAAGTTTATTTTGCCTACTTTAAATTAAAACTTGGTGATCAAGATAAACCATGGGCCCGCATAAGGTGTGTAGAAGATGCGAAGAAGATCTTCGTTTGTGGTTTAAGGGAAAGAAAAATGCATTTCGATTTGGAATTCCTATGATATGGCGTGAGCAGAAAAAATCACACTACTGACTGCTACTTCTGCTCAGTTGACGTAAAGGGATTCAATTCAAAAACAAAAGAACATAAGTTATCCTAATCTTTACTCAGCTATACGTCCAGTGCCCCATAGCTCCGAGATATCTATCCCACAACCACCTTCCAGTTTGGATGAGTACTCTAGTGATTGGAGGACGAAGCCACGTTATCCTCCGGATGAATCAAGCTCAGATTTATCTTTTGACGAAGATGAAGGCCTCAACTATATTCTCAAGGTGAGCTCAATGATTAGTACAGAGATTTAGGTCTTTCAAAAGATGCAGCCGAACTGTTAGGTTCTAGATTAAAAAATAAAAACCTTTTATCATCTGGCACTTCTTTCTACTGGTTATAGACACCGAGAAAA
>CP045898.1:3575754-3612168 GCA_013387185.1 Caligus rogercresseyi | reverse complement strand
TGAATTAACAATTTGTTGTTATCGATCGAACATAACTTCCTGTTTCTTTATATTACGGTAAATGGGATAAACTAGTCTTATGTATTTAATTGCAAGATTTATTTCAGTGAAGGAGAGTTCCAATCTTCAAGTCATTACAACATAAATGTAAAGATATATCATAGAGCATTGACTATTTTTATAATAAATATCAGACTTATGAGCGCAACGCCATAAGCTCTTCATATTATTTTTTTGCGTCCCATGCATACAGATATAAAGACATAGAGAGCTTATTGGATTCTTCAGAGAATTACGTCATTGTGCGCAATATAAACAAATATTTTTATCTCTACAGTGACTTACGATGACGTTGTACAAATTACTTCTGTTTATATTGGGCACAGGCGACAGCTGAACGACGATGTTTCTCTGCTATTGAAGGGAATAAGCTCTCTATATATTATATCTCAATGGTTCCATTACGTTAAAACTAGGTGGATGAGCGGGATATTTTAACATTGCAAAATTTTTTTTTTTTTTTTTTTACATAATCATACTTACATGTCTCAAATTAATTGACTTTTAATTGTATAGAAGAGCTATATTTGTTAAAAATTTAAACACTGTATCGATATTATTCATGAATTTATTTGCACTTTTCCTTCAAAGAGACGAGCGGGGCATTTGCACCAGCGCAATAAAAATCAAATAAACGTAAAATATTTTTAACATGTTTTGTGTACGGGTAACAAAGTTGGAGCGGGCGTTTTAAGATTTTGTGAACATCAGCAACTCCAAATGGTTACAGTTTTATCATTGCTCATGTATATAGAGTTGATAGCTTTTACACCCCCATCTCAAAGTTTTTTGCTAATAACCTGCCCGCATGTCACGAAGAAAGCGTTAATTGCCGACGAAATTCACAACTTCTTTTAGAAACGCATCAGATGAATCAGATGGTGGCAGTCTTGAATTCAAAAGTGACGAGGAATTTATTCCCGCGCCTGAAGAATCTGGAAGTGATGCTTTTGACGACAAAATCCAGGCCCGGCGGGATGGGCGGCCTGAGGGGGGCCAGGCCCGCCACCGAGTGACGTAGGCCCTATTTTATGAATGTGCCAACTGTGCCCCCCATAATAACTGTAGGGCCCCCAAAAGCCTGGCCTGCTGCCGGGCCTAACGAAATAAAGATTTGGAGTTATCAGAGCTGGTTGACGTCCTCTACAGATAAAGTGAGTAACATATTATTTGTTATGTGAAAGTAAAACGCGGTGAACTTCAGAATATATAAAAAGTTTTGAATGTTTTTCTTGAATAAAGTCTCATAAAGTTCAGTTGTTTATTTCTAATGTATAAATATAAAATTCATCGGAATTATGTATGTAGAGGTTTGATCGCCTGTACATCAAATTTGTCCAAAATTTTGGACCACCTTTTTTTCAGGAAGCCATGTCTCGTAACAGATATTAGAGCTGCTCAATAATATCAAATTTGATATCCGTTAAAATATCTGTCTGGAATGGATTATTGAGAACTATAAGTCCCATTAATTCCCTAATGAAAATATTAGTGTTGAGGAACAGTTATTTCTCACTAAGGCTATGTATGTGTCCATTCACCCAATACATGGCAAGTAAACCGGATAAATTTGGCATAAAATTTGGGCTTGCTGTGGATGCCAAATCTAAATATTTGGGAAAGGATTCCCGAACATCGACCTAAAATAGAATCTCTCAGAGTATGTTTTTTCTTCAATTAATGGCTTCCTATCTTGTAAGGGGAATGTAACCATGGACAATTTCTTTATCTAGATGAACTTGCTGAAAAATTAGAAAATATAAGATTACAATAGTGGGGTACCATGAATCAAATTTGAAAATAAATTCGTCCCAAAATCAAATGTTTGAAGGCGCCTTTTCATGAAACAAGGTCTTGAAGAATAATATTGACCCTCACTGTTTTATCAAGCCAACCCACAGCGCAAAAATGTATACTTCTCAGCTCTGCCACACTGATGTGTCAATCTCTATTGGCTCCGAAGAAGCTTCTTGAATCGTTTTAATCGAAGGAATCTGATTCTGGTAATATTCTTCCAATGGAGCGGCTAATGAATTGTCAAGTTATCTGCACAGGAAAATCTAGGAACATACAAAAATATGCCGTGGAAGATATAAGCGTCCTGTTTGTGAAAAATGTACTTATCACAAAAGATTAAGAAATGTTAGTACGCTTATCTGTATTTTGGCACCTATGTAGAGTAATTATGTTATTGTGGCATAATGTTCATTATAAATATATATTTTCTTTATATTGTATCTGTTCTATATTAATAACTATAGTGAAAAACCTTGTTTTTAATGCAAGTAGCGAAAATACCTCATATATATTACTTGAATTATACACAAATTATAACTTGAATTACATTCAAACAATGCAAAATATACTTCAAATATATGATTAAATCATTGAAAAAGTATTAACTAAAGCATATATAAGCTCTAATGGCCGTATGCTTAATAATAAAGGTTTTTTTTTTCAGGGGTCAAAATAACCCGCTCCGTCCACCGAGGTAGTGGTATGATTAACCGTCGTCCATTTAGTGTTATAATCTCTTTATATTCCGCGGTCCAATCAAAAAATTAATTTCAAATGAGGGAAAATTATTTATATAACTATAGTTTTTCGGTTTCAAGAACTTTTGCAAATATATATGGAAGACCGAAATTAGTGTTACCGATCGGAATTTCGAGATAAAAGATGCATTAAAAACAAGCATTAGTGTCTCACAAGGAGAATATATTCCTTGGATCTCAGATATCTATATTTGTATTTGATTTAACCATCAAGTACCGCTACTGATTGCGTTATTCCTATTAATTGGTAGCGATAGATGATTTATATATATATATATATCAAAATTAATTAATTAATGATGTGTTTATGTCGCATCTAGACCACAATGTGAAAAACTATTGACTGATGACTGGACTTTCTTTCTCACCTTACCTTTGAACGGGAACCTTATTTGATTACTATAATTATGTACAGATAACCTAGGTTAAAAAGGCTTATATTTTTTTAATTAATTGTATTTGAATTGAGAGTCCTTTAATTTCTTCCTTTACTAAAAAAAATCCAACTGAGGGCTTGAAAAAATTTCATAATAAATATTGTGTTCAAAAGCTTATAAAAATATCTTCCAACAATAGAAGCTTCAGAATAAAATAGACTGCGATTTATTAAGTATGATGAGAAAGTAATAATCTATATTCATGAGTGTCAAGAAGAATGGCCCAGAAAAATATGTCCTAAGAAGAAATAGCCCATGGGCATGCAAGTATTTAAGTGGAGTACTACTTAGTGTTGTGCCAAACATTATTTTTGCAAATAAATTGAATTATTAATGCCAAAAATAATATAATTTTTCAAACAGGTGTGTAACATTTCTCACCACGACACTTCATACCCCGACACTTCATACCACGACATTTCATACCGCGACATTTCATCGCGTGTAAATATGATTTTATAACCAAAACAATAATATTAGCAGAAACAGTTGACAATCCTAATCATGACGTCATAAGAGGAAAACATTAGAAACAGACGTATATATTTGTTATAATTAGAGATGGAAAGTTGAGGAATATTTTGGGCGTGTGAAAGGGAGAATGTCTGAAGGGTGCAATTGAGTTCAAGCTCCTTGTTATCACTATTCTCTCTCCTCTCTTGAGGAATATTTATTTCATTTATGAAGCAGGCCAAGTCGGCCAGAACGGAAGGTATTTATTTTATATTTGAATCTGTTTTTGCTTCTGTTCTATGTATATGCTACAGGTATACAGAACTTTCTCCCTTTCACACGCCCAAAATATCCCTCAACTTTCCATCTCCAATTATAACAAATATATACGTCTGTTTCTAATGTTTTCCTCTTATGACGTCATGATTAGGATTGTCAACTGTTTCTGCTAATATTATTGTTTTGGTTATAAAATCATATTTACACGCGATGAAGTGTCGTAGTAAATGGACATTTCATACCGCATAGTTTATTAATATAAACTATGCGGTATGAAATGTCGTGGTATGAAATGTACCGATATGAAATGTCGCGGTATGAAGTGTCGCGGTGTGAAATATCGTGTTTACCTTTCAAAATTGTTACATAATTTCCTTTTTAAATAATACAAAGCATTATGGCATTAAAGAGTTAGCCATTAAATTAATATATTTTCTCTTAAGATCATAATAATCCTTTTCATGCGTTGAAGCCTATTCATAATACGACATATTTGGTCAGTGTTTATAGTAAAAACTTTAGCGATTAGAGTAATTTGTTCGATTTTGAAGTATGACCAATATTTATGGTTGAACGTTTACTCTTGAACAGATATATTTGTTTAGTTTTATTGCTTTATAAGTATACAATTAAATATTTCAATTCAGTTTTAGCTTCTTTAATTATCAAAGAATGATAATTTTTATACACATGAAAAAAATATTTATTTCATTCAGCTTCAATTCTATACAAGATCTCTGTTTTCAATATTTTGGAGGCGAAAATACTATTTGGTTTAATCTAAGTTAATTTCTTATGTATTTGTTTCGTCTTGACCATAAATTTCATTTCATTAATCATATATCAATGCGAATTAATATCGCTTAGAAATTCTAATAATTGACAATCATCATTCGAGGCAATAATTATTTTAAGATAAAAAATACAAATCTAAAAAAAAACACGAAAATATCTAATGTTTTTCGCAACTTTTTTATTTTTTTTCACTCAACCTATAACTAAACTGCTTTTCCAAAATTTATTTCTTTTCATTCTTAGATTTTTATGTTTTCATGTTTTTATGTTTTCATGTTTTTATGTTTTCCTCTGTAGGGGTTTCACGGATACCAAATAACCAGGCTTGAGAGCGTTCAGCTTTTTTTGCGTTCAGCGTTCCGTTCAGTATTAAAAAAATAGCGTTCCGTTCAATGTTTTTGCGTTCAGCGTTCCGTTAGCGTTCAGAGTTCAAATATTTAAAAAAGTGACGACGTTTTTTTTTTAGAAAATAATTTCCCAAAAAAGTAATGCGCAGTGAGGACGTTTTTTTAGAAAAGAATTTCCAAAAAAAGTAAGGCGTAGTGATGACGTTTTTTTAAAGAAATAAATTTCCAAAAAAGTATCCGTAGTGAGACGTTTTCTTTTTAGAAAAGAATTTCCAAAAAAAGTAATGCGTAGTGATGACATTTTTGTTAAGAAAAGAATTTCCAAAAAAGTACTGGGTAGTGATGACCTTTTTTTTTTTTAATTTTTCCAAAAAAAGTCCAAGAAATGTTTGGAAAAATTGAACGCTGAACGCAAAACTCTTTTATTTGCGTTCAACGTTCAGCGTTCAAAAAAAAGTTGCGTTCCGTTCAGCGTTCCGTTCATTGATCGTGTGTTCAGTTGAACGCCGTTCAATTTGCGTTCCGTTCACAAGCCTGCAAATAACAAACAGCACATTATATACTTAAAAAGACTTTATATATTTTAGTCCTAAAAATTAGGGAGATAATTATTAGGCTTGGAAAGCACATGGGGTTCCCGTGACGTCAGTGGCGAAGGACGTTAGTGCTAGTGACGTTGTCGTATAGGAGGTATCCTCACATCTCTTGTGGTTTTTATCATAGAGATATAAAGATATAGAGAGCTGATTGGATCCTTCAGAGAAATACGTCATTCTGATTGTAAAAACTTTTAAAAAGATATACAGTAAACCCTCGATATAACGAACTATATGGGGGGAGGGCAGGGTCGTTAGGCTATGGATGATTTTAATACTGACTTGACATAGAAAGAGAAAAAAACTGAAAACATAGAGACATCTCTCTGGCCTCTCTTTTATTATAGTATTAAACCTCACAAACCTCTCCCTTTTTCATAACAAAGCTGTTATTATTATTATTGCGTTACATTAAACAGCTTAAGTTATTTAACTCTAGAGGAGGAACCTTGATACGGAGTTCCCCCTGTGTCCGGAGTCACTTATTAGACACGATTCTTGGACGAGAGGAACTCCATCGTCTCTTGTCGGGACTGACTTGTTCTTATGGTAAGTAGTTCAATGCCTCCCTCGTCACGGAAGGCTCTCTAGGCTTCCTCTCAAAGCTTATTAATTCTTTTAGCATTTTTCTGGCCGATTTGACGACGAAAGTGTAGGAGGAAGACAGTAAGACCGCCCCTCATAATTCATCTAGAAGATAAAAGAAACAACGCATCAAAATGTATTGATTTTTTTTGTAATAAATGTAAAAAGTAATAAAATAATTAGTAAAAAATCTGTTATGAAAAAGGGAGAGGCTTGTGAGGTTTAGTACTATAATAAAAGAGAGGCCAGAGAGATGTCTCTATGTTTTCAGTTTTTTTCTCTTTCTATGTCAAGTCGGTATTAAAATCATCCACAGCCGGGTCGTTATATCCGAAAGTTCGTTAAAGGGGGGCTCTGGAGTGTAAGGTATATCCTGCAGGAGTGACGACGAACTGCCGCTGGACACATTTGGCAGATTAGTGGAGGAGGTCACACCCTGCTGGTCTCAGACTCTGTCCTAGACCTCTTCTCGGCTGGGGAGGGGCCAGCCTTGAAGAAGTCAGAGATCTTCGTCTGTGTCTTCCTCTGTTGCACCTCACGCATGGGTTCAAACCGCATGATCCGCAGCAGCTCATAATTCGGGTTCGGTAGCCATAAATATAACGAACTTAGGTTCGTTATATTCGGGCTTGTTCGGTCATGGACCAAAAAGGTTCGGTAGCCTCAGATATAACGAACTAAGTTCATTATATATGAGGCTTGTTCGGCTAGCTCCAGGAGGTTCGTTGTATCCGAAGTTCGTTATACAGAGGGGCGTTATATCGAGGGTTTACTGTAGAGAGTTTATTCTCTCATCATTCATAGATTCTATCTCTAAGATCAGCTTACGATGACGTCGTATAAATTACTTTGTTATTTTGCACACACAGAAACATTAGAACGCTGTTTCTCTGCCATTGAAGGGAATCAGCTCTTTTTTTATCTATCCATAGAGATATATAGGCATAGAGAGCTTATTGGATCTTTCAGAGAATACGTTATTGTGTCCATAATACAGCTGAACAGTGTTTCTCTGCTATGGATCCTTCAGAGAAATACGTCATTGTGTCTCGAATACAGCTGAACGATGTTTCTCTGCTAATTAGAGGGAATAAGTTCTCTATATCTTTATATCTCTTTATCATAGAGATAAAAAGATATAGAGAGCTTATTCTCTTCATCTGTATTTTGTGTCCAATATAAACAAAGTAATATGTACTACGTCATCGTAAGCTGATCATAGAGATATAATCTATCTCTATATTAGCTTACGATGACGTAGTACAAATTACTTTGTTTATTTTGAACACACAGAATACAGCTGAACGTTGTTTCTCTGCTATTGAAGGAATCACCACTTTATATCTTATATCTCTATGGTTTTTATTTAAGTTCATTTTCATGGCGTTATCGTCATTATATTAATGAACACATTTTTCTCAGTTGGCAACAATATTTATTTTGATGATGACTTTTATTGCGCCTATATAAAAACAGTTTTATCATTCAATATGACAACATGCAACTCATTATATATGTACCTACATATATTATTTATAATATGGAGCAAATAATAAGTTATGCCTAAATCATGAACATTATTGTTTAGTATTAATAAAGATCCACGGGACCCTGTAAACATTTAAGCGATTTTTATTGGACTGTTATTGATTTATATAGACCTGGGTAATGTTTTTGTTTTTAGGAAATTTATATACCAATCTAAGAAAACAAATTCATAATTTTTATATTTATTCTGATGTCAGAACGAAAGCTGTTCTATGTCACACCGCTAGATGTCTCTACTATAAAAAACTTTAGAAAAGTAAATAAAGCTCCTTCTAAAAAAAAAAACATTTTATTTATTAACAAACATTTAGATAATAATAATTTATTACCTATGGATCCCTTTTATTACGTTATTATGATGTGTTGTATCTGGCTGTTCAAATTAAGTGATATTTTATAAAGATATATTATGCAAGCTTCAAATGCAATAAGATATAAGAACATAAATTTAATGGAGACTCCAATATCGAATGGTAGTACTCAAAGTCTGAATCACCCTCAACAAATAGGGTAACAGAAAGTATGATGGGCATATTAAAAAAACAATTCCGAACGGACACACAAACAAATAAATTAACCATACGACAAATAGAGGGTGCACGGTAATTCCTTCGTGAGAAATTTTAGCGTGCACTCTTTCATTACAAGCCTTTTCATTGCACGCGTTTTCTTCGTTCTCTTTTTCTTCATAAGGTAATATTAGCGTTCGTGTTTTCATTGTGGGTAATTTCATCACAAGTAATTTGTTCGTAGAGTAACACCTCACCTCAGAAAATGGTGCCTTGGATTTAGAAGCTTCGAACATTGCAAAAAGGCAATCCCTTTTTTTTGCCTATATGGTTCGATAGAATGCATCCGACAGGATATAAATAAACATTATAGCATTAAAATTAGTCTATCGAACCTAGAATCTCATCATTGAGGTAGACCAAAAATGACCATCCCCTCTCGGGAGTATTCGAATCTGCGCCCCCACATTGTAAGTGGAACACGCCTTAACACGCACGGCTTTTGCATCCCTTACAAAGGCAATCCATGGTGGAGTGATGAACTGAAGGAGCAACGGCGATAAGTTATAAAAAAATCAGCATAAAAGGCAAATTAACATGTACACTGTGGAAAAGCAATCATAAGAAACTATGTTGATTAAAGCCAAGAGGCATGTTTTTTTAAGAGTGGTTTAACACTCTTGAAGGTTCACAGGATATCTCTAACTTTAATTATATATTATTATAGAATGTAGGTATGATTTTAAAGATTCCAAACAAGTTTTTGTTTTTATGTACATTCCAAATTAAACGAGGTATTAAGTTTTGAATAACAGTTCTTTTGGAAAATACCCCAAAATGACTATTATTTTTTTTAAATCTCTTGTTATTTTACGTATATAAAACAAAAATAATTTGGAATCATTGCAATCCCTCTTACATTTTGCCCCAAATTATTTTAAAATATCATTTATATTTAGGACATGAGAGGCGATCGAAGGGCGAAGAAATTTGTATTTCATAGCATTTAGGTCCGATGAAGAGACACTTTACGTTATTACCGTATTGGCCCGAATATAAGGCGACCCTGAATATAAGACGACCCCCCCTTTTCAGGCTCATGTTTTTTTAGGGAAAAAATCATACAGCAATGTCTTTATTTGAAAAATATTTTGCCCAAGAAAACTGCAATAAGCCAGGCTGCTGGGCCAGGCGTGTTCTTCGCCTCAGTGATAGTCCATTGCGTCTCATCATTCTTTTGACCCACCCGAGACTGACTTTGAACTCGTTTGCAGGGATATTCAGCTCCTTGGTTATCTCCAAAGCTTTTAACTGAATTACCGCTCGGGTTACGGGCATTGCCTCTTGCCGTTTTTCTGTCACATATTGAAAGACTCGGCTGTCAATCTCTTGAAAGCGGTCGCGTTGAGGTCCTCGGAAAGATTTTCTTTGGCTATTAGCATTCTTAAGGCGCTCTTTTTATGCTCGCCACCGCCGTACATTGCACTCGGTGACTTCATATTTCGTGGCTGCTCGACAATTATTTGATGACTCTGCCTCGTTCACCACTAAGATTTTAAAATTGGCATCATAACTCTGTCGAAGCCTTTGGTTAATTTGTCCAGATTTCGAACCACTTTGTTCAAGACAGTCTCTTGTCTTCTCCATTTTTTTATTTTTGTGTGGTATTGTTGTGAGGGACGGTGTCCCGAATCATAGTTTTGCTGTTATTTTAAGTCCAAACAATCGTTGTGAAATGATACGGACAAAACGATCAATAGACCTCTCCATTATTGAGTGTTTTGGGTGTTCTGAAGGATAGGCCTAATGACCGCTTTCAGGTTAACTAAAAATATGTTTTTTGTCTAGTCCGCGAAAATAAGACAACCCCCCTTTTTACCTCCGCCGAAGGAGGTATTGTTTTCACTGGCGTTTGTTGGTTTGTCAGCAGGATAACTCAAAAAGTACTGAACGGATTCGAATGAAACTTTGTGGAGTTGTTGAAATGCCAAAAGGAACAAGTGATTAAATTTTGGCATCTGTAAGTGCTTTTTTTAATATGCAAAATGAGCAAAATACTAAATGAAATGGGGTCTCTATTCAGGGAGTAGGAAAGAACAAACGCTAAAAAAATATTCATTGACGTATTATTGTTCATATATCAGCTCAGGACTATGTTAACCCAGTGACGTAGCTTAAACTTCTTCCTCTTCCCGTCTCTGAGTGCTTTTTTAATATGCAAAATGAGCTAACAGAGAGGAAACAATGATTAGAGATAGAAAATCGGGCGTGTGAAAGGGAGAATGTTTGAATGGGAATGTTGTGGGGATCGGCGGAGGTGCACACTCTCTGAGTGTATATATGCCTCTAGTTAAAGTACTATTTTTAGAACAAAAACCCCGTCTTATATTCGGGCCAATACGGTATATTTCGTTCAAGCTTTTACAAGATGATCAATACGCACAGAGATGAAATCCTTGGGGGATCCCGACTCTCAAATCCGAAACCCGTGAAATATGAATCGCCCTAATGTGTGTATATATATACAGGGTGCGGGAATCAAATTGTCGCCTAATTTAAAACTTTATTACTTGATAACGATATTTCAAATAAAAAATTGCGCGCCAAATATTAAAGCTAGGCTTGTCTGTTTTCGATACGTAGTTTAGTTAGCATCATGACGTCATCCTACGAGGAGATAAAGGGCTATAAGTGGAACGAGGAGCTTTTGGTATGCCATAGTCATGGCATTGGTTAATAATGGAGGTGAAATCTCAAATTTAAGGATTGCTTCAACCTTAGGGTTAAGAGTGAATTTACGGACTGTTCAGCGTATCTGTAAGAAGCTAGAGGACACCTGGGACGTTGACGTCGCCATAATATATATATATACTATATATATATATATATATGTACTTATATATATATATATATAAGGGAAGGGACTCTCTACTACAAGCCGGAGATATGACGGTCAGTAATCTTAGGTCTGCCTGGGACCATGTGTTATGAAAATCAGTAAATGATTCTTGAGCACAACTACATAGTATATCTCGCCTTATTAATACGAAATATTCAATCACAAGGTCACTAATTAAGGTTTTGACGTGTTTTTAGATCGAACGTTAAATTTAAGCAAGTAAAACATTGTATTCTTGATTTGAAAATAGATATATATTGTGCTCTGTCACTCTTCAGATCTACTCAAGCTGTCAAAAGTAATAAAAGTCATAACGCGAAACAGGCCTACAACTCAAAAAAGTAAGTATTAAATTAATAAATGCTTTAATTTTTGTTGTTGATGGATTAAGGGTTTTTTGGTTTCTCCAACATGTTTAATTTTAAGTAAAGTAACAATTATTAAATATGTCGGTGGTTTTAGTTTACAGATAGATATCGCATCAAAATTCGGATCGTATATATCTCGTGAGCCTTACGTTCCCAGGTCCTTGGTCTAAAACCTTCATTCGCTATATTGTCTAGCATATTTCATGACAGAAGGATATTTTTTTGAATGTTAATCTTCGAAAAACTCACATTTAAAAACTTTACCATTAAGTAAACGATTTTTTTTAGAAACTTAAGAAAATGAAATTCCCGTGTTTTCTGCCATGAGACTGATGGGCTTGTTGAGTTGTGAGTAATACTTAAATAAACCATGGATTCCCGATAATTAATCTTCAGAAGTAATCCTATAAGCCCCTTCAAATTAAGTGTATATCGTCACATTCATAAATACATGCGTTACTCCCTGAAATAAGCATAGAATGGATGAATAACCACCCCAAAAAGATTACTTTTATAAGGATTCAATGAAACCCTAAAAGGAGTACTGCGCTTTTTTGTCATAATGAGTAAGAGATTTGAATTGTTCAGGCCTTGTAAAAACCAAGGAACAATTATTTAAAAGTGGTAGATCTTAACGCCAAATCCTTGATTTAAAAAAAATATTAGAACCCTTCTATTCTTTTGCGAATATGAAGACTTTAATATAAAAAGATTTGGAGTTTTTAATCTTAAATACCTTTGTCAGTCGTCCAACGAAACTATATATCGTCCATCGGTTTGCCTCAGCCTCATAAATTTAATTAATAGAATTCGAAACTGATTGAAAGATTTTCATTAGATTATTAAAAAATATATTTTTTTTAATCTGTTCTCTTTACCATTATATTTTAAATATGAGTATGTATATATGGTGATAGTTTGGTCTATTTATTGTCGTATCTATGCCTAAAAAAAATTGAACGTATTATTTAATTGTTAAAAATATACATTTACTAGTTTCTTTTGTTGATTCATTTTCCTAAAGAACTAAAAAGGAAAGACCTATTTTTCCTCCTATAGGGCTTTATAGAGTAGTGTCCTTTTTTAATGAACAGGTCAATAAATGTAGATGGTTCTTAAATAAAATATTGACGTCATAACCATGCCATACCATATCAACCGTATCATAATACCTTTAGAAAAACTGAGAAGATCTACCAGCCCAACATATTTTTTGTGAATCTCTTCAAAACTGTAGAATGGCCTGTCGGGGACCTGCTAACAGCTCAAAATAAAGTTTTTCAAAATTTTATTAAATGACGTATTTTGTATGTATAAAAAACAAAACCTAATTTGTAATAATTAAGATCATACCTACATTTGGCATCCAACTTTCATTTTGCACCCAGCTTTTATAAAATAGCATTTTAGGTCATGCGAGGCGATCCAATGGCAAAAATACAACATAAGTTTATTTCATAACTTTTTGGTCCTTTGAGGAGACACTTAACGTTATTCGATTTCGTTCAAACTTTCACATGATGATCTCTATGCAATAAGTTAAAATCCTAGAGGGAGCCTGACTATCAATTCTGTGAATAAGAATACCCATATATATATATATATATATATATATATATATATATATATATATATATCAGATTCGGTCAAATCTACCGCCGGTTCGGTATTCGGTATATACCATCTACCGTTTGATACCGGTATTCGGTAGATTTTATTTATATCTACAGTATCGATCGATATTCGGTACGGTTGATAAGAAAGAGAGAGAAATTTATTTATGTATCTGCTCTGTGACTTCTTCATATGCATTTAACATCGGACAATTTATAGCAAAGGATAATTAAGTACATAATTTGTTATAATTTATAAGAGATTATTTGAAATTCAATACATAATACTCTTATATAAATTATATATGTTCTTGGATTTTGTATGGAAAGAAATACTATCAAATCATTTATTATTTACTGCCTCTTATTGTCCGATATTAAATGCACTTTCAGGTACTCTAGTATTCAATGCATAACATGTGCTTATATTGAATGTATATTTATGTATCTGCTCTATAATACTATAAGTTGCCCATTGGAGCTACGTAGCTGTTTATTTATTTTGCAAAGTTCAAGTTCTTGACACGAGGGAGAGCTTTCACTTTTACCTTTCTACTTAGTACAAATATCGTCCCGAATGTCAATCGGTAGGTATTTGGTAGTTTCTACCGAATATCGTATAATTGGTATCGGTATTTGAAATCTACCGTCGGTAGTACCGAATACCGATTTACATTCGGTAGTCGCAGCTCTGATATATATATAAAGAAATAAGAAAGCTTATTTGTGTGCTATTTTTTTTGGTTGTTATTTTATTAGGTTTATTTTTTTGAATTAGATATTGCATTCCTTATTCAACCTCTATAATAAATTTTAGATTGTTATTTATTTTATATTTTAAATGCATTTGATATACTTTTATTACTATTACACGAACAGTCAAACAAAAGGTCGAATCTGATACATACATATAAGAAATAATTATTCTTATGTATATATATTTTTTGAACTGTGAAAAAAATAAATAATTATTAATACTCATCAACCTTCTCATCCACTCTAATTTCCCTGGTATGAATAATCTCTTATAAAATAAATGTTTTTGCATGTTTTTACAACATTTGTCACTAGATTAGATCTACGCGTACACACTTATATCGATTATGGCTAGTGTTGTCTCGGTCCTTATCAAGGACTGAGGACTGCAGTCCAGTCCAATCCGTTCGGTCCAGTCCAGTTTTTTTTGTCGGTCCTTAGAAAAGGAAAAATGTGGTTTTTTTACGTTGTAGCCTACGTCATGTTGTCAACATCTCTTAATGCTATGAAAATCCTTTATATGAAGAAAGAACATCTTCAATGAGCTGATTAATTATTTTTACAGAAACATTTAATGAGTAATGACCGACGATGAATTCACTGGAAATCCTATATTAAGATTTAAAATGTTTCCAAATTGTCTAATATAAATATTATAACCCCTTTAGTTGCTATTGAATTAACGCCCAGTATAATAGAATATATATATATATATATTAGCTGTCAGAACGTATTAAATAATACTCTTTCAACATTTTATGAAAAAGTAAAAGACTGACAAAAGACAATCTCAAGGACCGACTGTCCTAAGGACCGATCCCAAGGATCGACAGTCCTAAGGACCGATCCCAAGGATCGACAGTCCTAAGGACCGGTTCTAAGACTGGACCGGACCGAATAAATTGAGACCGACACGACACTAATTATGGCACTACACGACGTAATAGAACTACGATAGAGCTCAAAAACATTTCATACTACAAACATTTAATTCCTTATTCTACGTTTCAATCTTTTATATGACCCAAAAAAAATGTTCATTAATTTCTAGTATTTCGAAGAATTATTTAAATGAAAAAGCGAAAGACATAATTATTGATGATTTTAAATAAATCAGCGACATGCATGTTTATCTCTCAGTGATGAGGACACAGGTTCGACTCCGGAGTGGAAAGATTATATGGATAATCCATATTGATAAGGTCTTATGATCGATAGACTTATTTTTCTGCATTGCTATTGCCATTCATTCAAACGAAATGGGCAAATAAATATGTCAGCCATAATTTTAAACCCAATGTAATATATATTTCTATAATTGTCATTTATACTTTTGAGATCCATAGATATACGGCTTGTTTTTACTTAGTTGTCACTATATGTTCTCAATGATAAGATCAATTATTTTTACGCAACAAGTGATTACAGCAAGAATAAATAGAGAAATTACATAATCCTGTATTTACAAAAATAATTGTTTTGACACATTGAGAATTCGTTGCCATATGGATCATTTCTGCTGTAATTGAAGTATTTTATTCATATTATCATTATTATTGAGGTTCAATTAATTGAGGAATATTGACATGTTTGATAGACATTTGTATTCCATTCATGATGTAATTAGATGAAGTTTCAACGAGTTGTCTATAATATTTGAAACTAGAGGCATATACACTCAGAGAGTGCAAACCTCCGCCGTCACGGGGTCCTTATGAGCCTTCCGAGGCGAATTTTTCACGACTGGGGCGGCGTAGAGGGACGGGGGAGGGCTCCCCTCGACGGAAATTCCGAGAGGAAGACGCTCCCGGCACCCGATTTCACAGCCCAGCGACATCTATTGGCAGAGTAGGCTAACTTGAAATATTTATTAGTATTTAGCTCATTTTGCATCTTAATTCTGTACTCAGAGATGCCAAAATTTAATCACTTGTTACTTTTGGCATTTTCAACAACTCCACAAAATTTCATCCGAATCCGTTTAGTACTTTTTGAGTTATCCTGCTGACAAACCAACAAACAACACCAGTGAAAACAATACCTCCTTCGGCGGAGGTATGACACTTGATGAGCTTAATAGATGAAAGAGAGGATATTTAGTATTGTTATTTTACTTGCAGATGAGGTTTCTTCAAAAACGTTAGTGGTATAAAATATAGCCTTGGTTAATACTCACAAACATGTATTTTTATAATTTTCTTAATCAACTACATTGATTTCCTTCGTATTGACTTTTTTATTTTAAAAATCCTTAAAATATAATGAGTTTTTTTGTTACAGCCACTCTTGCTAAGTTAGAAAGTTGTATTCATTTTTAAATACACGATTGTGACCTCCTGAATTACTGGAAAAGTCAACCAGAAGTCTGGAGGATAAATTGTCATTTTTTTCATGTATCAACTGAATCTATAGAAAGTGGCGTAATATATATAATTATATATATATATATATATATCTTATAATTTGTTTTTTCATAAATCCCAATTTAATATTCATTGCAGTTCTTACACAAAGACAGATTGAAGTAAATGCGTATATGGTCAAAAATTTATATTAGAACATAAGAATCTGAACAAGGAGAGTACATATATGTAAACATGTTGTATATAAATAAAGAAACATCTATATGTTGTTATTGGGGCTTACAAATGTCTTGCTTTTCAAAAAATAGAAAAAATGACCACTCAAACTTCAGCATGATATTTCAATACTAATATTGGATATTTGCCGATCAGAAAATAATAAAGTTTATATAAAAACAAACCTCCGCCGTCACGGGGTCCTTATGAGCCTTCCGAGGCGGATTTTTCACGACTGGGAGGCGTAGAGGGACGGGGGAGGGTTCCCTCGACGGAAATTCCGAGAGGAAGACGCTCCCGGCACCCAATTTCACATCACAGCGACATCTATTGGCAGAGTAGGCTAACTTGAAAAATTTAGTAGTATGTAGCTCATTTGGCGCCTTAATTCTGCACTCAGAGATACCAAAATTAAATCACTTCTGGCTTTTGGCATTTCCAACAACTCCACAAAATTTCATCCAAATCCGTTCAGTACTTTTGAGTTATCCTGCTGACAAAACCAACAACCAACAAACTAACAAACCAACCAAACGCCAGTGAAAAACAATACTCCTTCGGCGGAGGTAAATATATATTCAAAGTCAATTATCGGTATCAATGCTGAATGTACTTTTGATGCAACACTAATCAATTAATTAAACGACAGCCATTATCCATTGGTCAAGCCACAAAACCCCCTCCTTGGACATCACATGGCTAAAAATATTTGGCTTTCCAATAAATAAATTGGTTAAATTTATTGTGTGTGTTAGGGGCTCAAAAATGACTGTACCGTCTTCCTCCAGAGCTAAAACAGATTCCAGGAATCTTAGAAATCCTAACATTGGTTATCTGTTTGGCTTCCCAAAGTAGAATGCGTAAACTACATGGTTAAAGTGGTTATGTGTGTTATGGGGTATGGGCACAGATCGTTTATACCCATGGATCCTGTTCTCAAACAAACTAAGACAATTAAAACATAAATTTAAGAAAATATTCATTAACTTATGCCTCCAGTTTTTCATGGAATCTGACAAATTAGCTCTGAAGTCTAGAGTCTTTGGAGTCCTCCATGATTATAGGTGACTAAAAATTATGATATATTTACCTCCGCCGAAGGAGGTATTGTTCACTGGCGTTTGTTGGTTTTTAGTTTGTTGTTTGTTGGTTGTCAGCAGGATAACTCAAAAAATACTGAACGGATTTGGATGAAATTTGTGGAGTTGTTGGAAGTGCGAAAAGGAAGAAGTGATTAAATTTGGCATCTCTGAGTGCAGAATAAGGCGCCAAATGAGCAATTACTACAAATTTCCAAGTTAGCCTACTCTGGCCAATAATGTCGCTGTGCTGTGAAATTGGGTGCCGGGAGCGTGTTCCTCTCGGAATTTTCGTCTAGGGGAACCTCCCCCGTTTTACGCCTCCCCAGTCGTGAAAAATCCGCCTCGGAAGGCTCATGACGGCGGAGTTTGCACTCTCTGAGTGTATATATGCCTCTAGTTCATTATCTTTTAGTTTCTAGTCACTTATAATAAATGATACACGAAAACGTGACACATACGTCACTACAAAACATAAAACAATCATAACACATGGAAAGGTTTGTTTCAATGAGTTGATTTTTGTGTTTTTAATGGGTTGTCCTCCGCATGGCTAAGTTATTATATATATACTTTTTATATAAAATTACCGTAATAAACATCACTTCACATACCTACATATGTATATGACTAGTGAAGTCGATATATCTATATATATATATATATATACAGGGTGGTACGATCAAATCTGGCGGGTTTTCAGGTCATCCTTTAACAAGGATGACGTCATCCGATCCGCGCAGCTGATTTTGGTTAATGACTTAAAATGCATATAAATAAGTTTGATCTATCTACTTTTTAAACATAATTTGTTTTTTTCGGATTGTGTCTTTTGGTTTGCCACTACTGTGTTGTCCTAGACAGAATGTTTGGTATCTCTGATCCCAACTTGAGTAAAAAAGATGCATATTTGTTCCTATGTAGATTTTTTACGCCCAAGCTCCAAGTGTCTGAGAGATGAGACATCATCTTTATCCGTATTTCAACAACTTGTCATGACATCGATCAATTGTATGTGATAACACATATCCATTTAATATGTAGCTTATAGTTTTGTAGATATATGATCCAAAGTTCTATATTTTCTGGCACTTAAATCGACTTTTTCAAAAGAAAGACAAGAGCACTTAAACACATGTAATAATATTCTTATTTGAATCATATCTTCGATATATCAGTTTACCATTGAAATAAATAAAAAATCTTGTACTGATTCTGTCTGTTATTTACTTGGTTATTTCTATGGTTCATATCGACAAGTATAATTAAATTGGTGGTCCTGAAAATGATATTTACCTCCGCCGAAGGAGGTATTGTTTTCACTGGCGTTGGTTGTTGGTTTGTTTGTCAGGAGGGTAACTCAAAAAGTACGGAACAGATTCGGACGAAACTTTGTGGAGTTGTTGGAAATGCCAAAAGAAACAAGTGATTAAATTTTGGCATCTCTGAGTGCAGAATAAGATGCAAAATGAGCTAAATACTAATAAATATTTCAAGTTAGCCTACTCTGCCAATAGATGTCGCGATGGGCTGTGAAATCGGGTGCCGGAAGCGTCTTCTCTCGGAATTTCCGTCGAGGGGAACCCTCCCCCGTCCCTCTACGCCGCCCCAGTCGTGAAAAATCTGCCTCGGAAGGCATCAAGGACCCCGTGACGGCGGAGGTTTGCACTCTCTGAGTGTATATATGCCTCTAGTTATATTTGATTTTGATTGTTTATCGATATGATCTAACAGATCATTCCTATATATACATACACACACACACACACACAAACACACACACACACACATATATATATATATTTATTGACAGTCTCTTACTTTAGAAATGAATAAACAATATTCTCCAAAATGTGTAGAAGATTAGATAAATTGTAATGGAGGCATATATTTTAAAATATTACATTTATTAAAATCGCTGTCTACATAGAAAAATCATTATTGCATTAAAATTAAGTCATCAAAACTAGGATCTTTCAGTGAGGCTCATCAAAATCGAACTTACACCTTCAAAATTGAGAATCGAGTGCTGACTGTACATTGTTTTCGATGACTTGACTGTTGTACTACATACTAATTTCAATAAAAGTATTGTAACAATATATGGCACGATAATATCACTTTATTTTATTTATTATTATGAACTCCTAATTTGACAAAACAGTCAATGTGAGTCACTGCTAATACACATTACACACAGCCCAAGTCCATGTTGACATTTTTTGTCTATTTACATTTTATAAAAAAATATCAGGCAAACTACCCCCAACCACGTGGAGTCTTTTTGACTCCATACTAGAAAAGCATGTGCATTGATATGTCCATTTGTCCATGGTCCTTTATGGAATTGAAATAAAAGTTCCATAATTTTTTTTTATGAAGAGTAAATATAATTTATGTTCTATCAAATTGATCAAAGATATATTTCATCTTAAATTTTTTCATGTTTTGTATCATTAAATTACTTTTTTACATGCATACGACCCTATTTGAGTGTATCAACTCATATATCTCCGGTAGATACACCTAAATGAAGGAAAACAAGTTTTCAATGATTGCATGAATTCAAAGGTTAGACTAAATATGTTGTAGGAAGAAGTGCTTTGATATGAACAAGTGATTATTATCGAGCAATAGTAATAGTTGCCTTAAAAAAAGAGTTGATATTTAATCAACAATAAACGATGTTTAGTTAAAAGAAAGAAAAAAAATATAATGCAAAGATCCAAGATATCCTATTTTTATATTGCTAATGATGATATTTGACTGGTTGGATGGTATTATGTGGGATAGCTTGTTGTGTGGTTACACGATTGAATAAGACACGAATTAGTATTCATAAACATTTATTTATTGAATACATGTGTTACCCGCTTAAGACGGAGATAGGAACTGAATTATAATAGAAGACAATGGGAAACAAAAGGAAAGGAAGAGAAATAAAATAATGATGACGTCACGCATACATGGTAAGATGTTGAGAGTTCGTGGGCCGATCTCTCATATCCTTATACTTGTCTCGCATCATTGAGATTTTAAAAAATAGAGAGAAATTATTCGGCGACATACGTAAATTGGTATGCTGTCAAGGAGGGTGGCCCAAAACACAAAGAGTTTCTATGCATGTCACCAACCCTTATACTATAATACTAAATATTCATCAGAAAACAAAAGCAGTCCACTTAAGAAGTTCATTAATTTAAAATAGCCTTCCTATTTGGTGAACCATTTTGTAGTCTTGGATATAGAAAAAAGGAAATCCTTCTATAAACGTCCAGGGTTGCTACCCTATATTATGTTTCATAAACGTGTAGTCTCTTTAAATGATGACACTTTTATCATTTTTTACTTTTATACATTCTTTGAAATATGTTATTTAGACTCCGACTGCTCTGCAGTTAATAATATTTCTTCATCCTCGTTTTTAAAATGCTGATTCGGACATGGGTCGTATCATTTTTATTTAGTCTATTGTGCATCTAATTATTTATGTATCGGTTCGTGATACATATCCTAAAATAAATAAATCGGACACAGACACGACAATAACCAAAAATTTCATTTATCAAGCTCTCTATGTCTTTATATCTCTATGACGTCAACTCCCTCCCTTTTATTATTATTGTAAATCATCCCTTTTAAACTCCCCTCAAAAGACATCACATCAGCAACTTCAGAAGACGACACAGGTTTAAGTTTGTACAATTTCAGTTGATTCGAACCGATTTATATTTTCAAAATGTCTTGTATATGCGTATAGAAAAAGTGAAGTAATTTTTTTTAGAGATGGTCTAATCTTTTAATTCATTCAGCATTTATCTGTCTTATAACACATATTTGTATATATTTAAGAGTATTTAACAATGCTAGTCGATCGACATCTAATACAGAGTGATGAATTTCAATTTAAAAAAAATGTCATTGCTATTGCAGTATCGCAAAAAAAATATCACTAAAGTATTGATCCAATATGAACAAATAGCATTAAGTATCTTCTAAAAGTGTTTCTTTTAGTGTTGTCACTCGGGCGCAATTTTTGAGCCCGAGCCCGCCCGAAAGACTAATAATTGAGCCCGGCCCGAGACAGAGCCCGATTAGTTTGATATGCACCGACCCCCGACCATTGAAAAAATATATTAATAGAATAAAGAAATTCAATTCAACTGATCCGAGAAAAATCCGAGATGAATTGGCGGCACCTCTATCTATTTTTATTATGATCGAAAAATTAGAGATTGAATTGGCCTCTTCAATCTGTTTGTTACATAGTTATTATATTTAAATGCAACTGTTGTAATGGGATACCTTTAATAAGAATATATGATTAGTATATCAATATACCAGAGTCGTCGCCAATTAGGCAGGAACGAATATTAAAGAACGACACATGTGAGAGGGTCATGACATGAATAACGACTGATTTATTATTTAAAGAAAATTAAACATGGAAGAGGAAATAGTGAGGCACTGTAGACATGACGTCATGATATCTCGCAGCGTGACGTCAGGGAAATAACATCACCCCCCAATCAACATTGGTGCATCAACATCACAAGTTTAGAATTTACACAAGTTTTTGGGAATCCATATTTTTTATAAAACATATTTCATTCAGTTTAAAGAAGTTGATTAAAAAGAGTCGTTAAAATAATAAAGTTAAAAGAATGATGCCCTTAACCACATATGAGGAAATGGCAAATCCTTATTACATGACTCGATATATTCAAAGTATCCTAATATCAATGACTAAACATTATAACATTTATATACATCGGCATTTGCTTAGGAATTTGAAGAAGTTTTGCACTATGATATTTTATATTGAGTTAAAGCTAAACGTCTATGTCAAGCGTTTATTTTCCAGATTCAAGGAGTATTATGATGAAGATTCATCTAAGCAAATAAGTTAGTGTACGTAAAGTAAACTTTCAGTAAATAAATATATTTATTAACTTTTAACAATGGAGTTCAAATACATCCAATGTTTGTAGTTTTAAAATGCTTTATTTGTTTCGTTACCTCAGAGCAAAAACCAACATAAAATGCATAATTTTTTAATGTTTTAATGTATTATGCATTTACTTATTTTAAGATTTATATAATTAATGAACAAGTATGAAAAGTACAGCCATATTTAAGCATAGATTACACCTACAATTCAAACAATGTTATTTAAACATTCATATTCAACCTTATTGATTGATTTGAGGTTCTAATAAAATATATATTATCGTATCCATTAAAACAATTAAGTCTAGAATATCTACGTCACACATAGGTGTTTGTTTCGTCATAACTGTCTTGCAGTAATTTTCATTTAGAATTGTAACTTATTTATATTTGATGTTAATGATACGATTTTCGAAGGATATAAATATTCAATAAAGATATAATAAATACAAAATTATTTTTTTTATTTTAACCGGTTTTCATATGATGACCATTTTGAACTTTAGCTTGTTTTCTAGTGGAGGAGCCATATTTTATAATTTAGAGCAGATAATCTTTATATCCCATCAATATTTGTGGAAAAATCGCGGGAGGAAAAAAATAAAGAGTTACTTTAAAAATAAACAACAAACTATGTTATGGAATGTTCATTTCTGAGTGCTATTTTTGTCAGCATCCATCTATTTGTAGACTCATCACTTATTAGAAAATGCTCCTTAGTTCCTTAGAAAGCCGTTGAATTTTTACCCCTCAGCATAGCGATATTCCCTTTCATGTTTTGAAATATTTTAAATTATTCGAAAATACTTCTTATTATATATATAGGTAGGTATTTATAGATGTCCATAAACATCGTTTGTAGGACCCAGTATATAAAGGAAGAGATTATCTTAGATTTGCTTGATAAACAACAACAAATACGCTACTAACCAAAATACTACTACTAATATGATTTGCAAATGCAATGAAAATAAAATGTCAATGCTGAAAAATCGTAAATATTGGCTTTTACATTTTCTCAAATTTTGGTTTTCAAACTCATCCAAAACAACATATAAACTGTTTTTTCGACCTCCATGTGACTTCATTAGTTTGACGTACTCTAATGTATATATATAAATATATGCATACATGTATTACTTCCGAGGAGTTATACGACAGTTACAAGAAATAATTAAAACATTCAATAAAAATAAGAGCGATCAGAAGGCAATATATGTGTTGCTCAGATGAGACAGTGAATTTCAATGGGAATATTTGTCTTCTTCTACTGCAAGGGTCCATATCGTTCTGAAGAGATAAAACTTTCAGAGAACATGCCGTATAGTAAATTCTGCGATAAGAAACTTCACTTAAAGGCTTAAGCAAATTCCGCCACTGTTAAAATATATTTACTTATGTAATAAAAACCTAAGGAAAAAAAACAGTATATCAGCCAATTTATTAGATATCGGTTTTTATATCATAAAATCGTTATCCCATCGGGGTCTTTTGTACTTTTTTCATTTTTAGAAGGTCGCTCAATTCTTAATCTCGCTGCTGAAAATACATTAGGAAGTTTAATATTTTAACAAGTATTATAAATAATTTTTATTGCCCTTTCAAGTAGGATATATCGTTTTATATCTCCTGTATTTTTATGTATGCTTCAACTGCTCTAGTATTTGCTCAGTATGTCAATTTCTGCCCCAAGTAAACTGCTAGTGTTTCAAACCTGAATAATTGATGCTAAATCAAACGAAACACTTCCTCTATAATACATTTTTTTCCTGTTAGACAACCGGTTCGAAAAACGAGGATAAAGGATGGATGCTTAGCAATTGATTTACTCACAAACCATTTGATGTGGAGATAAATAAAATGTATTTTTTTAGACTGAAATTTGATGAAGCTCTGCACACTTTTCTCACATATTATTGGTTAATTGAACACGAACTATGATTTACAATAATTATAGATTCATCTCAAAACCTAAATTTTACGTTTCGGTGAAATCGTTACATTAGGAATTAAAAGTTGTTGATTGTATTGATTGATGTTGTACTTCGTCCTACATTAATTATGTTGTTTTTATTTATTTTTTTTCTCCTTATTTTCATTCAATTCTTGTTCCCCTTCCCGCGTAGACAACATAGATTGTACAATGTTCCATAGAAAAAATACATACTTGTATCTCACCACCGACCGGCGTTGCTGATTCACTTGCTTCTCACACTAGGAGTAGCAAAACAGACAGTGTCTCTCATATATTATTCTGTATGTCCCTGATGCTTCTTCTTGAGTCTTGTTTTGTCTCTCAGTGTCTGAGGATTAGTTTACAGAAATAATGAAATATTTTGTGGAGATATTGATCAAGGACCTGGACCTGGCTCATGGTCTTCAATTGTATCCTTACCTCCGCCGCTCCGGGCAAGAGGGATCTTCAACCACTGTGGGACCCTGGTCCCTGTTTTGGCGGTATTTCTTAGCGGACTTTTTATTCAGCTTCACCATCGTTACCTTCGCGGTTGTGGGATTTTGGCGGGGAACCTGGGACATCACGCCTATTTACTTGGACGACCTAGTATTTGATGTAAGTTAATCCTAATTATATATATTTTTACCATTTCCAATGTATTGAACTTTTTGAATTACCGACTTTAAAAAAATGCTTTTCAATGCAAAAAGTAAGCAGCTTATAAATCATGAAAATAATAAATACTTAGTCATATACAAACGAATGCATTATCATTCATATATTTAAATAAATGCAACTCAATGGAATCATAAATGTAAAATTTCGTAATCTTATTGCTGAAGACAAAAAGTATACAAAGAATGTCTTGAAGTGTTTCTCAGTTTATTATCCTCTTATGGAGTATTTCCGTCAATTGAAAGGTCTCAGACAAATCATTAACAGATATAAAAAACTCCCTAAGTTTAAATATTTAGGCTCAAATTCATAGTTATCTAAACTTTAATAATTGGATATTTAAGTAAAAAATACAATTTTAAAGCATTAATTTTGTAGGTTCACATTCTACTAATTTTAATGAAAATAGTTTATCTTAAATCAATTAATAATATATCATTGTTCTTGATATTATTGGCCTCATAAGCCTATGTCGTTTAATCTTAACATTGGATAGTTAGGAATATAATAGTTATGATGAACTTTTGACTTTTTAAAATCGTAAAACCTTCAGATATCTTTAAAACTTTCTGTAACAACAAACTATGACTGTTAACTGATTTTGAAGATTGCCTTCGTCAGTCTAAAATGCATGAAAACAACCTGAACAGTAGAACATTAAGTAAACCCATTCAACTCAAGTTAAATCAAGGTTATCATATTTTGAGGATAGAATAAAACGATATTTGTACAAAAATATGTTCTTGTTACGTTTTAAAAAAATATTGATTTTCACAATGAAGCAAAAAAATATTATATTTTCAATTAGTTGAATGTAAACAAGTATCTGAAATTATGAGAGCAACAAAAAGTATAAAAATAAGAACTGCCTGAGCTATTTTACACAATCCTGTAGATAATGAAGTTTTACAGTTCTAAAAAGGGAATAAAGTTACTAAAAGATTAAACACCATGTCTATTTCTACAATGCAACAATGATCAAATCTTCATTTTTATTTAATTTTATGAAATAAAGCTTAAATATTGAGAGTAACAAAAACGGATATTAAAACAAACATGAACTTCTTTGAACTATTTCATGGACACCCGAAAATAATTCAACAGAAATCTCTCATCTAAAAATTCACGTTTAAACCCTGATTTAATATTACAATCTAGAACAAGTTCTGGCTCTATATCGAAGAGAACTTCTCCCTGTACCGGCCTATCCCCACAGAAAGATCAGACTACTAACAATGTTTGAGAATAATAATAATAATCAAATCCCAATAAGAATTAAATGACCTACACAAAACAAACAATAAACAGTTCTTACTTAGATTAACTTATCTCTAGACACAACATGGGAATTAATGAAATAATTTCAAATGATCCAATGTCTCGACACGGACTAATGAAAAGACCAGATATAATCTGCTTGCAGGACGTGAAAAGTTTGACTTCCTCTAAATGTTTTATGGAATGTCCATATTGCCTACCAAGAAATTATAATCATTTTTTCACTGGTAATGACACACATCGAGGAGTACTTTCTTTGGTCTCGAAGACCATCGAGTTTCGTAAGCACTCTTGCGAGCTTTCAAATAAAGGAGACTGGCATAATTTTTTTGTGCCAACTACAAAGATTGGATTTTATATGAAAAGAGGTGGGGTCTGAAAATTAACAACAAGAAAACGGTAATTCTTCCCATTGGTGTCTCGAATCCAGGACAAAATAAAGGAATTGCAGGATACTCAGTAAAGGAAACAGTGGAAATTCTAGAAATTTCTTCGGTTTTCAATTGGTTGAATATGCAAAAACTTGTGGGTCACAACATTCAACGTTGGAGGAAATTCAGTCTCCAAAAAAGAATTGACTTTTAAAATTATTCCATTCTTCCTTACGTCTTGTATAAAGCATCATCTCTTCCTTGGCTTGCAGAAAAAACTACCTCACAAGAAATCTCATGGCTAAATCAGCTGTTTCATAGGAGTTATTTGACCTTTTGAAGAGGCCAAGGTTGCATATTAGAGAAGGACTATCGTTCCTTTATAAAATAATTCTTTAAATATTTCCGAAATTGGTAGTGGATTTGTCCGTTAATCTGGACCAGGAATGGCGAGCTGTCTTTTCTTCAAGTTCGGCATACTTTTTACTCATGTTTGGGACGGATGCTACAGATTAAAAAATCATGGAATTTTCCTCTATAATAGCAACCATACAAATAATAATTTGGAAAGGCACGCCACTTTTTTCATCTTCATTTACGATTGTCATAGTTCGATATTAACAAGCCATTTTATTTCAAAACCTCCCAGGGCCAAAAAATGGAAATCTTTATTAGAGGAAATTTTGCCTGTTCACAATTTAGACAGGGAGCCACTGTTTAAGTGTGGATTTTTTTCTTCCAATTAATAGAGCAGCAGGGAATCATCTTCCACCCATATCTTGAAACTTGAGGATGCCCTTTTCACAAAATACAAAAGAGGAAGCTGAGAAAGTGTGTGATATACATATATAGGAGCTAACCCTCAAAGCGTTTAAGAAGAAACGAATTATGAGTTCTATCTCCAAAACTATGGATTAAAAAATATTTACTTCCCAGCTTCAGATTTCTGCTAAATGTCTGTTTTTAATAGGCCATGTAAAGACTTTGGACAATTGTTATACTTTATATTATTTGGATAATAGAGACGGAAGATGTAATTTTTACTATAAAAACGAAGGGAGAAGTACATTCCCCTCTTCTTTTTGCCCTAGAAAATGGGCAAAATACTCTCAGAATCATGCATCAAGTGTTTCTCAACATCCTGTTAGGTATATTTACCATATTTTAAAACGCTCTTCTATTGGTATATGTCAATATATTTTACAACAAAAATATGCGTTACCTTTTTTTAATATACCTTGTGATATAGCACTTAATGCCAGCAAGGTCCAAAAAGTTGTAACGCCTTTTATTTCCACATGTCTCCAAAGAAAAATCAATGTCACCCTCCAAACTCCAACATTTATGACGCCTCTTTTACCACGATCAAGGGATCATTGGCCCCGCCATCTATAATAACGAGGGGGTCGGCTAATTTTTCTTGCTCAAAACTATCGTTATTATACGACTCTTAAAAATTCCCCTTCGGTAGACCTCTAATATACATATATAATTTTATAAAAATTCATATGAATCAAAGTAATATAAAAGAAAACATTCGGACTTCTTTAGCAAACAAATAACGAGTTGTATGTAGACACAGTTCATATAAATGAGATATCATTACCATAAAGGCATCCCAAGCCAAATTTCGATTATGAATAATGATATTCGATTTATAATCTGACGCCCACAAGCTGTCCTTTGCATAGAAATAAATATTGAATCATGAGTTTTTGTTGCTACACAATCTTCTTTTGTATTGCTATTCATGTTGAACCGTCACTAAATAAGTTGTCCAACATTGTCATTATTTTTACCATGAATGAATAAATATAACAATGAAGAGTGATCCTAGAGAGGCAAAAGAAGCTTTCTCGACTCTATATATTGGGGTGCAAGGCAATTTTAATCAATCCCATTGAAAATACATATCTCTGGTTCGATATACTCAATTTAATGCTATAATCCTTATTCATATCTTCACAGATTCAGCTCAATTGAACCATATTAGTAAAAAATAATGACTTGAATATTATATATATATACTTTTTTTTAATATTCATTTTTCTTGAATAATTGCCCATTTCTAAAATTAGATCTTTTAATGACCTCAATCGACACTTAACCTTTATTATAGATGAGAGTTATAAGTAAAGTTTAAATGTATGATCAAGCAATTTACTATGCATATAATTGGTATTAGAGTATATAAGGCTTCAATTAGCCATCTATAGTATAAGTTATTTTTAGCATCGACATACTTTTTGTTGTTTGACAAACAATACGTAGTTATTACCTCAGCCTAGGATGCAATAACTTAATATGAGTAAATCTAGCTATTGGTATTTCTATTTTATTATTGACACATAACTTATGAAACCATATCTGTATGAATATTTTGTGATTCTTGAGGCGATTGACAAATATTTTTGTAATAATTATAATATTCAACTCTGGAATCATATAGTATATTATGCTTAAAATCTTCATATTTTGGATCCTGGACTTCATCCACATATATTCGACAACCAGGTGTACAAGTTGTATGGAATTTACAAAGTAACTTGTATGGTGTCTGGGCTCTTCCTATTATTGATCTAGTTGCAGTTGGCATCAATAAAGGCCCCCAGCCGGCCATGGAAGGCTCTGTTCTTGTTTCTAATTTAATCTTTGTGCAAAACATGCCAGTGCTGGCTGATAGTTACCTTGGGGGTGCTGAGGTTTGGTTGGCGGAGAGTGTTCATCTAGGACTCGAAGTTTAGCTTGTTGATGTAGAGTAAGTAGGAAGGCAACTGTTCTTAACCCAGAACGAGATGTTGTCTGATTACCACTACTGGCTCATCTTGGACGTATGTCCCTGTCCCATACTGTTTAAACAACACGATCCACTCCGGGTAGTTGACCTGCAACCTTAGCAACCATTTATTATCAAAGGTCTTTACATAAATATCCCCCGTAAACCTGTACCCTGGAACCAGATGTGGGGTGAAGTTCGTGCCGTCAGAGGTCACAAACCCCAATGATATGACAAATGCAGAGTGTCTTCTGATACTGAGGGAGATGATCTCCGTTGAATTCTTACATTGCCCAGGTTTAAATTTGCTTGTCTCATTCGGAAGTTTTTTTTTCAGCTTGTACACCTCTTAATTTTATTGTTTTGGTATTTATTCCAACATATCCCAAAATACGTTTGATCATATTAACGAAACCTTAATTTTTTTTAGAGCAAACTGAGTGTAAAGATTTTTTCGACGCTCCCAGAACATAAATAAATACTCTGGAGCAGTTCCACTGTAAGAAAATATATGATTAAACTTTATAGTTTAAAATCTAAAAATCATTCATGGTCCGAAGATCATTTATCCAATTCCTAGTCTTGATAGGACTTTCCTCTAATAAAAAGTAGAGATGTCCCGATCACGTCATTTTCAAAAAATCGGAATCGGCAAAAAGATATCGGCTTTGTCCGATATTTTTTTGAATTATTAATATATTAATATGTTTTCCGTTTTAATATATATATCAGATTGTTGACGTTCGCGAAAAATTGTTGTTCATTAAAGTTGTTCGTCTTTCTGAAAGTGACGAAGTTTTTTTAGAATTTTTTTAAGGATTTAAAAAAGTACAACACTATTGGTCTTTTCTTTTTTTTGGCGCCAGGGCTAGACGTTCATGAATATATTTGGAATAAGTACAAACCTGCAAGTTACTGTATGATTTTTTTAAACGAATGGTATGATTTTTTTTTGTTGTTGTTCGTTTAAAAAAATAATCAAATGTCCAATTTGAAGTGAATGGATAATAATAGAAAAGTAAACTTGGAATATTTTAATTGAGTTTTAGTCCCCTTTTTTCTTAAGGCATTGCCAAAAATGATTCTGATCGGGAAAAATTATAAGAAATGATCGGAATTGGATCGGGAGCAAAAAAAGCGATCGGATCGGATATTATCGGATCGGCCAATAATCAAATTCAAATGATCGGAATTGGATCGGCAGCAAAAACCGTGATCGGGACAACGCTAATAAAAAGTAAAATGGGCATTTTGTGTCATTAGATTTTATAAACTATGATTACAACTTTTTTGCATATAAGATCACAACAAGAAGGCACTTAGTTATTTAACGATAATAAGAAAAAATGAAATATTTATTAATAGCTGAAAAATTAATTTATATACTTTGATTCAATGACTGTACTGTACAAAATACTTATTTGATTATTTTTATAACACTAGATTGAATGGTAACTTTATTAAGAATCATTTACAGACTATAAAATAATTAATATGCAATCTATTTAAAAAATTCCCTTAATATTTTTTATTTTTTGCTACAGCAAAAAAACCTACTAGTTTATTTCATAATACAAATATAATGATTAAATAAAAGCGAATGCCATTATTAGTAAATAGAACGGCTATGTATTTAATGTAGCCACCGTTTGCAGCCAAGAGGCTGCTTGACAATGTGGGAGGAGCCATTGGTCATGTCCTTCACTTAAGATCACTTAAGGAGGCCAAGAAAGTCCGAAGCCAAAAACATTGCTTCTCAGCCATTCTTGCGTCCTCTTAGTTTTGTGGAGGTGGAACTGAGTCCTGCTCCCGCATCCACGACCTGTCACTGACAACAGACTTCTTTTTCTTTCTTCCTCTCAAAATGTACTCTGACTTTTCTCATATAGTCAATTAAGTATCACTCATAAATAAACAATAATGAATAATTTATCACCTTCGAACAATAAAAAAAATGGCGTAATGAGTATATGTAATGACTTATCTATAATGAAAAAGGCATGATAAATCTGATGTTCCAATCGTAGATTATTTATTTTTCTCAATAATTTTCTTAACTTTCATTATACATGGCGTCATATTTTTCATATAAGTTGATGAGTATAAATTGATATATTAGTTTCTATCCAATTCCTCTTTCAAGTATCTAAGTATAATCTTCCTTGACGTCATACTATATTTTTTAATAGTTATAAATAATTTCAGTTAAAAAGTGTCTGAAGGAATATATATATATATATATATATTATAAGCAACTCCTGATTATCATTCATAAAGCCATAATCTCGGTTCAAGTAACAATACTTAGAGCCTTAGATGTTTAAGAAAACATAAAATGATTGAATTCATGAGCTTAGGAAACAAAGAAGTCAAATCGCTATCATAACTTTTTTGAAATTACCAATACATATAAGGATATCTAATTAGAACTTCATTATTTTGCGCAATTAGCTGGTAGAGTAATAAAATTATAGGTATTATGAAAACCTTCAACACTTTATTGTATGGTGAGTGAACATCGATTCAGAGTTCATCCATTTCTCATGAGTATCGATCAATAGAAGGAATTGCATTTGAAATCCTTGGATTATCTGAAATATGTACAAACATTCGTTCTAAATTACCTACCATTTATTTGGCAAAAAAACCAACTTCAAACCTTTAGCAAATTAATGAATGTTTTGGTTTAATCATCATATACGACAAATAAATCTTCACGTCTGACGATAAGACGCACAAGAAGAACGCAGTAGAGGGTTGTGAATGGAAAAGTTGTGTTTAATGATAAGTTAGCGGGAATCATTATCCTTAGCCATTACTCTAATTTTCTTTTGTTATTAGAAAAGTGTTGGAAGAATGCTATTCTAATGAATGATCCACGAAACTTTTTCCTTTTGATATCGCTATAAAAAACCGCAAAGATATTTTCCAATATATATTATTTGAAAACCTCACCATTCTAGTTACTGCTGGGACACCACTTTATTCTTATGGCAGCCGTGGCTATCCCTACAGTATCCATTGTGTAGACCTAATTTTTCTATACATTTTCGATTGTGTAAGCATCAATGACGACTCGTCTTTAAAATCGTTAATCCTCTCGAAATGGCTGGCCTAACATTTATCCTTTACGGCTCCCCACAAAAATTGTACAATAGAGTAAAAATAACAGCTGAGATGTGGCCAACTGACGTTGCCGTTTCGACTTATGACAAAGATCTACTGTAACGTTGGGGGGGTGGGATAATTAGCACCATCTTATTGATTTCAAGTATCGTCTATGTCTTCCTTTTCCATTTGGAGAAACAGAAAATCTTCCAACATGGTTGGAAAGCGCTCACCATTGACCTATAAAGACAACTCCTCGATCGTTTTCAAAGATGATGACGCCGATCACATTCAGCACCACGCAGTTGCTCGCCCGAATAAGTAATCCAGAGAGACGGTGGTGGTGAAATATTTTTTTGAAATTTAACTTAATATAAATTAGAGTTAAATATTTATTTTATTTCAAAATCCTGTGGATACTCAACCATTGGGCATCCATGAAGTGTAATAAAGTGGGCATCAAGACTCTAGTTTATTAGTCATCTATTGAACATATTTACATGTACAATAATACAAATACTTAAGAATAAATATTTTATCAATTTGTTATCTGTAAGTTGATTTGATTTTTTATTTAAACATGCGAAAATTGGAGCTTTTTTTATTAAATTACGAGTCTTAAAAAACGAATATTTTACAATTTGCATCCATTTCATCTTGATCAAATAAACAAACAGAACTACAAAATGAATAGAACATTATTACAACAACATCTCAATTTCTTTACAAATAAAAATAAATTCAAAGCAGTATCAATCCGAAATTGAAGCAATTCTTAAAAGGAATCGATCTTTGCCAGCTGATTATGTCCGATTCGGTAAACTGTTTTAGGATTGCGGATATTGCAGAGGCAGAGCTCGAAGCCAAAGTACTCAAGGAAATCATCCATTCAAGAGGGTGAAAGACCTCACAAATAATGTAAGGGTATCAGCTACTTCTGTTGAAAAGATAATTCACGATGGAAAAGCCCTTAACCGACTCAAAGATATTGTTCAATATTTTAGAGTCTCTTTCCAAGCTATAGTCGGGG
This sequence comes from Caligus rogercresseyi, assembly GCA_013387185.1. Classification (NCBI taxonomy): domain Eukaryota; kingdom Metazoa; phylum Arthropoda; class Copepoda; order Siphonostomatoida; family Caligidae; genus Caligus; species Caligus rogercresseyi. The sequence continues at coordinate 3,578,565 of CP045898.1, read as the reverse complement.
TAGGGAGGGTCTTTCCCTAGACCAAAACCAAGAAAAACTCAAGACTCTTTCATATTTTCATCGTCTAACATATCTCTATATCTAAAGAAGAAATTAAAGGTAAACAAAGCATGTGGTCCCGATGGAATAATAGGCAAAGTTACTCACTCTGCCCTAATGAAGTTGTCCCTTATCTCCTTAAGATTGGCAATGACATGGAGAGAAAAAAGGCAAAATTTCTAAGTCTTTAACGAAAGGAAGGATCATACTCATCCCTAAAAAAGGTAACGGACAGATTTTAGCCATTGGAGGCCAATAACAATTTTAAATGAATCTTACAGAGTTTTATCAGGAATTTTAGCCCAGAAATGGCCAAGAACTTCAAAATTCTATTAGTCTTAATCAAAAGGGGTTTTTAAAACACAGGAAAATCGCTGACATCTCTCGCAATATTCAAGCGTCTATTTACCCGGTTGAAAAAAAAAATATGGAGCCATTGTCGCCATCGATTTTTCCAAGGCCTTTGATTCAATTCATCATCGTCATATTCTCAGAGAAGTTTCAAGGATCTTACCTAAAAGATTTTCAACCCGGTGCGAGCGTTGCTTTATAATGGCTCGTCAACAATTTCCATCAATGGCTGTGAAAGTAAGCCTATAACTTAGGAAAAGTTGTAGGCAAGGCTGTCCATCAGCCCCGCTTCTTTTTATCATTGCGCTTGAGAACTTTGTAAGAAGAAGAGTTGTAAGAAAATTTGGAGGTTTTGGAATAGATTTCGAGGGTCACCGACATTTAATCGACCTTTACGCGGACGATATCACTCTAACGGTGGAGGGAAACTCGGCCGCACAAGTCTCAAAACGAGTGGAAATATTAATTGAGTATTTTTCTAATTTGAGAAAATGTCTGGGCTTTCCCTAAACAAAAGATAAAACAGCAATTCTACCTATTGGAGCCTGGAGTCCGCAGGAGGGGAGGAGGTCGCCTCGTGTGAGATTAAAAAGCAGGTCAACATCTTGGGCATAGATTGGTGTGGAAGCGGAATCTATGAAAACAATTGGGACTTTTATCTCATCTCTAGCGGGCCAATCAACATTGAAGTGGAGATCATATAATACAGAAAAGAATTGACTTATATAACACACAAATTGTACCAAAAATATTTATAAAGCATCGGCTTGCCCCGAAATTGCAGAGAAGGCTATCAATGAGGAAGGAATATGGCTGAATAACCTGTTTCACCGCAGCTACTTACCTGCAATTAAAAGGTCAAAAAAACTTCTGGGAGGAGGAATCTCTCAACTCTCAGTGATTTTACCAAAAATTTACATAATATTTTTATTGATATAACGAGGAATGCAGAAATTGAATGGAGAAGATCAGTTACTGGTAATAAGTTACTTATGTGGCTCATGTTCGGAACTGAATTGACTAATAACATTACTTCAAGTATCTCTCCAACCTGGGGAACTGCTCAACGAATCATTTGGAAGTATACACCATCGTTTCAAGGCGATTCCTTCGTGGATATTATTGGAAAAAAAACAAAAATAAGAGATTCTTTTTCCAAATCTCGGGAATCCGGAGGATTTAAAAGAAAAAGGCAATTAGGAAGGAATTCTGACTCTCCATGATTGGGGTCCTAAGGGGCCTTTCAGTGATGGAAGGTTAGATACCCATTACTTAGATCGTCTTTAAACCACTGTCACCTTACACCTTGGCACCTTAAGTTGTCTAGGATGTTCCACGGCGAAGAAGTGGACTTGATTGTAAATAAACATTTAAAATTGCTAGACCTTCCACAAAATGGAAAAAAATATAATGAGCTCCCTCTCCAATATACGATGACAAAAAATTCACAGCTCAGCTTCAGATCTCGACCGATTCAATTAATTCTGGGGCCTGTAAAGATTGCGGCAAGATATTTAACTCCACCATCCATGCCTTGTGGAATGCCACGCCGTCGCAATGTTAAAGAGGTTTGTTTGCCTAAATGTCAAAGGACTACAAAAGGACAATTCTGTCAAATACAGCAAAGCGATAATTCTATTGGATTGGGCAAAAATAGGAAACCCCACGGGAGAAGGATATAAATTTTGCTATTCTTAACACAAAGGCCCTCATCACTAATAAAATAAACAACTGGGGATCTTATTAATGAGTCGGACATTAAACCAGTGATTTTATCAGCTGCGGCTAGATATGCTGTTCGTTACCTCAAGATACCTCTCCTTCAACGGATTCCTAGGACTCCGGCGTCGAAAGAAGTAAAATTCTTTCATCCCTTGCCTCCATCCACCAGAAGACTATATCCACAATTTTAAAGCATTTTAAGAAGTCTAAATGATTTTATTTCATAATTAAGTCTTTTAAATTTGTGTATTATTTATGTCATCATGCCATGTAGGAAGTTTAATGTTTGATGTTATTATCATAATAAGTTTTTATCATAAGATTTGTATTCTTTAGTCTAGCATGTCCATCATGTAAAATTGTATTGTTCAGCTCCTAAGACCAAATTTTAAGTTATAATATTATTATGTGTATTCTCACGTATTTCTTAGGTTTTTATGTATTTACTTTCTTGTACATATTTTAAAATTTGACTATTGAATATAAAAAAAACAGAATTGATGAAATCATTTGATATGGCCCTGTAAAAAAAATCTATTTGATTACATAAAAAATATTATTTTAAGAGTCTTCTTTCGCAGTGCAATCAATAAAAAGGTCTTAAAGCTCGACAAAAGCTTATTTTTAATGTCCGCAGGTTGGTGTCATTATTACCAAATGCTAGCATTCTATGATTTCGTTTGTTGTAAATACGTTGCC
>CP045898.1:3555849-3575654 GCA_013387185.1 Caligus rogercresseyi | reverse complement strand
GTTCTGGGATCTTTTAATGAAAACGTTTCAAATACCTTTTTATATGATCGAGAGGGATTTGGAAATTTTACGCCTCTTAAGGGATCATCCATGGGGTTCCACCTTCGTACACGGATAAACTTGTTTTTATATTATGACCTTCTAAAACTCCGAAACAATCTACTCGCATCAATGGCATATAAGAAAATTACTGCACACAGAAGGAAAAGTGCAACTACCATTTTTAACTTAATTCATCGCGCTCTTTCAGAGAAACCTGTCTTTAATAGACGTGAATTAAGAAACATGTGGAACACCTCATCACTTACTCTAAAAAACGCTTTAAAAAAAGAAGAAACTTGAAGACATTAGAGAAACAAGCAGTAAAAAGTTATCAAAATCACCTCATCACCCCTCAAGAAAAGTGGTTTATATATCGTGTCGTCACCGGGACTCTGGAGGTGTCCTCATTAAGCAAAGACAAAATGTGTTGGTTCTGCAAAGTGGAAGTGGAAACAACTACTTATCTCGTATACGAATGTAAGGAGCTGCTTCCCATCTACTCCATGCTTAAATTAGACCTTGAAAGGAATTTTGGAGCTTCGCTAGAGAGAGAGGACTTTTTTACTCTCACGTCGAAAAATAAATCTGCAGCATGCAGTTATAACAATACTACAGTATTGCTATATAGCATAAAAGCGAAGAAAAAGATATCCCGAACTCTATTTTAAATATTACAACACGATCTTTACAGCTTTTATTAAATTAATTTTTGACCATTTTTCTCACTTCTCTAATTTTTAACTTTTTAAATCAACTAAGTTTTTTATGTTTTTTTCTTGATATGTTATGATTTTCTCTATGTCATTAATGAGTGCACGGTAATTCCTTCGTGATCATTTTAGCGTGCACTCTTCCATAGCAACCTTTTCATTACACACGCGTTTTCTTTCGTTCTCTTTTTCTTAGCAGGTAATATTAGCGTTCGTCCTTTCATTGTGCGTAATTTCTTCGCAAAGTAATTTCTTTGCAAGTAATTTCTTCGCAGTAATTCTTTGCAAGTAATTTCTTCGCAGGATTATTTTCTGCAAGTTTCATTTTGTCAAGGACTTAGTCGCAACTGTGTTTTTATATGTATATATATATATAGAATTGTTTTTGTATGTCATCAATGCAATGCTTATTCGTTCTGGTTTTAACCTATTTTAGCCTGTGCATTAGGCATATCAAGGGGTCCTATATGGATCCATTTTGGACTGATGATACAAGTGTGCCCATGGACAGCGATAGAGCTATTTTCACAGGAACAGATTTTACACGGCTTAAAACGCACGCCTTATATACACATGCATAAACATGAGGGGGGGGGGGAGAGAGAGAGTCAGAGTGACGTCACCATCAACAATGTCAAATAATAGAGCCTCCACTGATCATAGTTGGGAATCTATTTTTTGGGGTGTCATGAAGCATTCTGGCCTAGACTTCAAACTTGTTGGAGATCCCTCGATCCCTCGATCCCTTCTCCATCCCTCCTTCTATCTTCCCGGGACTCCAGATAAATGCCTTGGACACCGAGAAACGAGTCTCCTCCCTCCCTCCCAGTAAGAGACACATTTCCCCTCACCTCGACTTCGTGAATGGAGTCCTACCCCTTCGTTTTCGTCAGTCAAAGGAGTTCCTTCCCTCATCTTCGTTAGAGAGCTCCCCGTCTCTTGTCTTCGTGAATGGAGCCCGACCCCTCGTCGGACTTCGTTAGAGAGCTTCCCATCCCTCGTCTTCGTTATAGGGCTCCCTTCCCTCGTCTTCGACCAAGGAGGTCCTTCCTTCGACTTCTTGAATGAGTCCTGCCACTCGTATTCATGAATGGAGCCCTACCCCTCATCTTCGTCAAAGGAGTTCCGTCATCTATAACCTCCTCCATTTTGAAGACTTTTTCCACTTTTGGAATTTGCTATTGGACGCCTCAGTCCTGTATTTCTATGAAATAAGTCTCATGATGTCAAAGACGATATTAACTTCAATTTAATGTAAAAATGATTCGTTTTATATAATTATATATGTGTTTATATTTTTAAAGATGATTAAAAAATATGTCTCTGTAAAATAAGATGCATTCATATAATGTTTTATAATAAAAAAAATTATTATATAGCTTTGATCTCGTATTTGTCTTGATTTATTACACCTTAATATGATTATAATTTAAAATGTAATGTATCCATTACGGAAGATAGTAGGGATCTAGTTACTCATACATCAAGGTTTAAAATAATATTTTGCAGATTCTTAATATCGAACTCCGTATTCTAAAATAAGCGAGTCTGGTCATAGTAAACACTTTTTTCAAATATATTTGATCTGAAATTGTTTTTATTATTAAGATTTAAAATAGTTAAGTTTTTTTTCATGGTGACTGGCATGTTGTCTTTTCTGTATGTAAAGCTACTAATATAATGATAATTTTTACGGGTCAGAAAAATTATATACAAGTTGGGTTTGATCAGGGGTTCCCAACCTTTTTTCTTTGGCGAACCCCTATAGAAAAATCTCCAGTCTGGCAACCTTTTATGTTTTGAATATAGACGTTGTACGGACCCCTGTTGGGAACCCTTGGGTTAGATCCAGTCAACAAATTTATATCCTTTGAAAGTAAGTTCGGGCTCATTTTTTATTATAAAACCCTAAATAGTACTTCCTTTTTCAAATTACAGATTGTTATTTAAAAAAAATATTTGAACGCTGAATGAAAACAATTGAACGGAACGCTAAAGTTAGTTAGTTATAAATTTATTGCCGATTACAATAGTACATACAAACAATAGACACTAAGGTAAAGAACACAACCACACAATGGGTATCTGTGTACAACAGCAAAATGAATTCCTTCTTAAATACTGAAATTTTACAATGATAAACGGAACGCTGAATGGAACGCTATTTTTTTTGAACGCTGAACGCAAAAAAAGCTGAAACACTCACAAGGCTGATATATATATATATATATATATTCATATTTTGTTCAATCATAGGATCAGGTAACCAAAAATATATAGTAAATAATTGATGTAAACTAGGTATGCAAAAAAGTTATTTGACTTACAATCAATAATGGAGAAGATTTTAAACGATTTAAATTTGTTAGTTGCAATTATTCGAAGCGATTGCGTCTGTATGTTAATGAAAAATCAATAAAAATAACACCGGTGTTTAAATCCGTTCTCGTGTCCAATCTTCTTATGAGCTCACGTTTGAATTCAGAAAATATTCAGATATGTCACTGGAATAAGATTTATTATTAAAATTCGACAAATTAGAAAAAACTTCTTTATAAAATTAAAATTCAATGACGTTCTTTTTTTAAGCTTTGATTTTCCATAGAAGAAAGATGCACTTACCTTTCCAAATCTACAAAATAAAAACGTCCCATTATCTTGGCGATGTTATCGATTAAAAGTCGACTAAATGAAACAATTAACTAAATTAATCTATTAATCGATTGCTCTGCATCCCTGATGTAAACATCAGGAAAAATTCAAAATAGACAAAAATATTTGTTTTGCGCAGTAAAAGTCAACACACATCTTCTAAATTGAATTGAATGCAACATACAAAGGTTGTGGCATCACTACGCCTTCAAATTAACAGCATTGACAATGTTTTTTAATACAAAAAACTAAGGGTGGTCCAACTCTTATTAACCTCATCTCTTGATATTCAGATTTTTCGAAAGATTGACTTCGTGACTTGATTAAATAGCAGAAAAATGAATGTAATTAAAAGATCGTCAAAATAAAGGATAATAAAATATTTTGTTTTTATAACCAGACTAAATTCAAATCGAATGTCTTAGTATTGGTTAGACAGAGAATAAAGATCGAAAAAACGTTGAGGGTGCATGTTGGAATACTGAGAGGGGAAGGTCAGATTTGTTCAACCTCATTGATAAGATACTAGGTTAGATTGACTAATTTTAACCCATTACTTCTATCGCGTACTTTAAAGTACGTGTTTTAACCTGACTTTGGTATTATGCTGTTGAAATATTTTATCTTAGAAGCTTATTTTAGTAATAAAATAGATAGATTTACGTGTCAATAAAATTCATTATTTTATCTCACTGTACCGAGAATTGATTCAGTTTGTTATAAATAGTCGAAGAATAAAGTCAATGTTTCAAAATGAAGAAATCTGTGCTCCCATCCAGTTCAATTATAAAAAAACGTAAGTATTGTCACATTTTGATTTTTTCTTTAATTACTGAAAAATATAGCTCCAAACTTTTTTCTCAATGAAAAAAAATGTTGTAATTGTAGTTTTGTGTTCAAAATTATTTTATAGATTTTGAACGTACTTAAAGTACGCGATGGAAGATGACCTGAAAATTTGTGTTTGTTTATTATACATATTTATATCTTTATAAAAAATATTTTTGGACATTCAGAACTTTTGGACTTAGCACAATTAAAATTTTGGATCTACTTGAAGACTACCCACCCAAACAATCCAACCGATATTGTGGGTTTCCCTCCTCTAGAGAAAAACGATTTAAGTGATGAGGACGATGAAGTGGAAGAAATTGGTGGAGTCGTTGATGTAAATTCGGTTGGTAAGAAATTCTATGTCAGCCAGCAGAACTTCAAAGTTCTATACCAGTTAATGAAGATGAGGAAGACGAAAAATCTGATGATGATGACGAACCATTTAATTTTACTGGAACTATAAAAAGAAGAAGAAGGACGTAAAAAATTCTCAAATCTTTGAAGACCAATTACCTCGTGTTAAAAACTCAGATAGGATACAATCCATTAAAAAGAATCAGATTGGTTCGAAGATTAATTCGTTCGATTCAAACCTTCATTCGAATTTTGAAAATATTCCCATAGACTTAGATGAGCTAAAGAATCATCTTGATTTTTCTTAAGCTTCCTGCTCCCCTCAAATCATGAAGGTCGTCATCTCATACGTTCTTTCCGAAGATGAAGAGGTGTCCAGGGCCACGGAACCACTATTATGATGACATCATTGTCAACATGGACCGGGTCGAAATTGGGAAGGTAGTAGACGAGCTGAGGAGGTACGGCCTCGAAACTAAGCCTCACGAAAGAATATCGGACACGAGCGTTCTGGGGCTGGAGGTCTTCAAGGCGGAGTACGGAAGATTGAGGTGGAGGAGGCCCGGTGGAATGGACTCGTGTGTGAACGTGGAGAAGAAATGACCCGGAGGCATATTTTATCTTTCTGTGGGAAATTGGTTGGTCATTTCCCGGTGGCCAGTTGGATGAGAGTTGCGGTTAGTGCTGTGAAGAGGGTGTGTGGCGAGGGCCCGTGGGATGAGGTGGTGAGCAGTGCTCCGACAAAAATGCTGCAAGAAATCGTGGACAAAGCAAGGTTGTCGGATCCCGTTGGTGGTGCGTGGAGAGTTATCAATTCTGGAAGAATGGAAGTATGGTGCGACGCGAGCTCTATTGCCCATGGAGCTGTACTCGTGAGGAACGGTGAAAGGATAGAAGACGGGGCGTGGATAAGAAAGAGGGAGGACGGTTCACACATAAACCTCGCAGAGTTGAATGCCGTTGTCAAGGGTATAAACATGGCCATTAAATGGGAAGCAAAGCAAATAGTGATAAAGACACACTCCGCCCCCGTCCACTCATGGTTATCATATGCAAGAAAAGGGCAGAAGAGATTGTCTGTATCCGGGATATCTGAGATTTTAGTGAAGAGGAGGGTGGCCCTGATGAGTGAGGTTTTGTCCGAGTACGAAGTCGAGTGGGAGGTGGACCTCGTGAAATCGGAGAGAAACATAGCCGACGCTTTAACAAGGGTTCCGAAGTCGTGACTATTCGAGTTGAAAGGTCTTAGAGACGTAGTAGAAGAGGACGTGCGGAGAAGCCATGAACTTCACCATCGAGGGGTAAGAAACACCCTATTTTTTGCATAAGAATCTTTCAAGACAGTCCCAAGAGATGTGGTTGAGAGAGTGGTGAAGCAGTGCGAAGAGTGTAATTCGATAGACCCCGCTCCGATAGCAAAAGAAGCCGGGTCCCTTTCGGTCGAAAAGAACTGGTGGAGATTGGCGATTGACGTCGGGAAGGATAATTTCCTCACAATCGTGGATTGCGGTCCGAGCAGATTTGCCGTGTGGAGAGCCTTGAACAGCGAGTCCGAAACCGAAGTGTGCCAGAAGGTCGGAGAGGTGTTCTGCGACAATGGCAAGACATTCCAGTCAGGCAAGTTCTCCTCAACACTGTCAGAATGGGGAGTAACACTCAAGTTCAGATGCGCGTACAGGCCCTCGGGGAACGGAATCGTCGAACGCAACCACAGAACCATCAAAGCCTCGGCTGCACGCGCCTAGTCGTCAATAAATCGGAGCGTTTTCTGGTATAACGTAAGTCCAAGAAGCGACGGAGGCGTAATACCGGTTTCTTTAGTATTCAAGAACGAGTGGAGGACCCTTTTCTCGAATCCATCTCGGGGGGAGAGGTCTCTAGTTGTACGAAGGAGAGCGACTTTCAAGCGGGCGACGAAGTGTGGGTGAAGCGGCCCAGTGCAAGGTGTACAGACAATTGGAAGGAAGGCGTCGTCTGGGAGATCAACAGCCTACTTAATATAGAAATTAACGGCGTCCCTTGGCACCCAAAGAACCTGAGGAGGAGAGGCGGGGATACGAAAGAGGACGGGCGTTTTCCAACTCCCGGAACTTTGGAAAAAGGCCAGGGAGAGCAAGAAAGTGACCCGGGAGGCTAGTGAACTATATTTGTGATGAGGACATCATGGGTGAATGTGGTGACGTCACTCCTTGCTGACGTCACGGGGGGGGGCACTCATGTATTAGCCACAATGCGTCGTGGGAGGAGGCAGTGTGAATAAATCTTGTGAAGAGGAAACAGTGTTCGATATATGAGAAGGAAACCAGAGATCTTAAGGCCTTGGAATAGTTGGAACAATGAGGCAAACAAGGATCAACAACCTGAATCTACTAACAAAAAAATCAATGAACAAGGCGAACAAAGGTTTTATGAAATCTGTATATATTGACAACGATTTGTGCGTTACAGCGTGGAAAGATTCAGGTAAGTTTTCATAGGGTCAAACTTTTTGGTTTCAGACCCAATTTGAAATGTGAAAAATACGATAAAGAACAACGGAAGAAAATGCCTACAGCATGGCCTAATTCATCTATCGTTTATAGTCAAAATATGGGTGGAGTTGACTTGCTGGATAAATCAGTCTCAAATTATAGAACTGCTTAGCGGACTAAACAATGGTATGGACATTATCAGAGTAGAAAAATCTACCGCCGGTTCGATATTCGGTATATACCGAATACCGATCGATATCGGTATTTGGTAGATTTTATTATATATGGACAGTATCGATCGATATTCGGTACGGTATATTAGAAAGAGAGATAAATTTATTAATGTATCTGCTTTTACTTCTTCATATGCATTTAATATCGGACAGTTTATAACAAAGGACAATTAAATACATCATTTGTTATAATTTATTAGATATTATTTGAAATTTAATACATACTAATCTTACATAAATTATATATGTACTTGGATTTTGTAGGAATGGAAGGCTATAGCAATTTTTTTCATTAACTGTCTCTTATTGTCCGATATCAACTGCACTTTCAGGTACTCTAGTATTCAATGGATAGTATAAGCTTATATTGAATGTCTATTTATGTATCTGCTCTATAATACTTTAAGTTATAGTTGTTTATTTATTTTCGAAGTTCAAGTTCTTCATACAAGGGAGCGCTTGGGCAAAACGACAGTTGAACGACGTTTCTCTGCTATTGAAGGGAATAAGCTCCCTATATCTTTATGTCTCTATGTGAATGTTACAAAAGTCATACTTTCAAATATACCTTACCGATTGACAATCGATACGGTATTCGATAGTTTCTACCGAATATCGTTTTAATCGGTTCAATATAAAATAAAAAACCGTCGGTAGTATCGAATACCTATTTACATTCGGTAGTCGCAGCTCTGGACATTATACATCTGGTTTCTGAATGTCCAAATAATGCAGGCCTGGTGCCTCTATAGACGAGTTGGAAAGCTACAAAATGATAAACGTCAAGCTTCAATGTCACAAGTAGATTTCGTCAGAAGTTGTGAGGACTGTGGGTACCCGAAATTACCCAAAGATGATATAATAAGTGGGCTGTATAACTTACGAAGTAATACACAAACGCAAATAGTTGTTACGGTGACGGATGATGTATTTCGAATGATAATAAAAATGATAAAAAAGGAAAGAAAAGGAAAAACCAAAGGGTGCACGTAAGCGCGTGAGTATAAAAAACCCTTCTACAAGTAGCAGGGAAAATATAGAAAAAGCTCCCTCCTGCTGTAGAGGTTAAAACCAAGGAATACTATACAGGAGGAATACTTTGACGGGCGCCCTTAGTCAGCGTGACAGGAAGTAGAAGGCTTATGTGTTTGTGCTTATTGACCAGTATTTATTAAGTGAGCGTTTGAAATAGATGTGATTGTGGTGATTTTTATGAAATGGGTTGGAAGTGCTGTGCTCCCGGATGCCGTCAGGGCTATAATGGAACTCCCATGAATCCGGATATTAGTTTCTATTAATTTCCAGGGTTCAAATCGCCTCCCAATCAAGATCTCCAATTGAAGTGGGAAAGAGCTCTTCCACGTGTTATAGTGAAGAAAACACAAGATAATGTTGCACAATAACGAAGTATTCAAGGATATGCAGTCTTCATTTCACTGAGAATGATTTCATAACTAAATCCGTGAATTTGAAACCTACCGTTGCTTACCCACTTGGCAAGGATTTTGATAGAAGATATGACACAACAAAATTGTATATTACAAAAACCAATAATTTACTTTTATTTACAGGCGTTAAAAAGCCAATGCTGTTCCATCCGTGTGGCCCAATCTGCCAAGTTATATTTTCACTCCTTCAGCACCTCCACGATCAGCTCCAGCATCAACTTCTGAAAAGAGACGGCAACTTGAATATGAGCGTCATTTGGTTATGGCAGCCGATATGTTCACGGAGGAAAAGGTTAAGTCAGCCGAGGAGCTTTATGAAAAGTTATTGAATGATCCCCTTCCGTCAGGTTTTTTACTCCTTAAAACCCCCAAGTTATCTCTCATAAAGCTTGAAACCAGTGAAGATAAAGGACTTCAAATCAAACTGAGCCTTGAAATCGACGACAACCTGACCTTCAGAATGTTTAAAGACCATATAATAGACAATATTGAAGTGTCCCATTGTTTGTCCAATAAATTGTTGGATAGGATTGAGTTTGTTAGTGAAGCCATCAACATCGCTGCCTATTTAGGATCAAAAGAGACGGTAAGAAAAGAGAACTTGCATAAAGATATCATGATCCTTTTGTGTAAATTATTGAAGTGCCAGATTTGGACCCAGTGCAGTCAATGAAATTATCTTTCATACGGGAACAGATTAAACTACTCTTCAAGAATAACAAATCGGTAAATATTCACCCTCTCTTCTGTCTCTTTGTTTATTGTGGCAAAACGTGAGCACTGCACTCTATGAGCAAATTTATTCTTCAAATGTTCTAACGATTCCAACCATCAAATATCTTCGAGCTCTTTCAACTACACTATCTGTTGAGGTGGGTTTGCCTACTCTACATACCATTATCTCCAGGCAAGAATTAAAGACCTTAACAGCCGGGAACGGCATGTAACTCTTATCATTGATGAAGTCTATTCTGCACAAAGAGTTGATTCGTGAGAGGAAAATTCATTGGTTGTGAAAACAACCAAATAACAAAAACTGTGCTCGCATTCATGATAAAATCAGCTGGAGGCAAATACAAGGATGTGGTGGCTCTCATTCCAGTGGCAAAGATCAGTGCTGAATTCATTTATAGTCAATACAATCCCCTCATGAAAACTTTGCATCAAATTGGATTCATTGTAGTGACCATATCAGTGGATAATCATCCAGCCAACAGGAGTTTCTTCTCCAAACTTCTTTGTGGTGGCAAATTAAAGACTTCTATACCTCATCCTCACAATAACACAAAGAAAATTCACCTCCTCTTTGATCCTGTTCATAATTTTAAAAACATTTATAATTGCTTTCAAAGAAAGGAATACTTCAAAATTCCTCTGAACAGTCTTGGATCCAAATCATCATTATGCCCAATTTTGCACACATCAAAGACGTATACTACAAGGAATCGACATTTCAAGTAAAGCAAGCTCACAAACTCTCCCTCAAGGTTATCAATCCGACATCTAATGAGAAGACAAATGTTAAGTTAGCTGATGCAGTATTTCATGAGTCAACTATTGGAGCTCTTAAGTTCTACTCAAGAAAAAAGCCCGAATTTGTAGGTACTGCTGAGTTTCTCGAATTTGTAAGGACTATGTGGAACATTTTAAATGTCAAAACTCCAATGATTGGATTGAGGAAAAGAGATGAGCTAAGAAATCTGTGACAAGGGATAACAGCTTGGTATTTCCTTTCTGAAAGAGTTCGCCGACTTTCTTACTGTCTGGGAATCAAGTGGTGAAATAGGACTTACCACTGAAACATTTTAGCCACAAAACATACTTGCCTTGCTGTAATAGACCTTGCAGAGTACTTGCTTGACGAAATGAAGGAGGATTTTTCTTATTTATTACTTGCAATGTTTCAGTCTGATAGCATTGAGGAAAGATTCGGTTGTTACAGACAACTCAGTGGAGCAAATTATTATGTTAGTGTTCGACAAATCTTGGAAGCCGAAAAAAAGATAAGAATTAAGTCTCTCGTAAAGTTCAACAACTTGACATTCACAGAGATAAAGGAAGTGTTGACTGATGCTAGTTCAACAAATACAGAAATCATCACGACAGATTGGATACCTTCCGATCTAGAGACAATCGCATCTTTGGGTGAGAGCAATGCTCTATACTTTGTTGCGGGATACGTAGCCTTTTCCCTAAAGAAAAAAATATTGTGCTCATCATGTAGATCATTCCTGGCTGTTGAAGATTCTTCATTCCATACCAGTGTCAGGCTTGTTGCCGAAACAGAAGAAGAGAAAGTGAACTTGGGAAAGTTTATTAATATAATGAGTAGAGGAGGATTATCAACCCCAACAGACTTGCTATTTCTCACATGTCTTTATAGCCATTCCCTTTTCAATTTCATCATCAGTAATCAGGACGAAAAGGATAGACTCCTGGCCACTTCCAACCCAAGAGCTTCTTTTGTTACGACCTTTTGTTCAAAACTTCAGGAAAGTACAGAAACTGCCATTGAGGCTATGATGAAAACACGATGTGAACATAATCACACATGGGCGAATCATCTTGGAAAAGTTTCTAATGTCCTCTTTAATGTGATGGGGAAGAACATGGTATTTCAGTTTAATGATGCCATCAGAAAAGAAAATCGTAAAAGAAATGCTCAAGAAAAATCCAATTTAGGTACGTTGCAGAAAAATTTCAAAACTTAATTCTCATTCTTAATAGTTATATTTTTTATATTAGTCGTGTTCATATTTTTTTCATTTTCTTGTTTATAAAAAATATATTATAAATAAATATATTATACCAGAGTTTTTTTAGGCTTATAAAGTAATTATTTATATATAAATATTTAAAAAAATGTTTACTTCTATATACATACTATCTATATTTTAGGCCGTCTAATAACGCGTGCGATTTCATCACGGCAGTCCTGATAAATAGAGTAGTCCATGACTAGAAGCTAGCTGGAAGGATGTCGTCATAAACGGGCACTCTTCATGCACACCTGAAGGCCATCATTATGAATTCAGTTGAAATATTATTTCAAAAAACGTGGTTGTGTAGTGTTATTTTAAGTTCTTTATATTCTGTGTTTCAAAGTGGCTTACAAGTTCTTTGCTCCTGTTGTAAACAGGGATATAATAATGTGCCAAAGAGGGACTACTCTTTCTCGAACAATCTCTTTGGGAAGCTCAAGAGTCACTTTGATATCCACAGCTTTCGCCTCAATCAACTGTCAGCCATTAATGCAATCCTCTTGAACAATGTCACCTCTGTTCTTATGCCCACGGGGGTGGAAGGAGTCTCTGCTATTATTTACCAACCGCGGTCCAGGGCGGAGTCACTGTAGTCCTATGCCTCCTGGCATCCCTCATATATGATAAATTCACAAAGCTCGACGGTCTGGGAATCCCTGCAGATCATCTCATCGGGGACGAATATGGCCGGCAGCGGAAAATATACGAAAAGTTCTGTCTCTTCACGCCCCAAATCACACTCCTCTACGTGACTCCCGATAAGGTATCTGCCTCTCAGAAGCTCATAGTCTTTCGAAGCCTTTATTCGCGGGATCCCCTCAAGCGATTTGTTATTGATGAGGCCAACTGTGTGTCTCGTGGGGACACTACTTTCACCGGACTACTAGTTTCTCCATAAGCTCAAAGTGATTTCCCCAAGTCCCTTTTATTGCACTAACGACCACCGCGACGCCCCGCGTCCGAACGGAATTCTACATCATCTAAAAATGAAGCCTCCAAAATGGTTTCTCTCCTCCTTCAACAGACATAATTGGCCTTTGAGGTCCAACCAGAGAAGTCCATCCAAAACTGCTTGCTGCCCTTCCCGTGGACTGCTACCGTGAAAGGCGTTTAAGCTGCCTTGCTCCAAGGGTGAAAATAATGGACATTATTCATATGTAAGAACTTCGATACAAGAGCTACGAGGAGGATCTTATCCGTATTTTAGCTCGAGCATCGAGTCTATTGGTGGATGGATGTCCAAGTCAAAGTAAGAGTTTCTAACTATTTTTTAATAAGAGCTTCTAACTATTTTTTTAATAAGAGCTTCTAACTATTTTTAATAGAAGTTCTAACTGTTCAAAAAAAAAAATACCGTTTTTTAATCTTAAAGCAATTTAAAATATGAATGATTATATATATGGGTCATTCCAAAAATGGGATGGAGGGAGGGAGGGTAGATATTTGAAGATGAATGAGTATGAATAGGTCATGAACAAACTCCTCTTATCACGATCCAGGTGCCCAAGATTCCAATTCTATGTGTAAAGTCACTATTTCTCTTCACTCTCCCCGAGGACCTCTTCAGGATGGAGTAAGTTAATTTATATCTCTCTCTCTGGTCCTTTCTCTATCTGTGTGTCTATATCAATATACTCTATATAAGGAGGAATTAAATATTCCATTTACGTCATCCTAATACACAAATATAATGATGATAGGCTATCTAAAAGATCTACTCAATTTCAAAATGAATCCTTAATTTCTCGGCTGAAACAAAAAACACAATCTCTGAATTTTTGATATTTTGTAGAAAAAAGTCTCTTCTATCAACTCAGGCGTCAGTTTTTTTGTCCAAAACAAAGAGGAAATCAGGAGAGCCGATTGGCTATAAAAAAGTGGCATCAAGGCAAAAAAAAAAAAAGTTTAGTTTCATTACCATAGAGCTTTCAAATGCTCAAAATGGGCGATTCAAGTATAAGATATAAACACTAAAATATTTTCAATTTATTAGGGTTTTCAAAAACTCCATAAGGAACTCGAAAATTTCCAATAAAATAAGGCCGGGATTTTGGCCGGGGAAAAAGCCCAAATTAAAGAGGCATGTAACTTTGCTCAGACAACAAATTCGAACTGAAACTTAAAACATATAATGAAAAGACTTAATCATTCTATGGTGTAAATTTCATTTGAATCCATGAATCCAAAATTTCATTGAAGTAATTTTTTTTTGAATGACCCATATATAGATTATATATATATATATAATATTAATCATAACTATTTTATTTATGATATAGATTTTTACTGTATCCAAGCCAATAAATAAGTAAATAAATATTAACTAAACATTAAATATGTTGAGTGTATCATTGTCAATTTATATAGTATCTTAGCTATACGTAGCTTTTATCGGTTATTGACTTTGTTTTTTGTAATAAAAAGCATATACCATCATCTGTTTTTAATTAAATGATGTTAAGGTAGTGACAAAACAGGATAAAGTTCGCTATGACGTTAAATTAAATATCAACTATATGTCTTATGAATATTCATATTGTAATAGGGGCAGAAGATTCAAATACTATCGGGGTCGTGTTGGCAGAATGTTATCTTCCGTGGATGAAAAAAGTCTGGCTCAACCTCAAGTTGAACCGGAGCCGTCCTCAAAACGTAACGCCAGGCCCACTGTAACCTCCTCAAGATCCTCCGATTTAAAACTCATGGCGCCTCCAAAACTGGAAGTTTTATGAGTTCAGAGAAACAAAGATCGTCAGATATGAAATTTAATTTGAAAATAAAAATTTCTTAATTACAGTCTATTTCACTATGAAAACATTTAATCTTGAATTACTTGTTTGTAACAGTTAAACTATGTATCGTTTGTAAATAATATTATATATACCATTGTGGAAACTATTGTTGATAAAAAAAAGTATTAAAAAATATATCATACTCAATATTCATTATTGTTAAATATAATAGCTACTTGTTTGATCATTTTTGTCAAATATAATAGCTACTTGTTTGATCGTTGAATTATGAATTATTGAAGTGAAAATGACTCATTTACCTAAAAAAATACATATAAAAACTGTTAATTTATTGCTATGTTTAATCAACGTATCATGGCCTTCACTTGGAAGCTACAATTTTCCCTTTCCTTTCCAGGTAGTTTCTAGTATTCCTTGGTTAAAACCTACTTAAGAAAATTCACGTGTGGATCAAAAGCCTCGTTCCTTCGATATTAAAACATTGAATGATCTTCTCTTTATTTGTAGAAGACTTTAGAGTTTAATGTTTTAGGCGGGAAACTATAAGCATGATGCAATCTTATTCTTGACTACATGCATGTTGGGATATGTGAGGGAGCCAGATTCCAACAGGACTGTATCAGGGGATGACGGTCACTCCCTAATATCTTAAGCATGCCGAGGTGTTCCATTCACGTCCACGCTGCTGGGGTTGGCCACATATCCATTTTTTGGGAACTCTCGTAAACAAATCTGCTTTATTTTTGGTATAATTCTTAATTCTAATTAAGGGACTAATTCCAAGCTCCAACACTCACATTGTAGAACGAAAAAGCTGCGGTCAGAATTACAGTCTTTTTTGACAAGGAGTTTAGACAAGCAGACACTTTGTCGTGTTGGGATACTTTTAATAAGAAATATATGATTGTATATTCATATCCCAGAGTCGTCGCCAATGAGGTTGCACGGCAGGAACGAATATTAAGAACGACACTTCATGACTTGAAGATTTATTTATTATCACAGTAGGAAAGGAGGAAATATATAAACGGAAGAGGAAGAGAGAGACACGGTAAACATGACGTCAGGGTTCCTTCAACGTGACGTTAGGGCCATAACAGGTACCACGAATCTCCACTCTGCAATCATGCAAACAGATGATCCATTATAACGGCGATTCTTTTTTTTTGCTCCAAATATCTTATGACTCCAGCTTGGTATCCTGTGTATAATGGAGATTTATCACTTCCAATAGCTCGGAGAGCTATTAATTTTAGCTAATATAATTTAATATAGCTAGTTAATTTTGAGCGGGAGAAAACTATGCATGCTTCAATCAAAATTCATGATTTTCAGCATGTTCGGATATGTGAGGGAGCCAGATTCCTACAGAAGTTAAGTCTCACTGATTCAATTGCATCATGGATATAAAGCCCAAGACTCAATACATCTCAAGACCAGGAGAAAAAAATGCTTAAGGTATGACGGATGGGGACACATAATAATTAACGTCCCTGAAACCAAATCAGTATGTCAAAATTGTAAGGAAAACAAGCAAAATAGATTCTTTTTTCGCTGCAAAAGATGTGATGTGGGTCAGCACCCACAATGCTTTTCGGACCCCCACACAAAAAGTAAATGAAAATAAAACATTGTACATAGGTATTTGCGTAAGTTATAAAGCGAATATTAGTAAAAATTGTATATGAATGAAAATATTTATTTTGATATGCTTAGTTTCTAAGTAAAAGTAAAAAAAGAATCTGATCCTAGATTCGAGGACTAATTTAATGCTATAATGCTTATTTATATCCTATCGGATGCAATTCTTTCGAATCATAAAGGCAAAAAAAAAAAAAAAAAAATCTTAGTTCTTCCATCACGTACTTTAAAGTACGCGGCCATTGCTAAGGTGTGAGGGGCGTTAGAGAAAAAAATATCATTATTATCCAGATTTATACTAAAAGGAATAACATTCAAATTTTCAGCAATAAAAAATACTTTTCAATGGGTCATGGAAGTAATGGGTTAATGCTTATATTGCTTGTTTATATCCACTCGGATACAATTATTTCTAAACAAATAGACAAAAACCAAACAAAAAACTCGGGGGGTTGATTTTGTCTAAAGCTTAAACAGAGACGGGTTTTTTGGTGGGATAGAGCAATGAATACTTAAACAATCAGGAAAGGTAAAGTAGCGCAACCTTTCAAAACAAAAATTCAAAGGGGATGGACTAATTTATTTATTGCTGCGTGAATGAAGTAGTGGAAGTGTGTAGAGGAATCGTTTTAGAACTACCTTATCTTCAAACTAGACGACAATGGGTAAGGTTTGTGTTGCTCCGGGTTGCAAGAGTGGCTACAAAGCAAAGGGCAATGAGGGGGAAAAGAGACGGTTTCATATGTTCCCAAGGATGAGTCCCTACGCCAACTCTGGACAAAGGCTGTTCCGCGAAAAAATTAGATACCTTCAAGACATTCTGCGTTGTGTGACGTACATTTCATGCCCTCCGATTATAAGCCAGAGTCTACTGACTCTAATCCATCACGTTCAGACAGATCTGGAAAAACTCTGTGTCTTAAGATATTAAAAAAAAGATGCCGTCCCTTCCAATTTTCCAAATCTTCCTCACTACTATTCAAAAAAGCCTCCTCCAAAGCGTTCCTCCACCTCAACCTCCTCCTCACGACTCCTTAATGAAAACGAGCGAATTCTTAAAAAAGATTAAGGCTTTTGAAGAGGCCAAATCATTTTTAACACTCGAAGAGCTTCAAATTAAAATGGATAGGACTTGCCTTCCGAGCGGCGTTCAAGAACATTATGATGAAAAAGATAAAGAGCTATGGTTCTTCAAGATGAACTTTAGTCATGGAGGACCGTCAATAGACTTCAGTCTAAAGATTAATGAAGAAATGACAATCCATATACGGTAAGCCAAAATCATTCCTTAACCTTCTTATATATATTGTTTTTCACATATCAAAACTTGACTATTCCTCAGTATTTTCTTATTGATACTGATTCATACAACTACGATGACTTTATTCCCTGCTATTTGTATTTTTCAGGGTGAAAGATAGAGATCTATCTTTTAATCATCTCGAACATATCACCAAGAACAATCATATTACAAATGTGACACCCTTCTTAATATTTTGGCCTTCTTAAATTCATTGACATCAAACTCTTCCACCAATCAACTATTGGCTTGGAAAATGAATTAAACACAGCTTTAAATCATTTGACAAATATCTTGCCCCATTTGGACGAAGCAAAAGAGAAGAAATTACACTTTTTGATTGAACAATTATCCTTGTTGTTTAAATGTCCACAACAACGGAGATACAGTCCTGCCTTGTACGCCTTATCTATGTCCTGGAAAGGTTTCTCAACGAGTCTTTATAGAGATCTACGTAAAGAAGTTCTCACATTACCTACAATACGTCGCCTTACGGAACTTTCTTCATCTTTGAATTTAGAAACTGGATTGGCTGACTCTACAATAACTTACCTAAAGGCTCCTTCAAGGATCTAAGTCAAATAGGGATAAAAATATTAGTATAATTTTTACGAAACATATTGTACAAAACGAGTTGAATATTTTGCTGGGAATTTTTATGGGGGTGGATGATGATCAAGTAACTAAGACCCTATTTTGTGTCATGATTAAGAGCCTTCATTCAGTTTATCATGACATGATAGTTATGCAGCCTGTTTCGACTTTGAATTCTGGAACAATTAAAAAGATCATCTTTGATCAAGTGATCAAAGTTGTAACGGAAATTGGATTTATTGTTCGAGCCACCATTTGTGACGCCCACAAAGTGAATCAGAAAAAATATTCCATAGAATTATGCCATGGAAGCATCAATATTTTATTCATCATCCTCTGACTCCGGATAGGAAAATGTATTTATTGTTTGATTCTGTTCACATTATGAAAAACTTCTATAATAACTTCGTATCTCGTGGCCATTTTGTCTGTCCAAATTTCAGAGGCCAAAAAATAGAAGGAAATATGGCACATATTGTAAATCTATACAATCTTGAATTAGGGCAACCATTAAAAATAGCTCATAAGCTCACAGAACGAGTATTGTACCCCCGTACATTAGAAAAAATGAACGTTAAGCTGACGAACAGTCTATTTCACGAGTCTACCATTGCCGCTTTACGTCACTATGGGAGTGAAGAAGACAAAAAAGATTGGATGGTTACGGCAAGTTTTTGGAGGTAATATGGACGTGGGGATGATAATTAATACCCGTTCTCCGCAATAGGCTTTCATAAAAGAAACCCTTGGAAAAGAGCCATTACTTCTAATTCCTCCCAATTAGAATATTTGCGAGACTTTACATCATGGCTGAATGAATGGGAGGCAGCGGGAGATAAAGCCTCAAGTCTTACTCGTGACACTTTTTTAGCAGCTAAACAAACTTCAAAAGGCTTATGCGAATTGGCTGAAGATTTGCTCGAAGAAACTGATGTCAATTACGTTCTTCTTGGCCACATCAATTCAGATTGTATTGAAGCTCGGTTTGGACTCTATAAGAGAAGATGTGGGACGAACATTGAATTAAGCGTGCGCCAATATTTGGATTCAGAAAAATGCCTTCGAATGAAGAATATCATAAATTTAGGAAAAATTTCACTGAAAGATCTGGAATATCATTTTTCTGAGGATATAAATTCAACAAATGAAAAGATTAAGTCTTTCTCTTTAAAATATTTTCCAATTTAAAACATTTTACTTTTAAAGATTCATTAAATATATTAATGACGTATCTATAGTTTACTTTTGTTCTGGTTATATCGCGCATTCCTTATGTAAAACTATAGCCTGTCATTCTTGCCACAATTTATTGACAGCTTTAAATAAAAATTCGATGTAAAATTATTCTCCTTAGAAAATATTGATGATGAAAGTAACTTTTAGATCAAATTAATCGAGGTGGGCTTACTCGTCCTTCTGATGTTCTTTTTTTAACGTGTTCCTTTGTATATGCAATTTTTTCAGAAATTCAAAATTCAAAAAGTATCTTCAAAGAGTTGATTTCTTCCCCTTCTTCAAAAAATATTTTTGTTCTTTCGTTTATTAAACTTTTGGAAAATGATACTTACGCTTTGGAAATTATTTTAGCAGAATGCGAAGAAGACCATTCCTTTGAAAAATTGATTCCACAAATCGCTGCTAAATCTTTAATTGTATGTCCAAAAATTATGTTTCGGAAATCAATGATCAAATTCACAAAAACAAAAGAAAAACAAGCAGTCAAAATATGACAAATAATTCTAAGAGATTGAAAAAACTAAAGGAGAATAAACAAAATGTATGTATGTTATTATAATTTTGCAGAATGTCTTAAATGTATCTATGTTTATTTAATATATGTCCATAAAATTTGTAAATAGTAAAAAATATATATTGTGTTCTCAACCTAATCATTTGTTACGAAATTAATAAGGAAAGGGGAGAAGTACGCGTATTCTCCTTTTTCCTTTTTAGATCCCTCATCGTATTTTCCTCACGAGCCTTCTTTTCCTTATGTTTTAGTATTCATGGA
>CP045898.1:3523146-3555749 GCA_013387185.1 Caligus rogercresseyi | reverse complement strand
GTCCTTAAAAATCTGAGGCGACAACGAAAAATTCCAAAGCTCTACCCCCCTCTTGAGAGCAGTCGGCCTCCATGTTCTCCTTCGAAGGAATCCAGTAGAAGCGGGCTCGAATTCCTCGGACCAGAAGATTTTTCCAAAATTCTACCGCCAACGTGCACAGTGCACACGGATTTCTTGTCCCGCCCATTGCCTTAAAATAATAAAAGGTCGTTGTATTATCTACAAAAAATGCTACAGAAGAATGAGGTGAAAGAAGCTCTAAACTATGCATGACAGCTCTCATTTCTAGAATATTAATATGTTCTTCGGAGTCCCAAAGATCCTGAATACAACGCCCGTCTGAAGAAAATACCCCATAGCCCTGAAGCGAGGCGTCAGTTCTAATCTCTAAATCTGGCTGAAAATCCTCCCAAATCAAAGAAGATTGAAAACGGTTAGGCAATGAAATCCACCATTCCAACTCTTAAAGGCTGTGTCAGAAGGCCGAATACTGTGTAAGTTAGGGCAAGCCCCAGGACATTGAGCCCTACCTTTTGAATTTCTCTATAGAAAAGAGGGCAAACTCCTACTCTAGCGCTTTATAATAGGCCTAGAATCTTATGGGTGTCTCTCAGAGACCATAAATTAAACACCATCCTCTTTATTTTTGTTATCTTGTCATTAGAATTTGCATCGAAAACTGCCGAGTATCCCAAATTAAACCAAGGTGTTCTAATTTTCTACTTGGAACAAGTTTACTCTTCTTTTGTTGATATTTAAACCCAAATTAAGAAAAATCAGTGCTCTTGCTGCATCCAGCTTTGATCCCTCAAAGGAAGGATTCTGAATAATCAAGTCATCCAAATACACACTACAGGAAATATTCAAAGTGGTTCTCATGTAGCTTATTGCCACTCTGAGAAGCTTGGTAAAAATCCTGGGGGCACAGCTTAAGCCAAAGCATAAAACATTAAATCTATAGTAGGAATCTTTCCATTTAAAAATTAAGAATTTCGATGTCCTTCATTGATAGAAAAAGAATGATAAGCATTCGATAAATCAATGGAACACAGGAACGAATCTCTTTTCATCCAAAACTTTAGGGTCTGAGCGGTCTTAGTTTGAATGAAGTTCTAACTAAATAACAGTTAGGGGGCTTCAGATTAATGATGACCCTCCAGCGTACTTTATCTTTACGGAGAATAGCAAATATCCCTGCACAAACACAAGGATTAGTAAGGAAGATTCTAACTTGGAAATGGCCCCAGACCATCTTATCTATTCTATTGCTTCTAAGGCCTTTTTTGACTGAGACGGGTCATACAAAAAATGCTATTCTTTGGCCTGAGCTCTTGAACTGTAGTTTATAGCTTTCCTTATTAATATCGAAGGATAAAGGCGCTCTTAGTAATATTATTCCAGTTACTAATTAATCTCTGGGCCTTACCAGCACTTCGACATAAAAAAAGTTTTCGGTCCATCTAAAACCATAAGAATGAAGCTCTGAAAAAGCTCTCACCATAATTTCAGGGCCTAAAAGATTGAAAAACTATAGAAATATAATCTCTATATATAGCCATCCCAGGCTGAAAATCTGCCAAAAACCTGAATGACTTAAAAGCAGCAGGGTTATGGTCAGAGAACCCTCTGATTGAGAACAATCATGCTCACCTCTTTGGAACGCCTTTTCCTTCCAAAGCTGGGGATGGAGCCGCCTTCTTCTCCCTGGGATCTTTCATCAAGGGTCTATTACCACCCTGTAGGTCACCGTTGCTGATGAGCTTGAGTGAGGTTGGGATAGGGGGAATATCGCGTGCCCTCCTTAGAGACGTTTTTGAAAACTTGTAGGTCCTTCTTAAAGTCCCTCACTCCCCTGATAGCCTCCTGAGAGAACAGAAGCTTGCCAGAGAGATCTATAGAGGATTTATCCTTAAGGGCCTGAGCCTTGCATTCCGAGCTAACAGACGCTACCAATGCGTTCCGTCGATTAGAGACGAACAAGTCTCCACCCTCCGAGAAGCCTGAAGAAAATCCCATGCACTCTGGGAGATATTGTCCGAACTTTCCTTCCATCCGCGGACCTCCGGATGACTTCCTTAATATCCGTAGCCAGACCTTGTTAGAGGATTTAAATTCTTCTTGAAGGGACATGAGCTTCTTCAAAACGGATCCCTCCTTATCCGATTGCGTCGCAGAATTTAAGTTGCTTCTCAGCGACATAGACGACTCGTACAGCCCAAAAAAGGTCTTAGGGATTGTCTCCATACCCAATGAATAACAACCAATTTCTATAAGTTGGAGAGGTCGACCCACCTTTTAATTAGCCTCCGGAAAGATAAACTCGTCAAACAGTTTACGAGGAAAACAGTAGTTCTTTTCATGAACTCCTTAAATTGGGGACTTTGGAGTCTCGAACCTGGAGCAAAAAGCTCAGTGTTGAGTACTCGTACTGTTTCATTTGCGAGGGAGAAGTTTGCTTCCCCTTCTCCAACACGCGATCCTTGAAACTTATCCGCCTCATCACCAGCCTTAACACAAGGAACAGCCATTTGGTGAAGGGGATGTTGATGCCAAGCCCCCATAGGCCAGAAAGGACAGATCTAGTGGGATCTTCTGGGGGAGGCTCGCCCTCTCCACTCAGCCAAAGCCCAGCTGAATGTGGATGGGGATAGGGGTAAAAACCATATGGAAACGGGTAGGGATAGCCGGATTGAGTCGGAGGCATAGGGAAATGACTCGGTGGAGGAGCAGAAGGCGCCTTCGAGGTTACTTCTGGGGCGGGAGAAGTAGAGTACTCCGAATCGAGGCCCGGAGCTCTTTACCCCAGGCTCCTCAGCACCCTCAACCAAATGCTCCCCACTCAGAAGATCTCAGACCAGAATTGACTCATACACGCACTTCCATGACGATATTCAACGGTATCACTTAAGAAAACCCTTATTAATTGTTGATGCGCGTGCCTGGGATGGGGGTAGTTTCCTCCACTCTTTGGAGCTCAAACTTTGTCTCTCTCTCCGGACTCTTCTCGGATCGGACTCCCCAGCCTCCTCTTTGGACAGCGACGCGGCTTTTCCCAATTACGGGCGTTCTTCTTCAATAAATGGACTGTATTTGTCTCGTAGTACGCATTGTACGTGCGTACGTGTGTGTGTGCTGTGTGGTGTTGGCATCTCAATAATGATTCATTAATATTTACAAATTGCTTACCCAAGCGTTCATTACAAGTCCATCTCGTCAGACAACACGAGGCCTACTGACCATGACGAAGGAAAAGAAAACAAAAGGAAAAGGATTGATTTAAATACCCCGAAGCTAAGAGGTGTAAACAAAAGGAAAAGTGTTGAGCTAAATACCACGAGGCGAAGAGGTGTCAAAATAAACAAAAGGAAAAGTGGCAGGGGGGAGGGCAATTACAATTTAAAGGGCAAAAATATGAAATAATATATGTAAATGATTTGAGCTAGGAGATCGCGCCGCAACATCCTCCTCCCCTATTTTTGGCGTTTGTAGTCTTCCTTCACTTTCGGTTCCTCGATACCCCCTGCCCGGGTGTTGTCTCTCCTGAAGAGGCCTCGTCGATCCTTTTGATCCCCACTCCAGCCTTTGCAAGGAGGCAGAGCTTTACAATGGGACGAGTCGTCTCTCCCCGTTCAGTACTTATTCTTGCAACCCGTACTCGTCCGTCCTTTGAAGGATAAACCTCTTTGACCCGACCACACTTCCAGTCCCCACGCTTCGTGCCCTTATCTACAATTAGGACCAAATCTCCCACAGATAGGTTTTCCTGCGGAAGCCTCCATTTTTCCCGAGTCATGAGTGAGGGCAAATATTCGCCAATCCACCGATTCCAGATACGGTCAATCACTCCCTGGAGGTACGAGAAGTGCTTCCTAGGATTCTTTGAAACGTAGTTCCCAGGTGGGACATTGGCATTGGGCCGTTGAAGAAGGAAGTGGTTTGGAGTAAGGGCCCGCAAGTCCTCAGCGTCTGCGCTTTCGTACGTGAGAGGGCGGGAATTAAGAAAACCCGTTACCGATACAAAAAGCGAACGCAGCTCGTCCTCCCGTAAATGACGATGACAACCCTGCTCTTCTTCAATGAGGTTGGTCATGGCTCTTTTTTCCGACTTCACTAGGGCCTCGTGGGCTCCTCCCCAGTGAGGTGCTCCAGGGGGTTGGAAGATCCACTCTGTTCCTCCTGACAATTCCGAAGGTCCCTCCTCCGACCTGAGCTTCTTGGCGGCTTCTACGAAGTTTGTAGCGTTGTCAGACCTCATCACACGAGGGCGACCTCTAAGGTTCACGAAATTATAGTGAACAATCAAATAGTTTTCTCCACTCAGGGACCTGGCCACCTCGATGTGTACCGCTCTTGTGGTAAGACAGGTGAAGAGACAACCCCATCTCTTTTCAGTCTTATTACGGGAGATAAGAATGTGGTAGGGTCCAAAAACATCGACAGCAGTATTAGAAAAAAGAAGTTCGAAGACCGCAAGCCGCTCCCTCGGCAGGTCCCCCATCAGCTGCTGCATTGGCTTCGCTGTTTGTTTCTGGCAAAACAAGCATCTACGTTTGGCTCTTTTGACTGCCTCACGCCCATTAACGACCCAATACTCCTTCCTCAGGTCCGCCAGGGCATGGTTGACTCCAGCATGAGAGCCTCTCTGGTGAAGATCCCCGACTATAAGATCCGTCAGCTTGTGCTTGGGGTCGAGAATGATGGGATGTCTCTGCTCATAAGGGACTACTGCCCTCGCGACACGCCCTCCTATACGCAATAGATCTCTGTGTAGGGTTGGGGATAGACCAAGGATTTTTGACCGTCTATCTAGATGTCTCCCTTCTCGAAGAGCCTTGATCTCTTCCCCGTAGCTATGCTCTTGAGACTTCTGGAGGAGGGACCCCAAAACGACTTTCTGGTCTACCTCCCCAAACTCTTCCATCCCCTTCCTGAGAGCCTCTTCAATCGATGAGATGCCTTCGTACCAGTCTTCATCCTTCTTCGAGCTCATGTCTAATTTATAAGCCTCTAACTTAGGCTTTATCTCCTCTGCAGTCCATTTGACTGGCAGTTCTTCTGGCTCAGTCAGGAAGTCAGGACCTCGGAGCCATACTTTAGGCAGGGTTGCTTCCGAGGAGACTGACCTTGTCGCTGCATCCGCGGGGTTCTTCTTACCCGGGACGTGTCTCCACTCGTCTGGCTCCGTTAGCTCCTGGATCTCTCCCACCCTGTGGCTCACAAATGGCTTATAGAAGGAGGCTGTAGCTCTTAACCAGCTTCTGACAACCGCAGAGTCGGTCCAAAACGTTCGCCGCTGGAATTGCACCCTTAAAGCCTCTTGAACATACTTTGCCAACCTCGCTCCAAGGAGTGCAGCGTTCAACTCCAGTCGGGCTACCGAGATGGCTCTCTTGGGGGCAACCCGTGTTTTTCCGAGGACAAAGCACACTCCCCCTTCATTTCCAACCACCCGTCGTATGTAGCACACTCCAGCAAAGGCTTCCTCACTTGCGTCACCTAACACATGGAGCTCCACATCCGAGCTCTCTTTTGGAATGAAGCATCTCGGAAGGTTGATCTCCAACAGGCCCTTTGCACTCCGTATCCAGGCTATCCACCAATCTTCGTCTTCGCATTCAATCGGATCGTCCCAGCCCGTGTCCCTCAACATGAGTTGCTGCATTAATATATATCTGTTTTTTCCTTGGATCACGAAAGGTGCAGCCAGACCCAAGGGGTCAAATATTTGAGCGAGTTTACTCAGAAGGCCCCTCCTCGTAAATGCCGTGTTCTGCTCCGAGAAGTTCTTAAGAGTACAATCGAGGGTGTCCTTTTTGGTGTTCCACCTAAGCCCCAGGACCTTTGCTTCCTCTTCACCAATAATCCGCTCTGTAAGGTTAGCTCCTCCCACGACATTTAATATATTCGCACTATTTGAAGACCACTTTTTCAGGTTGAAGTTTCCTTCTTTTAGAGCATTCACTAAACCAATAGAGATTCTGATGGCGTCCTCTTCACTGTCATGACTGTACGAGTAGTCGTCCATGTAGAAAAACCTTTTCACTCTGAAGGCTGTCTCCTCAGTTCCGTGCTCCTCCCCACTTTGCGAAGGACGGTCACGGACCGCTATAGAGCATTTCTTCCCAAGAGAACTCTCAGAAGGAACCCACTTGGCTGAGCCCTCCTTGCGTTCTTCTCGAAGGCTCTGCTCCACCTCTTTCATGGACTTTTCTGCCGTCTCCTGCTCCCTCCTAAGACGCTCAACTTTAGCAGTGCACTCTCTTTGAAGTCGCTCCATCTCATCATGGGTCTCCTCGGCTCGCTTCGTGTGCTCCGCCTTCAATCTTTCAAGGGCCCTTTGGCGCTCCTCTGCTTCCCTTTGCCTGGTTTCCTCCCGAAGGGCCTCCTCATCTGACACTCTTTCCCGATGAGCTTCTCCCTCCGTGGATCCCTCGTCTTTAAAATAAAGCAGTTCTTCATGGAAGACTTCTCTCGACTCCTCCGCAAACTTACGGATCCAAACGTCGCCAATCTCTCTCAATGATGTCAAGGATTCCTCCACTCGATCCTTCAAGTGCTCCTCCACCTTGACAATGAGCTCGACGATCTCTTGGGAGACGATCTCGTCCTCTCCCGCCTTCAGCACCTCCTCCACAGTAAGGTTAAGGCTGAGGTACATGACATGGGTTCTATGAAGGACCTCACTACTGCTCTTGAGTTCGATGAGACGGTAGCGTATGTAGGTTCTAGAGACTCGTGTTCCGGCAGCGAGGTCCGCCTTGAGTTGTTTACTCAACCTCGTGATAGCTCCTTTTAAAATCCCTATGGACCTGCGAAGTGCAGCCTTCTGCTCTTCCAGGGTCATTGTGGTAACTTTATTATCCTGATCCTCTATAGCTCCCCTCTGCAAGTCCTCTCTCTGACCAGTGAGCCTTCCCGCTGCTCCCTCGTGGAGTTGTTGGGGAAGATCACTCTCATCAGGGCCTCCAGCCTGACTTGCATTGGGGCTATGTTGATAGGGCATTTTTACGGGGACTGCTTACTTCAATTGACTCAAGACGTTGTCTAATCCGTAGGACGTTGTCTTCATGATCCGGCTCGAAGGACCACTTAATGTTGATGCGCGTGCCTGGGATGGGGGTAGTTTCCTCCACTCTTTGGAGCTCAAACTTTGTCTCTCTCTCCGGACTCTTCTCGGATCGGACTCCCCAGCCTCCTCTTTGGACAGCGACGCGGCTTTTCCCAATTACGGGCGTTCTTCTTCAATAAATGGACTGTATTTGTCTCGTAGTACGCATTGTACGTGCGTACGTGTGTGTGTGCTGTGTGTGTGTGTTTTATTTCAGTCACCAAGCGTTCATTACAAGTCCATCTCGTCAGACAACACGAGGCCTACTGACCATGACGAAGGAAAAGAAAACAAAAGGAAAAGGATTGATTTAAATACCCCGAAGCTAAGAGGTGTAAACAAAAGGAAAAGTGTTGAGCTAAATACCACGAGGCGAAGAGGTGTCAAAATAAACAAAAGGAAAAGTGGCAGGGGGGAGGGCAATTACAATTTAAAGGGCAAAAATATGAAATAATATATGTAAATGATTTGAGCTAGGAGATCGCGCCGCAACATTATATAGTCACTTACACCTAAAAAAGTACACGACACCTGATGGACGTAGAAACGGAAGAGGATGGCTTAAGGTAAGAGGGGTGTAAGTCCACGTGAATTAGAGAGTTGTGTGCTTAAACTTTCTTTATAAAGGGCTATCTTTGGATATCCTTTTTGCGACCGTTCTCTACTACTGGATAAGGAATGGGAAGATACAATTGTATCCTACCGAGAACGAACTGAAATATCTTTTTTATTTATATTTGATTATCAAATGGTCTTTGAAGACCGAACACTTGATAATAATCTTTTTTAAGGGTCTTACATTTTTGAAATTATTTTTGTACTGGCCCATCATCCATCTGAAAAATAGTCGGAGGCTAGGGTTTCCTTTAGCGTCAGTGAGCTCAGCTTAATTTGTTTATTTTTCTTTCAACATTTTAATGTTAGTAATCATAACTTTAAAACCATTCACATCCTGCATTAAATCTGTAAAATACAGGGGCGCCGTTTCAATCGATACACTTACAAATAGGTAATAACGACGAATAACTTGACTCACAATCATTTTACGGAAACTTTACTTTATTAACAACTTGAACGGTACATATTTTTAGATCTTCTTACTCAATATGACCGCCATTGGCCTTGATCACTTTCTCAGCCTGCCCCTGAACCTCTTGCATGTGTTCCTGATCACGTCCTCATCCAAGGAGTCCTACGCTGCCAGGACGTTGGTCTTGAGCTCCTCCTTGGATGAGGACTTGATGCCAGCCAGCTTGCTCTTCAACTGCCCAAAGATCCCATAGTCCAAGGGCGAGAGGTTGGGCTATGGGGGGGCCAGTAGTCTGGGCCAGAAGTGAGGGGTCTCCTCTTTCAGCCATCTTTGCGTTTCATTAGATGTGTGGCAGCTGGCTCCATCTTGTTGCCACCACCACTTCTCCCCAAAGGTCTCCCTGGCCCACGGGAACACGTACGAGTCAAGGTAGGCATTGTATGTGTCTGTGCACAGCCTCTCCTTGTCATCCAAGAACACTAAGTCCATCTTCAGGCCATTAGAGGCCACCACCGCAATGCACTGCACGTATGCATAGGACCTGGTCTTGGGGATGTACTTGATGTCCTCGTCGGCAGCCCCTGCAGCACTGCAAGGTACGTGCTGTTGTTTGAGGCACGATCTCATTTAGGGAGAAGGGGGTCTCATCAGAGAAAAGGATGACTGTTGTGTATAAGTACCTTAATGATAATAATAACTATGTTAATAAGGGTATCCCATACTCGTCGGATTGGGATAGGAGGCAGGATGTTCTCGGATATTATACGATGTACTTTATTATAAAGGAGGGGTACATGTAGGTAAGACCAGCCTTAGAAGAACTAAATACGTAGGTACATAAACAATAATACATAATGATGCAGTAAGCTGCAGGGGTACCATAAATCATCACGAACCTAAATATCTAATAACATCACCCCCCACAACGACGCGGCGAGGACGGAGTTGATTTAGGTGTCGAGTCTTCAGTTCTTAGGGAGATAGCGCAGGACATGAAGTCTATCTGTGTCGTCGATGGCGTCGTCAGGAGGATCCAGGGGACCGGCGGGAGAGGGCATCTGCATTGAGGTTTAGACTACCCTTCACATGCGTGATCTCGTAGCTAAACATTGCTAGGCGCAGTGCGAAGCGTGATAGCCGAGCCGTGACAACTAGGGAAGCTCTTTCCTGGGGCTTAGAATATACTCCAACGGCTTAGGATCGGTTCGGATGGTGAACTACGACCAGGAGGTGCCGTTCGAATCGATTGAGCCCAAACATGATTCCCGTAGCTTCCGATCAATCTGGGAGTAATTCTTTTCGGCGGCAGAGAGTTTACGCGAAGCAAAACGCGATAAGACGGTCCACTCCATCGATGACGTGAGACAAGACGGCTCCGAGTCCAATCGGAGAAGCATCGGTGGAAAAGGTTAGAGAGGCTGCACAGGATCGTAGTACGCCAAAATGGGTGCATTAGAAAGGGTTTTCTTAATGGTCTCGAAGCTTTTCTTTGCTTCTTTAGACCAGGCAAAGTCAGTGGACGGTTTTGCTAACTCGTGCAGAGGCGCAGCAACGAGTGAGAGATTCTTCAGGAATTGGCCATAAAATTGCACTAGGCCCAGAAGGATTTAACTTGCGATGAGGTAGACGGGTAGGGCATTCTAGTACAGGACGCACCAGGGTTGGATCCAGTGCTTCCCTTTCTTGGACACCTTAAACCCGAGGTAGGTGAGTTCATGTGTCCCAAAGATACATTTTTTAAGGTTAATATATACCCAACTGCACTGAGGCTCGTAGATCTTGCGTAAGGTACCTGGTGCTTCCTCTGGACTTAGAGTAGATTAAAGATCGTCAATGTAAATTTTGACGTTTCACAATGCAGTCCAGCAGCTTTTCCTGCGCCCTGGATATTGCTGGGGCAGAAGAGAGACCGTAGGGAAGAGCTTTATATCGCATTAGACCAAGAGGAGTATTTATGGTCAACAGTCCTTTGACGGGCGTCGTCGAGCTCGTACTGCTCATAGCAGTGTCGAAAGTCGAGCTTACTGACACCTCGGCACCAGACAGGTCTCCAAATAGCTCGTCTGGATGAGGTAGAGGGTAGAGGTGTTTCTATATTACTGGAGAGATCGTGCAGGTGTAGTCTGCACAAATTCGTACCTTCCCTCCGGCTTCAGAACTGTAACTATAGGTGACGCCCATTCCGAAGATTCCACTCTCTCTAACGTTCCTCGATCGACCATGCATCAGGAGTTCTTCTTTAACCTGTCCGGAGCGCGAGAGGAACCGGACGGGCTCGTAGGTACCGTGGTTGTGCATTCTTCTTTGACAGTACCACGGCTTTCGTATGGTCATAGTGTGGGCTCCGATTCTTTGAAAGGTGGTCAAATTCTTTGTTGAGGACTTGGATGGGAAGGGCTCTTCAAGGTGCAGTGGGTACAGAGGAAAGAAGGTCTATGGACTGTTCATTGAATCTGAAGGCAATACTTTAATGCCGATGAAACCCAAATTGAAACAAATTAATATCCATTTAATTGAAATACATTTATTAATCTTAAGAACATCATATCTATCATTCGAAAATTTTCACGAGGAACATCTCATTACAAAAAAACAACCACCGCAGGTGAATTGAACATTTATTAGCTCCTCTGTACTTGGTTGTCGTAAACATTCCATTCTTCAAAGTTTCCATAAAGTATCCATGGCCAAAAACTAAAATCGTTGCATCTGCCATGTCGAAGATCGCAATCTTGGCTTTGATGTTGTAGGCAGTCATTAAGTCAGTCATCTTCCCACCATTGCAACTCAAGCATCACAATTCTGCACCAGATGTCGTGCCAGCGTACTCTTTCCCTTATTTCCTTCTTCGTCAATCACAAACAGTATCTTCCTGTTTCCCTGGCGCTGCAGTCGTTCAACTACGTCTTGTTGCCATGTACGCAACTCTAGATTTGATGACGTCACTGCCATCCCCTTTGGTTATGATGCCTGAATTTGGAGCGGTAGCGGACTCCAAGCTTCGGGTACTTAGCGAATATCTAAGCCATTCCCAGTCTTGGTTAAGGATACCATTAACCAGTATCGCCCATTGATCCCCTTTTGTCTCTTCCGTTGCTTCGCCCCATGTCTGGAAAATACCGCCCTTGCTACAGTAATCGAGGTTGTGTTGGTCGTCACCCCGTGCATCCTCGATATGTGCTCTCTGTAACCCTGGTAGCTTTTTCCAGAACTAAGACTCCCATTTGGGGCCTTCAAAAAGGCGGTGTAAGGTTAATGTAACCTTGTAGATGTATCGTCCCTTCGGTTCCCGTCTCTTCTCCGATGATGGCGAACTTTATCCACCTCTCATTGAGTTGAGGTAGTCAAGAGCCCTGTCTGCTCTTCATTCTCAAAGTTGTTAGAGTGAAACAAATCTTATTAGATCTAACCATTTTGCTATATAAGTGAAGAAGCATATCCGTTCAATGTAGGATTCAAATTCCTCATTCTGTTCATCAAATGAACCTATCCGTCAAAATCTGCGTCAACCCATGCCTGCGGTATTTTGTAGGTCCCATCCGCTGATACGATCGAACTCCAGCAATGAAGGACTCTCTAGGTGCTTCAGCATGGGATGCCACTCCTGCACGAGTCATTTTAATTAGAAAAAATAGAATAGAATATGGGTAAGATAAATTATGTTGGTATAAAGGGGTGATTACAGATTAGTATGTTAGGTATGTAGATGTAACAAAAATACATCTAACA
This sequence comes from Caligus rogercresseyi, assembly GCA_013387185.1. Lineage (NCBI taxonomy): Eukaryota > Metazoa > Arthropoda > Copepoda > Siphonostomatoida > Caligidae > Caligus > Caligus rogercresseyi. The sequence goes on along the minus strand of CP045898.1, from coordinate 3,543,882 downwards.
TAATAGTAGACTGGAGGAGAAGAGAATGAGAGCTTCTGATTACAACCAATTTATAGGTCTAAGTTCATGCACTCTCGAATCCAGGTAGTTATTAATAATAGCAATACACACGCATACAAGAAGTAACACACTCATAAACAACGTGCAATTAAGTATAACAATAACATGAAATACAGAAACATAATTATATTACTTATATACATTCCAATTACAATTATTTAAGGAAATTCTTTCATGTAAAGAGCAAACTAACTCCGCGCCATCTGGCAGGAAATAAAGTAAAGAGTTTGCTGCTACAGTGCTCCCCCAGTGATGAGTAGGAGGAACGAAAGAAAAAGATAAAAAACTAGGACGTTAAAAAAACAAAACAATGTAAGAGTAAAAGAGAAAACGAGAACTCCCTACTCTACGACTTACAGCCAATTCCAGGCTCTCAGACAAGTTAAGTAGATGGGAGTTCAGGTTGTAAGTGATTAATGGGTTGCCAGTGGCAGCAAAAATGGGCGCAGTGAGTGGCAATAAGGTGGTGCGCGGGTGAGTGCCTGTGGCTTGTGTGCGCGGTGTGTACCGGGTGTGTGTGCCGGGTGCCGCGGTGTGTGCCTGTGGTTCCTCTGCGTAGTCATTGAGAGGCTCAGAGGAAACATTGCGTGAAAGGGTGTCGCAGTTGAAAGACGGAGGAAATTCGACGTCTGGAGGGACCAGCGTGAGAGGCAAAGAGGACAGAAGAGGTCCAGCAGCGAAGAGGCGGACGGAGGCGGAGTGCGACGATAAAAGGGCGGCGGCGATGAAAAGGGCGGCGCGAGTTCCGGCAGCAAGGAGGGCAGCAATGAGGGCGGCGAGGTCCAAAGGCGAGAAGGCGGCGCGAGTTCCGGCAGCAAGGAGGGCAGAGAGGTCCAGCAGCAAGGAAGGCGGAGAGGTCCAGCGGCGAGGTAGGCGGACCGTATCCAGCGGCGAGGAAGGCGGACCGTATCAGCGGCGAGGAAGGCGGACGGTGTCCAGCGGCGAGGAGAGTAGCAGGGGGGAGTTTCAAAGGTTAGCAGACTCAAACCTCGAGTGTGAGAATTTCACACTGCAAGCCGGTTGAGTTAACCGAAGCCGAAGCGTCTCGAGCAGTTTTGTGAAATACTCACACCTGGGACCTAACAAGCCAGTCATAGTTAACTGGAACCGAGGCGCCTCTTGTTAGTAGTCGGGGTCACAATGTAGATGTAATACAAATACATCTACATAATAGACTGGAGGAGAAAGAGAATGAGAGCTTCTGATTACAACCAATTTATAGGTCTAAGTTCATGCACTCTCCGAATCCAGGTATTTATTAATAATAGCAATACACACGCATACAAGAAGTAACACACTCATAAACAAGTGCAATTAAGTATAACAATAACATGAAATACCTGAAACATAATTATATTACTTATATACATTCCAATTACAATTATTAAGGAAATTCTTTCATGTAAAGAGCAAACTAACTCCGCGCCATCTGGCAGGGAAATAAAGTAAAGAGTTTGCTGCTACAGGTACTCCCTCTACAAAATTCTTCTTTTTATCCTCGTCGCCAATGAAATAACGTGGAGAAGAGTAGGTAGGTAGGTAGATATAACTTCTTTATTAGACGGTCAGCACGCAAGTAATGATAAAGGAAAATGAATATACAAAATATAGCTGACCATAAACATGACGTCAAACATAAGGTACCAACTAAAGGCTACTATATTACATATGCCTTAAAGATTAACATACTTAACCTATTTTAAGTAGTTAAGTAATATTTCATAAGGTCGGTATCGGTCCTCCTTGTTCCGGGAATTCTTGGTCTTCGATAGTTCCTTGATCTGTTGGACTGTCTGAATCATCCATGTCTTGTAGGGGGCGTTTGAAGGATTTTCTTTCTTCTTCATTGGACCTTTTCTTGAAGGGGTTTGATGGTTTCTTGAACCATGGCTTGGTAGATTTCTCAATGATCTTCTCCCACTCTTCCATGGCGGCTTCGATCACGGATTTTCGGTGTGGGTCTGTATACGGCATTAACGGCTGTGCATTAACGGATTCGGCGTCGAGGACGAGTCTTGTGACTTCTTTGTCTACAGGAGGGTTATTATATATAGTGACATGACTGTTATAATTACTAGTTTGCCGCGTAGTGGGCCTTTGTCTTTCATCGTCGTAATTGTAGTCATCTGATTCTTTGAGATTCTTGGTGTCACGTCTTATTGGTAAATTGAGGGGGATTGTCTCGGATGAGATGTCTTCGGCGTTGACGACGCAGAGTCGGTTTCTTGCAACGGTCTTCGTGGATTCCCCAATCTTGATCTTGACCTTCCTGTCATTGATGATTTCTAGTACTTCGTAGGGCCCATGGAAGTAGGTGGCGAGCTTGCGGTTCTCTTCCGTCTGTGGGTCCCATAGATAGACCATTGATTCTATGTGAAGCTTCTTGAGGCTGACTTTCTTGTTGTAGGCTTCACGATTCTTCATATGGCTTGTGAATTGTGAAGGTCCTTCTCTAGGGAATTGAAATAACTTTCACAAGCTGATTAGTGTTCTTGGTGCATTTCTGAGATTTGAGTCTAATTGCGTTGCAGGAAGTGTAGGATGTGCTCCTGTTAGTAAGAAATAAGGAGAGTAACCCAAACGAGGAATAATCAGAATCTGGCTTGTGCTAATGCTCCTGGGAGACATAGATGCCATTTGTTACCGGGTAACCCTTCTTGTATCATTAAAGCTCTGATAGATTGTTCAAGGTCTCTATGTAGACGTTCTACGGGATTAGTGTGAGGCTGATAAGCCTGTGTTCCCTTTTGATTACTCCTAATTCATCACAAACTTCCTTGATAAGTTTAGAAACGAATTGTCTTCCTCTGTCAGAGACTAACATCATGCCAGTACCATATCTTGGAAAAAACTCTTTACTAAAGTGTTTATACTTTTTCTGCGGACATGTCTTTTATAGGAAATGCTTCAAGGAATTTTGTACATGCATCTATTATAGTTAATATATACTTAGGATCCTGGGCGTGGGCATTGTACATTGTTCCAACTATGTCTATGTAGAAGACTTGGAATCTCTCGCTGACTGCTGTGGAGGTCTGGCCCATCACTTCAGAGGGTTGTTGCTTCCTCACTTTGGCTTTCATGCAAACGTCACATCCGGCGATTGCATCTTCAATGTCTCGATCCATATTGGCCAATAAAAGTATTGTTTGGCTAGGAGCTTGGATTTGGTCATTCCTGGATGGGCGAGCAGGGGGTGTGTATGTACAGTTGCAATGGCTGCCTTCCTTATATATGCTGGAACACAAATGCGTCATTCCCCTGAAGTTTCCTTAAATAGAGTTTATTATTTTCCAAGCATAAATCATTGTAATGACCAAGATAAATTCGTATATCTTTGGTCATGATGTTGTCTAATGTCGTTCGGCGTTAATTGCTTTTTGATAAAGTTAACGATTTTCTTGACTGTGGAGTCATTCTTTGTTCAATCTCAGTTTATTTCATAAATGTCTTGCTTTGCATCTCTTTGTATTGTCATTTGTCATGTTACTTTCATTATTATTGGTATAATAATTAATATTTCCTAGTTTGGACTTACTGCGGGTTGTCATAGAATATATCTTATGACCAAGATTCTTCAGGTTGACTTCATCCTCCTTCGTCAAGTGTACTTTGTGCTCCTCTTCTGTAGGCTGATGATCGGGTCTTCGGCTGAGGGCATCTGCATTCTGATTGAGGCGTCCAGGCTTGTAGACTATGTTGAAGTCGTATTCAGCAAGCTTGTCCCGCCATCGATGTAGCATCCCGGAAAGTACATTGCTCGTGACGAACCATTGTAGAGGCTGATGGTCAGTCCTGATAGTGAATCTGCGTCCATCTAGAAAATATTTAAAGTGGTAAACGAAAATAACAATGGCAAATAATTCTTTTTTAGTAGTTGAATAATTTGTCTGGCCTGTATTAAGTTTCTTGCTTCTGTAGGCGATTGGATGCTCCTTCCCATCATCTCCAAGTTGAGTGAGTACTCCTCCGATGGCGAAGTTTGAAGCATCAGTCTCAAGGATGAATTCCTTTGAGAAGTGGGGAGTAACAAGGACGGGCTTGTTCATCAGCTTGGCTTTGAGTTCTTTGAAGGCGGTTTCTTGATCTTCATTCCATTCCCATTCATTGTCTTTTCTAAGCAAACGGGTTAATGGTTCAGCTAACTTACTATAGTGGGCGATAAACTTCCTGTAGTAGGATGTCTTCCCTAGGAACGTCTGGAGTTCCTTGATGCTCAGCGGTGTCGGCCAGTCGTTGATGGCCTCTGTCAGGCGTTCGGATGGGGATATCTGTCCATTCCTATCTCATGCCCTAACCACGTGGTTTTCCTGACAAATAGCTCTGTCTTAGTCGTCTTGATGCGGAGGTTGGCCTCCTGCTTGCGGAGTAGGAATTCAGCGAACCTTGCTAGGGTTTGCATGAAGGTTACCCCTGTGATGAGATTGTCGTCGAAGAACCCGAGGAGTCCCTTCCTGTCTACTTGAGGCCCGTAGACTTGACGCATGAGTCTGGCATAGGTGCCACATGCATTCTTCGGCCCGAAGGCATGCGGAGGAATTTGTAGGTCCCAAAGGGAGAGACTATGGTAAGCTTCTCCTGGTCTTCCTCCTTGACCGGAACGGCGAAGTAGGCTCCGGCCATGTTGATGGCGACGAAGTACTTAGCCTCTCCAAGCTGGGGATCGGTCAGTAACTCCATGGAATGGGCAACAGGATAGTTGTCGGTCTTGATGATGCTGTTGAGACGTCTGTAATCGGTAGCGAATCTCCAGGACCCATCCTTCTTCTTCACGGGGACTAGGGCGGAGCCCCACTCGGATATGGTTGGTTCGACGATTCCTTCTTCCTGCCATTATTTCAGCTGAGCTTGGAAACACTTACGGATGGCGGGATTCATTGGGCGGACTTTGGTAGTGATCGGGCTGTTGTCTCCTGTGTCGACGGCGAACTCTAGGACTTCAGTTCTTCCAACATCTGAAGAGTCTTTGGAAAGGATGTGCTTGAAGTGAACTTGCAGTTCGTATAGGAGGTTCCTCTCATTGGCTGTGAGGTCGGAATTGGTTTTGATCTGGGATCCAAAGAGGTCATCAATTTCTTTCTTCATCTTCTCGGAGGTCTGGGTTTGCTTCGGCAGGCCTATGTAGTCGGCGAGGAGATGGCGGGCTTCTTCGTAGTTGACATTGGGATCCACCAATTCGAGGTCCCAATCAGGCGGATTAACGTTGACGGCGTTATGTATGGCGGCGATGTGATTGGTAGGAGTGTACTGGGTGATGGCATTGATCGTGCCCAGCTCCATACCACTTCTCAAGACGTATGGGTCTTCGTCTACATTCGTAAAGGCTATTTTGATACGAACGTTCCCTTTGGCTGTATGGCGTACGGCAGCCATCTGGGGCTGGATGCTCACTCTCCAATTGGCGAACGTGGGTTCGAACCAAACGAAAGGATTCATCTCGGTACCTTTGAGCTGGGGGGACGGCAGCTCGATGAAGGTAGTCCTCTCACTGGGGAGTTTGACAGGCTCTGTCAGGACGAGTGGCATCTTGGAGTCGAAGCTGATGGTGACGGCATCATTAGTCATGGCTTTCGTCTCACCTCGGAAGGGAGTTAGTATGACTTCTTCGTTGCTTTCATTGAACTTTGCAGTCACTTTGTCATGCAGAGATATTGAAGCCTTCATACCTCTGAGAGATCCACAAGACAAAATGAAAGGGAGACCTAGTCTTCGGATGACGATAGGGTGCGTGAGCAATGGCTCGGAGGTTCCCTCAATGCGAAGTTCAATCGGCTCCTCAGGACGTCCAACGACGAGGAGTTGTTGTTGCCTGTGGTGCTGACCACTGTATCATCTGTGAGCAGGGTACGGATGGGTGCTGTTTGTGCCCAAACCTGCTCGTCCATGGCGTCGTAGCCTCGGTTCCCAGTGTCGATTAGAGCTGGATTTGCCTATACGGACCCAGGCAAATATTGCTTGGCGCTCCAGATGATTGAACGGATTCACGGCAGTGGTGCGGTTGGAGGCTGGAAGCTGTGCTGTACCTCTCCGGAAGCTTCCTCTGTGTCTTGATCGTTGCTGTAGTCGTTGTCGGCGGAGAGGTGGGGGTTCTGCCCCCCTTAGGAGTTTTTTGGGTAACTCCTATGGCGGCGGAGCTGAGTACAGTTTCTACTCTGATGCCCCAGGCGTTGCAGTTGAAGCATCGTGCTGTCGTCTGAGAAGAGTGCTGGTCACTTCTCGGCTTCCTCTGGAGACTGCTTTGCTGATAAGACGCCCGTTGCTCCTTACTATTCGACACTCCTCCGTCGAGTGTGCGGCAGAACCATGGATAGCACAGTGCTTGTGCTTTGGTCCTGTAGTCTGGATGGCGCTGAGGTCGGCGATGGATCGTCTTCTGGAGGCGGCTGTCATGGTGTCGACGTCCATCGGTTCATCATCTTGATGATTGCGGAATTTGAGGGCTTGGAGTTCTCTTCGACGGACTTCGTCGAAGTTCTTCATCAGTTCATGGTTGCTACTGTCATTCTTTTTCTTCTCCTCTATATACTGTTCTCGTAACCCAATCTCATAGCTGAGAACTAGGTTACATACCTCGTTTGCGCTTATTCCAGGTGCTTCTCGGACCCTCATTCGTGCCAGCCTTGCTATTGTCCCGTCTACGAGGCCTCCGAGGAAGGACGAGATGACTTGTCCTTCAGGTCTGTTGGTAGAGCCTTGATTCGCTCTTGCCCACAGATTGCTGCACTCCTGAAAGTAGTCGGCGGTGGTCTCGTAGGGGCGCTGCTTCAGTGTCTCGAGGCGTAGCTTGGCACGGTCCGTCTCCCCAACCTTGTTGAGGACGCGGTCCATCCTATCCAGGAAGTCATCTATCGTATTGATGGATCTGCGGGGTTCTGGCCCCGTAGCGTTTTCTTGAAATCGGACAGGACATTCTGGGCCCTGTACATGGTATCCCCATCCATCGCAGAGATGATCTGGGCCACCACTTGCTGATGCTGGCTCCAGTGACTTCAATTATGCACTCAACTGCATTCCTCCACATCGTGTAGTCCGTCGTGAGGGTGAGCCGCGGAAGGTTCGTCCGCGAAGTTTGGGGTTACAGTCTTACGTAGGTTCGAATGAGAGTCCATTCGGGAGATATCGTAGAGAGGTACTCCCTGCGACTTCATCCTTCTCCGGGCCCTCTTCCTTTGGTTCGGTGTCAGCAAAGTGTACTCCTCACGGCTTGGAATGTGCACAGGTTTGGATGAAGATAGTTTGTAGTCTTGCATGTCTGCTTCGACTCAGGCCTCTTTTTGTCCTCGGAGGTGAATTTGGCGTCACTTTTACCTATAAGATTAATAGATATCTGAGAGAAACCGATAGAAACTTTTGCTCCGGCAATTTTTTGATTGCCTTGCAAAATCCCTATCAATACCCGAAAGAAAATACTTCCCATTGACTTAGGAGGCATCCCCTCGGGTCTTGAATGTATTTTTAACAGAAAAAACTTTACACTCCCCTGTTAAATTGTTTTGGTCGATCATTCGTTCGACTAGTTTGTCCTCGGGTAGAAGAAGGCTATCCGGGACAAAAAAGGACATTTTCGCCCGAATTCGCCCTTGCCCCACGCTCGGACAGACTCGCCATTAGGTTTAATCATATCTGCAGCCTCACGGACCCATTTTGACGAAGGCTCATCAAGGCATCCGATCAGGCCGCGGCCGTTCCTCCATGTCCAGAACGCGCATTGGAGCTTTGGGGCTCTCAAGCCTGGTTTAGGATTGAAGAGAAGGCCTTGGGCCTCGACGACAAAAGAAACAAAAGTTTCTTTTGGAATATACCTCCGCTTATCTCTACCTAAATGGATATAAAGGAGAAAGGGCAGTGGCTTGTTCTTTTGGGTCTTATCAGCATACGTGACCTTTGTTTTCTTAGCTGCTGGATCCTCGTCGAGGGCATTGGCTAGAGAGTTAAGGTCATCCAAGGCTGACTCGTCCAGATCGGTTGTGAAAACCTCATCCTCAGCTGCTCCGGGCGGAGTGATCCTGCAGTGCATCCATGGCTGGACGGGCGGATCCCGAAGGAGACTCGTTCTGGGGCATCTGTTTGTCTATTGTATCCTCAATGACTCGGTTAGCATCCTCCAAGGAGTTTTGCTTGACCGTGGTCGTCACGGAGCGCGACTCTTCCAGCATCAGGCCCTCCTGAGAAGGAGATCCGACTCCGGGAAGCCTGTTAAGGGGTTCCCTCTTCGCCTCCGGGTTCACTAGCGTCGATGCTAGCCTCTTCCTCGAAGGTTTCGGGTCCGAGTCAGGCAGAAAGTCCATTAATTTCACTAATATTTTTTTATTAATGAGAGGCAAAAAAACACGACTCATCAAAACAAAGGAGAGGTTGCGAGTCTATTCTGTCGATTATATACATAGAAGCTATTATTCGGTATCTTTTATCCCGTATCTTCTCCAACTTGTGGGGTCTTGTTTGATGAAAACGCGAATGTGATCATTCCTCCCGTTTTCTATCTGCGCTTGAGAAGTCAGCCATACGTCCTCCACCCTTTGTGGGTCCGGGACTCCTTCTTTACTCCAAACATCTGGCCATTATTTGAAAACGTGCGCATGTATGGGTAACCTGGTGATGATGTCCAATCAAGTTTTGTTATAGCCCTTAAGTAATGGCTATGCGACATTGTGTCAAGTGGTTCTTGACATTTTATCGGCTCCAATGTTTAGACAACTTGCTCTATGGCAAGCCGAATTTCTCAATCCGTCAGGCTTTTGTCATGTTCGTTGAATTCTGTCCTTAAAGTGCTATGCTGATTTATACTATCGAATTCAGCTCTTGCCGAATTGTATGGCTAATCATAGATGCTAGCCGCGTCACGAAGACATCGTCTAACGCTGGGATGTTCTTCGCAGACTGGGTTTTCTTTGGGTTGGGTTTTGAAGCCGAAGACCCCTTCTTCTTTGCCCTGGTATTCGAGGTTTGGGGAGACTTCGATGGGATCGGGTCTAAAAAAGAATCCTCGACCTTATCAGTTGAAGCTGAGGGCTTCTCAAACTGCGTGAATTCTTTTACATCCGTACGTACTTGTTTATGGTTCGGGTCATAATGTTTGGGGTGATGACTTTCACGTGCGTACGCATGAAAGTGAAGCGTTCGCCACAATAATTGCAGGGCCTTATCTTGGTATAGGTTTTCTTTCCGTCCTTGCTGAAGCCAATTCTTCAATCTTCTTCTCCAATTCCTTGACTCTGTCTTCCAGAGCTGCCAATCTACGCTTGTTCACAAGCACTTGGTCCTCAACGTAGACCGCAGGTTTCGTCTCCCGATTGTGCGTGAATGAGATATGCTGGGGCCTCCGAAACCAGCGTCTACAGCATGTCTGGCTGCATGTTGCTAACCACTGACACTGCTTCTTTTGCAGAGTGTCAAGTTGTCCAAGATAAATGTCCTTAGCCCAGCTCTCGCTGGGGTCCAAACTACGAATGTCCTTAAGGAGTTCGTCGATCTTGTCCTGTTTGCTCTTGGCTTTGGTAGGCACTTCTTTGAAAATCATATCGCTTGATTGGCCCTTAGCTTCTCCTCTGGCTCAGATAGCATCATTTAAGAAGGCCGTTTCAGCGTGATTGCAATGTAGAGGAGGTCCCAGGGAAAATGATGCACTCAGTTTTAAACATATTAGTTGTAACTTTATAATGACTTCTATCTTACACGGCAACTCAAGAACTTCCTCTGGTTCTTTTTTACACTATGAAGAGTTGTAATCCTTTTTGTCGGGGTCACCAATATTTGTCTTCAATAACATAGATTTCTTAACTGAAAGGTATGCAGCCAATCTCTCATCACTCGACTCTGATCGGGATTCCACTTGGATGCAATTATACAGGAGGTACCATGAGTTTAAAGATGGCTCGATTGCGAACTGGAGAAGTCCCTGGTTCGCCTCTGGGATGTCCCAGCTTTTCGCTGTTTATTTTTGACATCCCAAAGTTTCTTTCTGTGAACTCCTTGAAGTCGACTCACTTGAGTTTGGCCTCTGAGGAGAAAACCTCTTTGCAGAAAACATCCACCGTGCTGGAGGATGGAGATAAATTAATTTCTTTATCTCCAATCCGAGCCCCAATGCATGGGTTCTCAGGGACCGGTTCCTCGAGGACTTTATTTTTGGCGCTCTTTTCGGTAGGGCGTATTAGTTTAAAGGTTTATTACTGTATACCGTATACATACATATATACATACAATATTACAAAGACATAATATAATAGTACAATACATGCATAAAATAAAGAGCGCGACCACACAAAGGGGTATATGCGCTACAACAGTAAATGTTAGTTCTAGTTTTTAGTATAGTTTTCTTCAATATTTTTTTTTTTTTTTCCATTTCATTAATTTAAAGTACCAGACGTTACACATTCCATCAGTTGACTTTTTCCATTTGTTTAAGTGGCGAGGAAAGGTCCATGGCCGGTGTAAGCTTGAACTATAAGTAAGACATTTGGTTGTACCTTTGAAGAGGTACGGCTCAGTTACTAGAGTTATCTGAGATGCTCGTAGTTTGAGGTCAGAGTTGGCTGCTTTTGAATGTTGTGTATTAATATACGAACAACTAATCATTTTGGTTTATTTGTTGGTGGATCAACCATTTTGGCTACCTCCTCGAAGAATTGACCTATTGTCGACTGTTTTTTACTTCGAGGAGGTTTAATTTTCCCTAAGTTTTTATTTCCAATTCATTTGTTTCCAGTGAAGGAGTTATATCAGAATCAGGCGCTCGCTCTTCAGGAACCTTTTTTGATCGCACATCCTCGTTCACAACATTCTCCTTCGTACAATTGTTTGCGCCATCATCAACAGTGACACTTGATGTCTGTTGACTAGGGCTATTGTTACTGGGTTCAGAATTATCTCCCTTGTCCTCTTTCTTTGAGGTTTCTTCGCATTCTTGGATTATAGGCGCGGCCCGAGGGTCCTGGAAGCGAACCTTCCCTGCAGACGCCACTTTTAATGTAAAGTCATTTGCTTGCAGATCCTTAAATGCTGTTTGATCTACACGAAGGTGAACGACTTTACCCAACTGAGTAATTTCGGATTTTTTCGGAAGGGCGTATCTGGGGAAAAAATTCCTTATATTTCTCCCAGGAATCACTCTCCGTCCATGGCATCGCCATTGGAGGAAAAAAGGAGTGAAAGGGTTGGGAAATTGAGGAGGAAGATCAGGTTGAGAAGCAGGTTTGGTACACCTCCTTCCTCCACCCGCAGATCCGGTGTAGCGTCTCGAGAGTCTGGAGGATGTTGACTAGGCGGACTCCTAATGTGCCCAGCATCCCCTTCCTCCTCCAGGAAAAGGTCTTGTTCCACTTCGGATATCTCAGAATCCATGATTTTGATGAAAATAAATATAGGAGCAAACTAGCGTGTGACCTTTCCTTACAAGTAGAGAAACGGAAGAGGAGGAGATATGTGTATATGCTGTGTGTAAATTTTACGTGAGGAGCCACCTGTAACACTAGCTTTCAGTCCTTTCTTTTTCCCCAGCATGCAGCAGCACCATCTGTACACACACTGATGCACTGATCCAAGGACAGCCCTTCCTCTTTTAGTTTACTGTCAAGTTTAGTGAATATGTCCTCACCAGTGCATTAAGCTTTCCATCAAAACAGTATCTGACGAAAACAAGCAGATTGACAGAGTTTGTCACATTCTAGGATTCATCCAACTGTAAAAACATACTTCCCTTTCTCCAATCTCTCTTATCAGCTGATAATTTACGTCCTGAGCCATGTCAAGGATGCGCCGGGATATCGTCACGTCAGACAGTGGCACTGCTTCTAGTTCCCGTGCCTGTTTGTCTCCATGTATTGTCCGACACATAGCAATGGCAGCAGTTTTATCAGGGTTTCCCCGATCGTGTGAGGCTTTTTCCTTAACAATTAAATATGTCACCTCATGACGCTTAGCTCTGAGCTTGCCAAATTTGGTCTCTTCCGAACTCGACGATAACTTGTTGATATTCTGTGCGTAGATGGAAGAGACTCTATTGCTTCTGCACATGACGGCGTAATGACTCTTCTTGTTGCAAGCCGTACACGTTTGGCCTTTTGCAGGGCATACTCGCGTTGGTCTTTCCGCAGTTTTCACATGTCTTGTTGGCCTGTTCTGTGATGGGAAAACGTGTGGCGGTGGGTTGGGACTTGCTTGTGGAGCGAGCTCTTAGTTTGGCTTGTGGAGTGTGGCTGGATCTCAGCGTTGGTGAGCTTATAAGAAGATTTCTTGGCGGACTCTTTGGCTCTACAAATAGCAATAGCTCGATCCAGTGTGGGGAAGGTGGCTTCTTCTTCGAGGGCGACCCTTGTGTTGTGATCACGGATACCGACAATGATCTGCCGGGACGATTTGTGCATCGCGGTAATGATTGCAAATCTCACTTCTTCAGCCATATCCTTGAGAAAAAACCAGTACTTGTCGAAACTCTCTGGTTACTGTTCTTTCATGAAGTTGACTTCAGCCACAACTTACTACTCTTCTCGGAAATAGTCATGAAGACTAGTGAGAAGGCCACTGACGGTGATGCTCCGGTGACTCGAAGTCTATTCTATAAGAGTATTCCAGGATGCGCTTACCGTGCGCTCCAAGAGCACTGAGAACGACCATATTTGCTGTTCGTGGGGGAACAAGGTAAAATTTTGAGCTCTTTAGGTAGAATTCCAATTTTCCGCCTGTGACGGAATTGTCGCCGTGTCAGGGAGCCGTTCCATATCTGCTATTCGGAAGGTCTTGTTGACGGAGCTGTCCTCCTCTGTACAGGGGATCCTGGGGTTGTAGATGTAGTAATAATACAACTAACATAAGAGTAGACCGCTGGAGAAAGAGGATGAGAGCGTATGATCACAACCCAGTTATAGGTCTAAGTGTATGCACTCTCTTCTAATCCAGGTTTTATTAATAAGAGTAATACACATGCATACAAGAAGTTACATACTCATAAACTACATGCAATTAAGTATTACACTTACATGGAATAACTGAAGCATAATATATTGGAATTTGCATACATATAAATGATGTAATAAGTATATTCCTTATGTAGGGAGCAAACTATCTCCGCGCCATCTGGCGGGAAATAAAGTAATTAGTTTGCTGCTACAGTGCTCCCCCCCAGTGACGAGGTAGGAGGAATGAAAGAAAAAGAAAAAGGAACTATGAATGTTTATTGGGAAGAAGGAAGGAGACTCGTTTCTTCGGCGGTGGTCGTGTTGTTGGAAGATTGTGTTGATCCATAACATATGCCGGCTTCACCCTGTCGATGGAGATGTTCTCCGTCCGCCCTTTCCTTGTGATGGATATAGTCTTCCTCGTCCGGCGGATGACTTTGAATGGTCCTTGATAAGGCGGTTGTAGAGAGGTCCTCACGGCATCGGTCCGGACAAAAACGTGTGTACAAGTGAGGAGGTCTGGGCTAATGAAGGTCTTCAAGTTTCTCGGATGTCGAGGCTCCACCGGCTTGATTTCGTCCATCCTGCGGCTCAAGTGTTCGAAGTAATTATGGGGAGCAAAAGAAGTGTTGGTAGATGGCTCGCTCAAAAATTCTCCCGGAAGACGTAAAGTAGTACCATATACCATTTGGGAAGATGAGTACCCAATATCTTCTTTTAATGATGATCGAACACCAAGGAGAATGAGGGGACTAATGATGTCCAGGTTTGGTCCGATCGTGAGTGAGCATAAAGTGCAGACTTCAATTGTCTGTGGAATCGTTCCACCATCCCGTTGGCCGCAGGGTGATAGCTTGCTGTGTGGCGGTGAGTGATCCCGAGATACTTCATGATTCGAGCCCAGAGAGACGACTCAAATTGGCTGCCTCTGTCACTCGTTATCGTGAGCGGAATGCCGAAACGAGAGATCCATCCATCGATGAATGCATGAGCTACTGTGTCTGTTGTGATATCTTTGATCGGAATAGCCTCGGGCCACCGGTGAAACGGTCAACTGCCGTGAAAAGGTATCTATACCCATTGGAAAAAGGCAAGGGCCCAACCAGATCCACATGGACGTGTTCGAAGCGGTTGTGAGTTGCCTTGAAAGGTTGAAGTGGTGAGACTGTATGTCTCGTTACTTTGGCAGTTGACATTCGATGCAGCTCCGAGTCCAATCCCTGACGTCTTTATTGATGTTGGGCCAAAGGAATCTGTTGGTCATGAGGTTTTGCGTAGCGCGAATTCCAGGGTGAGATAGGCCATGAATTTGTTGGAAAATTTTGAAGCGGAAAGGAAGAGGTATATAAGGTCTTGGAGTGGAATTGGACGTATCGACGTATAACGTGACATCACTTCCAGGAATCTTGATTTTTTCCATCCCGAGAGCTGGGTTGCTAATTAGTGACTGCAGTTCCTCGGAATCAGACTGCGCGGACGAAATTGCTGCATAGTCGATGAGAGGCTCACCGTCTAGAGAGGAGACATTGCGTGAGAGGGTGTCGGCTGGGAGGTTGAGGACTCCTTTAATGTGACGGATATCTGTCGTGAACTCGGAGATGTACTCCAGCTGTCGGAGTTGAATGGGAGAGCATGTAGATTTGTTGTTCACGAATACCGTAGTGAGAGGCTTGTGGTCAGTGAAGACATGAAATTTCCTCCCTTCCACGAAGTGTTGAAAATGCTTAATACCGCGAAAAATAGCTAATAGCTCTCGGTCGTAAGCGCTTCGTTTCTTCTCAGCGGGGACCAAGCCTTTGGAGAAGAATGCCAACGGTTTCCACGAAACTCCATCATATTGTTGAAGAACGGCTCCAATTCCGTCAGCAGAGGCATCGGTGGCAATGGACGTGGGAGCATTATGGATGGGATGGCTCAAATCAGAAACCGTGGTGAGCAGAGTTTTAGCACGCTCGAAGGACCGGTCAGCGTCGTGGTTCCAAGAAAGGGAAACCTGCTTTTTGGCGATGCGCTTTGTCAGCGTGTAGAGAGGTGCGAGAATGAGGGAGCAGTTGGGTATGAAGCGGTTGTAGTAGTTGATCATTCCCAAGAATTGTTGAAGCTGTTTGAGCGTTTTAGGCTTGGGAAAATTGGAAATAGCTTCACACTTGCCCTTGATTGGTCCGATTCCGGAAGGAGACACCACATGACCGAGGAAATTCACTGAAGTTGCGCCGAAGACGCATTTTTCTATGTTGATTTGGACGCCATATGCACTCAGGCGTTGAAAGAGAGCGCGGAGGTGAGTTTGGTGAGACGTGTCGTCTGGGCTTGCTATTAGGAGGTCGTCTATGTAGGCGTAGACGAAGGGTAAACCGCGAGTGACTTCATCTATGAACCGCTGAAAGGTCTGAGCGGAATTTTTCAGGCCAAATGGCATACGCACATATTCAAAGAGACCAAAGGGCGTAGTAACAGCAGTCTTCGTGATGTCAGCGGGGTGGACAGGAATTTGGTGAAAGGCTTTCACTAAATCAATGTGAGTATATATCTTACTTCCCGCGAGCTGGGATGCGAATTCCTGTATGTTGGGAATCGGGTAGCGATCCATCACGGTCTGAGAATTGAGAGACCGATAATCTCCACATGGGCGGATGCCTCCGTTGCTTTTAGAGACGACATGGATCGCAGAGGACCAGTTGCTTGAGCTGGGGCGTATTATGCCTTGACTGAGGAGTTTATCAAATTCTTCCTTTACTCGTTTGTAACGCTCCGGAGCGAGGCGACGAGCCTTGGCATAGGTTGGACGTCCTGAAGTTTCCACTCGGTGGACGACAGAGTGTTTGGGTGGTCGAGCAGTGGAGTATGGTTGCGTAACCGTTGGGAATTCCGACAGTATGTTAGAATATTTCTCATCGTACTTTATAACAGTGATACCTGTAGACGGTCCACGGAGAGAGGTTCCCGGAGCTGTGAGGTTGGTGGTTGCATCCTGTAGCTTCTGGTTTCTGAGATCGACAGTAATACCATGGTAGGAAAGGAAATCGGCGCCTATTATATGTTGAGAAACGTTGGCGATCAGAAATGTCCACTCGAACTCACGGCGCAGACCAAGAGAGACCTTGAACGTAGCTTTTGAGTACACAGCGATCTTTGTGTTATTGGCTGCATAAAGGTAGGAGGAGGGTGGAAACAAGCGTTGATTGGAAGTAGGTGGTATGACGCTGACGGAGGCCCCCGTGTCGATGAGAAATCTTTTGCGTGTCTGTGAGTCGAAGACATGCATAAGAGCAGTACTCGATAATCGGCTAACAGTTCGGGGTGTTACTGCTCGCCTTTTGAGTTTAAAGGTGTGGAAGTTTGATATTTGCAGGGTTCAACACACTTGTGGGCGCGATCTCCAAACTGTTGATGGTAGAAACACACTCCATTATTTGGTTGACGTGAAAATGAGCGACCACGGTGTCTTGATGAGCTGCGTTCCCTACGGGAGGATGCCTTTAAAGTTTTTACTTGGATCGAGAGATCCATCACAAGATTCGTCAGTGTCCGCAATTGTTCCTCGATTGAGTTTTCACTCGATGATCGAGAAACGGTACAAACAGACTTTGGGGTAAGCAGAATTATCTCGTCAGCTGCTCTGGCGATCTCTTCCAACTCGAGCTTGTCTTTAAGAGGAATGAGGCCTCTCATGACGGACGGCGGAAGACGTTGAAAATATAGTTGCCTGAAGAGTTCCTTGTCGAACGAGGCGTATTTGTCTTCCAACAACTTCTTCATACGGCGGAGAAGATCGGTAGGTTTTTCATCCCCAAGTTCCTCTTTGTTTAAAAGCTCCTGTAGACGGGCAGTAAGCGTGGCTTGACATCTCTTCAGCACGGCTTCACGCAGACCTTCGTACGGAGTGTCAGTCTGTTTAAGGAGGCTGAAAACGTCAGAGACTTTGGAGAGCACCTCCATAGGAAGGAGACTGACGGCTCGAGCAAATTTGCTGGCACTCTTGGTGATTCGGTCCGAGGTGAAACAAATCTCCAGTACATCAAACCACATTTGAGGGTCATGGTGGCTGAACGGAGGAGCATTGAAAGAAGCAATAGCGTTGGGGTCCTGTTCTCTAGCCATTGTGAACACAGGGAAAACGAAGAAGAATCAATACACTTCAGAATGCCCAAAGTTGTTCACGTCCGTAATATTGAAAAAATAAAGCAGTGCAGCAATTATTAATTAGTGCAGCGATGAAAAAGGCAGCAGCGATGAAAAGCGATCAATACACTTCAGGAAGGCCAAAAGTTGTTCACGGCCGGATATGGAAAAATAAAGCAGGCAGCAATTATAATTAGTGCAGCGATGAAATGGGCAGCGGCGATGAAAAGGGCAGGAGCGGCGAAAAGGGCAGCGGCGAAAAGCGGCAGCGGCGCGGCGGCAAACAGGAGGCGGCAACAGGCGGCGGCGGCACGGCGAGGGTCCAGCGGCGAGTCTCAAAGGTACACAGACTCAAACCGTAAGTGTGAGGATTTCACAATGCAAGCCGATAAAGTTAACCGGAGCCGGAGCGTCTCGAGCAGTGTTTGTGAAATTCTCGCACCTGGGACCTAACAAGCCAGTCTTAGATAACTGGAGCCGAAGCGTCTCTTGTTAGTAGTCGGGGTCACCAATGTAGATGTAGTAATAATACAACTAACATAAGAGTAGACCGCTGGAGAAAGAGGATGAGAGCGTATGATCACAACCCAGTTATAGGTCTAAGTGTATGCACTCTCTCTCTAATCCAGGTTTTATTAATAAGAGTAATACACATGCATACGAGAAGTTACATACTCATAAACTACATGCAATTAAGTATTACACTTACATGGAATAACTGAAGCATAATTAATTGGAATTTGCATACATATAAATGATGTAATTAAGTATATTCCTTTATGTAAGGAGCAAACTATCTCCGCGCCATCTGGCGGGAAATAAAGTAATTAGTTTGCTGCTACAGGGGCATGGAAGCTGTCTGTGGTAGTGTGGCGAGGGGTGGTGCGAGAAGTGCCAAATATACTCGAGGTGGATTGGATGGAGGTGGCAGAGGGACGTTGTTGAAGCAGGCAGGTTGGCGTTAGTTGACTCTGTTGTATGACGTCATTGTGAAAATGTATATATTATTCATTCATTAAAAAGGAATTATTAAAAGGAACCATTCATTGTATCAATTATTGAAAAATGGCTAAAGGTACAGTGCATGTTTGTTGCAGTTATTATCCATAATATCTGCTTAGGAACTATTGCCGATTAGCCAATAATAACAATCTACATCTATAATGCCAATGTATTTAGTGATCCATAGCCTATATTTAATATGAATCAACAATTTGTTCCTGGAGTATGTGAAGGAAGGCTATTTGTGATACATTAACGTGATAATATTTATTAAACAGTTGCAGGGTTAGTAACGTGACATATATTATGAAAATATATGCAGTCAGCAAGACATTTGAGAATAAATGAAGCTGTAGATGTGTTTGTTCACACAGGCGTGTATCAATGTAGAGGTAAGTGAAGTTCAGGGGCTTTTGGAGCGATGCAATACGTGGGGAGGGGAGCATAGAGGGAGCTCATCACCGTGGTGGAAAAGGTCCGAGTTTTCTCCTTTCAGGTGGAGCCAGGGTTATCAGGACACACGACTGATGAATTCCATATCGATGAAATGGCGTAATTATCATTTAAGGCCCGCAAAAGTAAAGTTATTTTATTTAGTTCATAGATAAAGATTTTAAAGAATATTACTCCTTTATCACAGATTTTCATTAAAATTCCACCACATTTTGTCATCTAATTTATGTTTGTGGGTTATCATCCTTCAATAGAAGACATTGAATGGTTGTTGTTCACGTTCATTGTGTATGAACTCTTAAGGCCATAAATGTGTTTTCATAGCATTTCCTCTTTGTTATTTATATTTTCATGGTTGATAAACACCAATAATTCGTCCTTTCATTCCAGTTCTAGTAGGGAAAGCCTGACATGGTTTGGAGGTTCTTTCTCTCAAATCCTCGTCCTCTATGAGATCAGAGTTTTATTAACTTGCTGCAGATACTAAATACATCTGCATGATAAACGGAATAACATAACAAACAACACATAACAGCAAACAAGAACTAAGGCTGAACGAATATAGCAAACTGTGGAGCTCTGCATGGTTTAAGTGGGTGCGTGACGGGAGCTAGTTCTTGTGACTGGAACTCTAATGTGAGGGGTTGTGCTTGAGAGGACGCACATAGCCCCTGTATGTCGGGTATCTCGAATCGGAGAGAGTTTCGCCTAAATCGTCCTCCACACATAGCCTGTGCCTGTATTTAGTTTTCAGGCTGGTCAGACTTGAAAATGCTCTCTCACATAAATATGTAGTGGCGAATGGGATAATTTCTTGACAGCGCGTGTTGCCAGTTCAGGGTACTCGCGTGAGCAAACCTATCCAGAAATGTATGAGAGGCTTGTGGTTGAAATCAACTTTCAAGGATCCTGTTGTTGCAATGTCAATCAGGTTCTCTGTTGAGATACTGAGAGGGGCAGCAGGGGCAGTAGTAGTAAATGGATGTCGAATCCAGCTGTCGATCGTCGTCACTGTCGGGTAAGTATCTGCGCAACTCAGCAGCGAGCTCTCCGAGATGCGCTACGATGTCGCGCTTGTGCCGTCTGTCAGACTAAGGTCATTTTCCCAAAGAAAACTCGTTCAACAAAGGAAAGGAAACTATATTGTTCTTGCCACGCAGTCAATCCCATAGTTTAAGTTTTTGAATCTTGCCTCGATTTTTTCTCGCACAATGAAGATGTTGCGGAGAGACCCTGTAATCCGAGATTGAGTTCATTCAGACGACGAAAAAATGTCACCAACAGTTTTGTCCAAAACTGTCTTCAGTCCGCAGGCATGCCTTAGCAGCCAAAGCCTCTCTGTGGATGCTGCAGTGCACCAAAGGGCATCGGGGGCAACCGCTTGGGCACCGTGACCACACCACTGTTCCTCCCTGTCATGGCCCTTGCGCCATCTGTGCAGATGCCCACACATTTAGTCAAACAAGTCCATTCGATGTCACAAACGTGTCCAGCATATGGAAATGTATTTCCTGTGGTTCTTGTTCGAGTGGTTGCAGAATAGAAATCCTCATTGAATGAGCCTTCATGGATATAAACGGACGTATACTAGGAGCTGCGCCAGGCGGCCACGTCCGGTGACTCATCAAGCTGTAAGTGAATAAAATTACTGGCTCGTACGCGAAGCAGTAACTGTTTGAAAACGTCCCCAGCCATGGTACTGATGCGCCGAGAAACGGTGTTGTTGTTGATGCCGGTATGGTCTGTATGACACTTTTTGCCTTTCCCCCAACATTACTCCAACCGCGTCTGCGGCAGAAGGAAGGAAAAACTCCTCCATAATAGTGTGGCGCTTGCCGTCTGGGCTATTCGGTAGCTCACCATATAAGACGCCCTAACGCTTTTGTTCATTGTGTTGGTTTGTTATGGTGCTTTAGTGGTAGAAAAGCCGTAATTCCCTTTCAAAATACTCCCGTGGTTTATTTTTTAAGGTGGGGATGATTCGTCTCCAAATGTCTGCGCAAGAGTGACGGTTTCATTGAGTTGTGCGATAACCCCTTTGCACATACAACGCACTGTGGCTGAATAGACGAGCCAGTACCAATACCATTGAAACCTAGCACAATGTATGTTTCATCATATTTTCGTCTTTTTACCGTTGTCGGCATTTCTACACCCATGTGCTTACTCGTGGAAGGGGGCTCATCATCACCGCCACGGT
>CP045898.1:3488864-3514634 GCA_013387185.1 Caligus rogercresseyi | reverse complement strand
TCTCTCATCCCCGTCGTTCAACTCGTATCCCCAACAACACTTCCGGAGAGGACGATAAAGCCTGCTCCAAGTGCGGAAAGGTCTTTGCCAAACCCGAAGCCGGGACTTTCACGAGTCCAGCTGCGGATCGTCCCCTCGCGTCATTTGGCCATCCCAAAATGCCCCTTCTGCCCTCTGATATCAGACAATTTCCTCCGCTTCAAGAAGCACGTCCAAGACTGCTGCCCTGACAAGACCAAAATCCCTATGTCCACGATGTTATAAGCCCATCACCCCCTCTCATCTTGTAACGGGAGTAGGGCTTCATCATCCAGGATGTGAATACATCTTAAGTGCGTCAAGTGCAAGTTCATCGCAGGACACAGGAGGCCGATAAGCCCACTACACCTCACCCACTTACTGCGCACCGTCTCTGCTCATATGTGCCACGAATGGGAAAGGACCTTAACCGTCCCTCCAAGCTCAAGAGCCACTCCTTGGTTCATAACGAGGAAAAGGTGCATCAATGCGAGAAATGCGAGAAGAGCTTCGCCGCTTATCCGGCCTCCGGGAACATCAAGATGTTCACAAAAAAGAAAACCTCCCCTGCGAGTTCTGTGGGAAAATTTATGACTCTCGTCGGAAGCTGAGGATTCATCAGAACTCACTGCATCCTGGGGACGGAATAGAGTGGAGTGCCCTCACTGCGACCTCGCTTTTTGCAGCAGCGACCTTTATGCAACATGTGACCTCGGGCCATCCTGTGGAGGTGGAGCAATGTGGGCACTGCGGGATTACCTTTACCTCCAAGGCAGACTTCGAGAACATGGCTGTGAGAAAAGGAGCTTTGATCAGCATGATGGAGACAATGAGAGTACTAGCTGTACCACGATTATCAATGTGGGTGATATAATTGGAGGGCCCATCATTACGGAGTGAAGTAAGCCAACAAATACAAACCAACAATGTTTCAATAAGTGAAAGAGTAATATGTCATTTTGAGATTCGATCTGCTTAGAAAAGTATTAATGAACAAGGTTTATGGATAATAGAGGATTTTGCTATACAAAAAAAAAACGCTTACTTATTTAAGTAGTTTAAGTAATATTCATGAAAAACGTAAGGTTTTTCCCCCTTTCCCCGTATATAAACGGTCACACTACAGCCAGTGTAGGTGTTGGTAGCGCATCCAACTTACTTTTTTTCTACCCCACCTATCTCCGTCCCTTATTTCCTCCTCTGACGTTTCGATACTTGTTCGATAGAACATGAGAATATTCATATGGGATAGAGTGAGATTATAAGTGGTAACCTACATTCTTCATGAAATATTACTTAAGCATGGGTAATATATATATCACTTTCTTCTTATAATATATATATATAAAGGGTTTATATAAATATTGTAGCTATTTATTTTCAACTTCATAGCTGGGTATGCTCATAAGCTTTAGAAGTAACCTAGCATAGTGCTTAAAAGTAATATATATATATATTTCTACTTTATTTCAATTTAGTTTTTTCCTTTTTATGAATGATAATATAAATTGAATATAAAATTACTTATTTTTATATTTAAACTGTCCACATATTTATAGAACAGGTAATAAAAAAACGATGCTAATACATATAAAATGCAAAAATAAACTTAGTTTAAAATTTTGCATCGAACTGGAACATACAATACGATTACATCTAATTTACAAGTATAAATGATTTAACTGTAAAACACACCCAAAAACATAAAATAAGTTAAATCATGCAAATTTCGTACATTCTGGATAATTTTCCTCAAAATTTGGTGATAGAGATGTCTTTGAGCCTGGTGGTATTTTACTAATTCAGCCACGAATGTCATCATGAGCCGTCCAACGATGGGATTTTTTAAAGTGAAAAAAGCCGCGTATCTTCCTACCGCTCTAAGCAGGATCCCTTTGATCTCTCCTGGTCTTATGGTTCATACTTGAAAGTTTCTTTGCATTAATGCCTTTGTATTAAAAGGGCAAAGTCTAACGCCTTCGTTTTGTTGGAGATTTTCCATCCCTATTATGGGTGAGCCGAGTAGACCGTGAGCCAAAATGACCAAATCTTAGCGTAGAATGACGACACGTCCGTACTTGATGTATGCTCTGTTCTACAATCTCGGCTAGCTGAGCAGGCCGTCACTGGCTATTGTCCACAATCGCTCCTTTGAAGTAAGCAGCGCGAGCCGGTTCCACGTAGGATTGGATGGCCCTGGCGGTCGCGAACCGGACCGGGCTTGGGTCGGGTAAGTCGACATCGAATGGCCGGTAGATAGGGTAATGGTCCGTCCTGAGCACGGACCTCTGGATGACGGGGGCTCCAAATCTGCCTGTTGATGCGGGACGTCAGGCGGTAAACACCTGTGTCGTAGTAGTCTATGCTTTCTTCGCTTTTGAAGAGGCGGGCGTTGAGTTGTTTCTTCACTTCGAGCGCAGCACATTTTACTGGCTTTGAAAAGCTTATCTTCTGAATCCCGCCCCATCACGTTTGGTGGTGGTGGTAGCGTCCTCTCCGACATAGTGTAAATAATACATAATGTATCATATATAATATTCCACAGTCCTTATTGAGCCTGGAGAGTTTTATGAGTCCTGCTGAAATTTGAAATTGTGCCGTGAATTTCTTCCATATAAATGTTTTTGAGTGAAGATAGAATCCTTTTTTTCATATGTGGATGTAGGAATATTTTGTAGTTAGAAGCATATATTTCTTCTTAATCCTTTTCATATCCCATTGACATTTTAAATGCCATGGGCATAGCGAGATAATCCTCTTATGTTTCTTTGGAGAAGGAAACTACTTTTTTTATTAAACTTTATAAATCTTGACACATACGAAGCTTTACGGATATATTTTCATTAAAACCTGAAAAAAAAAAATGATGGAAATACATACAACTTGGCCTCAATATTAAATAAATTAACTATTTATTTATGATTACATATATACAGGGTGCGCCGTTTCAATCGATACACTTACAAAATAGGTAATAATGACGAATAACTTGACTCACAATCATTTACGGAAACTTTACTTATTAACAACTTGAACGGTACATATTTTAGATCTTCTTACTCAATATGACCGCCATTGGCCTTGATCACTTTCTCCAGCCTGCCCTGAACCTCTTGCATGTTTCCTGATCACGTCCTCATCCAAGGAGTCCTACGCTGCCGGACGTTGGTCTTGAGCTCCTCCTTGGATGAGGACTTGATGCCAGCCAGCTTGCTCTTCAATGCCCAAAGATCCCATAGTCCAAGGGCGAGAGGTCTGGGCTATGGGGGGGCCAGTAGTCCTGGGCCAGAAGTGAGGGGTCTCCTCTTTCAGCCATCTTTTGCGTTTCATTAGATGTGTGGCAGCTGGCTCCATCTTGTTGCCACCACCACTTCCCCCAAAGGTCTCCCTGGCCCACGGGAACACGTACGAGTCAAGGTAGGCCTTGTATGTGTCTGTGCACAGCCCTCTCCTTGTCATCCAAGAACACTAAGTCCATCTTCTGGCCATTAGAGGCCACCACCGCAATGCACTGCACGTATGCATAGGACCTGGTCTTGGGGATGTACTTGATGTCCTCGTCGGCAGCCCCTGCAGCACTGGCAAGGTACGTGCTGTTGTTTGAGGCCACGATCTCATTTAGGGAGAAGGGGGTCTCATCAGAGAAAAGGATGACTACATCCTTGGGCTTGCGCTTCATTTCATTCACCAGAATTGCAGCTTTCTCTATTCTTTTTTTCTTGTCAGCCTTACTGAGTGCCATCCTTGGTCTTCTCTTGAAGCACTGGAGACCAAGGTCCTCCCTCACTAGCCTCCTCATCGTGGTTTCTGCCAGGTTGAACTCCTTGGCCATTCCTCTCATTGTGACGCCGCCCCTGGCTTTGCCAATCTCCTCCTTCACTGCAAGAACCACTTCTCGAGATCTCCGAGGTCTTGGCCTCTCTCCGACATCCTTTTTGAAAGGCCCACGTTGCTGAACCCGGTAGACAGTTGATCTGCTGCACCCCAGAGTGGTCGCGATCTCTGTTGGTGTTTTTCCGCGCGAAAGGAGGAGGAAAATTGTCTTGCGCTGGTCTTCCTCTGAAGCCATTTTCTCGAATTCTGTCTTCTGATTAAAACATCTTATAGCTCATGTTCATGCACTCTCCGAGTCCAGGTATTTATTTAATAATAGCAATAACACACGCATACAAGAATTGATACAATTATAAACAACGTGCAATTAAGCATACAATAACATGAATACCTGAAACATAAATAATTTTAATTGGAATATAATAAGTAATATAATTACGTAAATTCTTTCATGTACAGAGCAAACTAACTCCGCGCCATCTGGCGGGAAATAAAGTAAAGAGTTTGCTGCTACAGTCCTTCATGTTCAAGATGGAACCCGGCTTCCACGCTTGGTTATTCCCCTCCAGAACATTCCTTCGTTTATGCTCCTCCTCTTTTCCGATCAGCATAGCTTCCCAGTCTGCAACAACTCGAGCCGGGAGCTTCTCGTTGACGAAGGTGATAAGCAGGAAGTCAACAGGGTTAACTCCTTTTTCGACAGTATCTTAGAGAATTTGATGGACATGGTACATGGCAGTCTTCGCTGCCTTCTGAAAGTCCTGGATTGCCATTCCGGACCTCACTTCATCAAGGTATGCTCGGGCAAGTTTAAAGCTGTCCTCAAAAGTCTTGTCGAGCTCTTCCAGAGCCAAACTGTAGGAAGCAGCTTGATTGACCAAAAAGAAAGCCTTCCCCTCCAAACAACCCTTAAACTTGTCAAAAAGAATGAGGGAGGAGCATCCTTCAAAATTGGATTCAATGTCCCTCTTGATTTCGATCCATTTCTTCTTGAAAACAGAATACTGTCGCAGGACATCGGTCGGAGAGCCTTCCCCGGAAAACTTGAGGCCGATCACCCTTCCAACGTCGTAATGTAACGCCGGTTTCCTCTCCCTTTCGACGGTTATGGTGGCCGGAGCGCTTTGCCCTTGAGAGAAACGATTCATGTCCAGCTTATATAGCTCCGCTGCGTCCATTCCACGGACGGAGA
The DNA here is from genome assembly GCA_013387185.1 of Caligus rogercresseyi. NCBI lineage: Eukaryota > Metazoa > Arthropoda > Copepoda > Siphonostomatoida > Caligidae > Caligus > Caligus rogercresseyi. Next base: position 3,509,590 of record CP045898.1, on the reverse strand, counting down.
GCTCCTCCAGCTGATCTGCTGCGTCGATGAGAGCAAGGGTATGGGGTTCAATGCCAATGTTGTACCAGCATCGAGCAGAAGCGGAGGTAAGGTTACGGAGAAGGGCCACTTCCTCCCTTGCCTAGAGAAGCTTGGCAAAAAAGAGTTTAACCTCCAATGACGATTCGGATCCATTGGCTCGATCCAAGCGTCCCTCCATTTTCTTGAGCAGAGCCCTTAGTCTCAAAAGGCCACTTCGCAGTCAGACGAAGCTGCTTCATAGGCTTGATGTCGGGAGGCGGCCAATGGGAAGTTATCGGAGAGTAGAGTCTGGCGTTCCTCTTACGACATGTCGGGGTGGGCCTCGGTTAGAAGGCGGTTCAGGGTGAGCCGGAGGGCATTTTCCTCCCGTGAAGAGAGATTATTGGAACTTCGGGTTCTGGTTGCCATATTGTTTCTTAAATAAAACGGAATACAAGTTAGGACTTGCCAGTATATAGATGTACTCTTTTCAATTAAATGAGTAATAAGGAAATGAAACTTAGCATAGAACACAGAGTTTATGTCAGCAGGGCTAATAAATGTCTCGAAATAATTATTTCAGTTAGGAGTGTAAAAAAACTGCCGCGGGGACAATAAGTCGACGGGGGTGAGAACCTCCCGGATGGATACTTGAATCTCCAATTGAAATAAATGATAAAAGGCCTGCTCAAATAGAGGAATGTAGAGCTTACTGCCACAGGGACAAGTCTACAGGGATTGATCCCGGATCCTCCACCTGAACAAAGTTCTTAAAGAAGTGCCTGCTCAAACAAGAAGTATGAAGTGCCGCTGGGACACTTGTTGGGATGTCAGAGAGGAGCCAACGCGTAAGTTTGACCCGCTTACCTCGAAGTTACGAGTGTTTGAGCAAGGTTTGTTCAATGGTGAGTAGAAATACTGCCGCCGGGACAATATTACTACAGCGATCAACACCCAGATTGATCCTACAAGAACAATTTCCTTAAGAATGGCCAGATCAAATAGAGGAATGGAAAGCTTACTGCCGCGGGGACAGAGTCGACGGGGGTGAGAACCTCCCGGATGTATGATAGACCCTCTATTTGATCTTATTACAATGAATAAAAGGTTTGATTATCAAAGAGAGCTTCTGGGGATTAAGAATAAAGGAAGGCGATGGTAGATCTCAAGACTCTCTCAAAATCCGGCTCGAAGGACCATGTAGAAACAAGTGGACTGTATAAACTCAATTAGATCCCCAGAAAACCCAATGTGATGACCAATGTAATATAATCTATGAAATACTTTAAATAAAACGAAATACAACTGAAGTAGGGTCAGGTGTTCTCTTTATTGAAGATCGATGATAACTGATCATGAAATGATAAAAAAAAGAATAACCACCCCACTCCTTCCCGCGTAAAATGCTCATATTCAGAGAGCAGCCTCCTGTCTTCCCTCCTGGCAGAATAGGCAGGCTATCTTTTAGGGGATGAAGGACGAATGAACATGAAGCACTGGAGGGGGGGGGGGGGGGGAAGGAGTTGATTTCAAAATGGCTGCCTCCGTTTTCCCGGGAGATGTGCATACCAAAGAACATACACGCTAACTCCTGGCGCCATAAAGCAAGTTACTAGGATGAAATGCAACAAATATAAGCTTGTAATGATGCTAACATTAATGATATTATATTATACTAAAATGATAGGATTGACGCGACACCACGGAACTAAAAAAACTTTCCTTCCTTGTACAAATCTGTAAGATAATTTACAAGAAAGGTAGGAGATATGCAAAAAGGGTTGACCCTCCTGTCCTCACAAAATTTTATAAATTTATTCATATATGAAGTATAAGCTTTTCTTGAAGATTGTCTTATATCTCCTGTAATAATATCAATGGCAGAGTCTTTAATACCCAGATCCTTCAAATTTAGTCGCCAATTCTCCATACCATCAATTGGCCGAGGTCGATCTCCGGAAGGTTTTGTGTCACTGGATCTAATAAACAGTCTTTTTCCAGAAGGACCGAGTCCTGAGACATCATTTCTACCTCTCGAAACCAGATTGACGCTCTCCAACAAGGGGTTATCAAAATGGCTGGATGAAGATCTTTGTCTCTTAGTCTTGCAACTACCCTCTGAATAAGAGGCACTGGAGGGAAAAGTAACCCTTCTTTCTCCATTTGATTGAAAAAGCATCTGTCGCGAAGGCCTGGGGGTCCTCTAGCCAAGACACATACTTTATGATTTGATGACATTCCTTCGAGGCAAAATAACCGCATTCCGGAAGGAACCAACGCTGAGTGATGTCCATAAAAATCTGAGGCGACAACGAAAATTCCAAAGCTCTACCCCCCTTCTTGAGAGCAGGTCGGCCTCCATGTTCTCCTTCGAAGGAATCCAGTAGAAGCGGGCTCGAATTCCTCGGACCAGAAGATTCTTCCAAAATTCTACCGCCAACGTGCACAGAGCACACGGATTTCTTGTCCCGCCCATTGCCTTAAAATAATAAAAAGCCGTTGTATTATCAACAAAAAATGCTACAGAAGAATGAGGTGAAAGAAGCTCTAAACTATGCATGACAGCTCTCATTTCTAGAATATTAATATGTTCTTCGGAGTCCCAATGACCCTGAATACAACGCCCGTCTGAAGAAAATACCCCATAGCCCTGAAGCGAGGCGTCAGTTCTAATCTCTAAATCTGGCTGAAAATCCTCCCAAATCAAAGAAGATTGAAAACGGTTAGGCAATGAAATCCACCATTCTAACTCTTGAAAGGCTGTGTCAGAAGGCCGAATACTGCGTAAGTTAGGGCAAGCCCAAGTACACATAAGTCCAACCTTTTGTATTTCTCTATAGAAAACAGGGGCAAACTCCACTGCTACTCTAGCGCTTTCTAATAGACCTAGAATCTTCTGGGTGTCCCTTAGAGACCATTTTGACAACTTCTTAAGATTTAAACACCATCCTCTTATTTTTGTTATCTTGTCATTAGGAATTTGCACCGAAAACTGCCGAGTATCCCAAATTAAACCAAGTTCTAATATTCTACTTGGAACAAGTTTACTCTTCTTTTGTTGATATTTAAACCCAAAGAAGTAAGAAAAATCAGTGCTCTTGCTGCATCCAGCTTTGATCCCTCAAAGGAAGGATTCTGAATAATCAAGTCATCCAAATACACACTACAGGAAATATTCAAAGTGGTTCTCATGTAGCTTATTGCCACTCTGAGAAGCTTGGTAAAAATCCTTGGGGCACAGCTTAAGCCAAAGCATAAAACATTAAATCTATAGTAGGAATCTTTCCATTTAAAAATTAAGAATTTTCGATGTCCTTCATTGATAGAAAAAGAATGATAAGCATTCGATAAATCAATGGAACACAGGAACGAATCTCTTTTCATCCAAAACTTTAGGTTCTGAGCGGTCTTAGTTTGAATGAAGTTCTAACTAAATAACAGTTAGGGGGCTTCAGATTAATGATAACCCTCCAGCGTACTTTATCTTTACGGAGAATAGCAAATATCCCCGCACAAACACAAGGATTAGGTAAGGAAGATTCTAACTTGGAAATGGCCCCAGACTTCAACATGTCTTCAACCTCTATATCTATTGCTTCTAAGGCCTCTTTTGACTGAGACGGGTTCATACAAAAAATGCTATTCTTTGGGCCTGAGCTCTTGAACTGTAGTTTATAGCCTTCCCTTATAATACGAAGGATAAAGGCGCTCTTAGTAATATTATTCCAGTTACTAATTAATCTCTGGGCCTTACCAGCACTTCGACATAAAAAAAGTTTATCGGTCCATCTAAAACCATAAGAATGAAGCTCTGAAAAAGCTCTCACCATAATTTCAGGGCCTAAAAGATTGAAAAAACTAGAGAATATATCATCTCTATATATAGCCAACCCAGGCTGAAAATCTGCCAAAAACCTGAATGACTTAACAGCAGGGTTTATGGTCTGAGAACCCTCTGATTGAGAGCAATCATGCTCACCTCTTTGGGAACGCTTGTTCCTTCCAAAGCTGGGGTATGGAGCCGCCTTCTTCTCCCTGGGATCTTTCATCAAGGGTCTATTACCACCCTGGGAGGTCACCGTTGCTGATGAGCTTGAGTGAGGTTTGGGATAGGGGGAATATCGCGTGCCCTCCTTAGAGACGTTTTTGAAAACTTGTAGGTCCTTCTTAAAGTCCCTCACTCCCCTGATAGCCTCCTGAGAGAACAGAAGCTTGCCAGAGAGATCTATAGAGGATTTATCCTTAAGGGCCTGAGCCTTGCATTCCGAGCTAACAGACGCTACCAATGCGTTCCGTCGATTAGAGACGAACAAAGTCTCCACCCTCCGAGAAGCCTGAAGAAAATCCCATGCACTCTGGGAGATATTGTCCGAACTTTCCTTCCATCCGCGGACCTCCCGGATGACTTCCTCAATATCCGTAGCCAGAGCCTTGTTAGAGGATTTAAATTCTTCTTGAAGGGACGTGAGCTTCTTCAAAGCGGATCCCTCCTTATCCGATTTCGTCGCAGAATTTAAGTTGCTTCTCAGCGACATAGACGACTCGTACAGCCCAAAAAAAGGTCTTAGGGATTGTCTCCATACCCAATGGAATAACAACCAATTTCTATAAGTTGGAGAGGTCGACCACCTTTTAATTAGCCTCCGGAAAGATAAACTCGTCAAACAGTTTACGAGGAAAACAGTAGTTCTTTTCATGAACTCCTTAAATTGGGGACTTTGGAGTCTCGAACCTGGAGCAAAAAGCTCAGTGTTGAGTACTCGTACTGTTTCATTGCGAGGGAGAAGTTTGCTTCCCCTTCTCCAACACGCGATCCTTGAAACTTATCCGCCTCATCACCAGCCTTAACACAAGGAACAGCCATTTGGTGAAGGGGATGTTGATGCCAAGCCCCCATAGGCCAGAAAAGGACAGATCTAGTGGGATCTTCTGGGGGAGGCTCGCCCTCTCCACTCAGCCAAGCACCAGCTGAATGTGGATGGGGATAGGGGTAAAAACCATATGGAAACGGGTAGGGATAGCCGGATTGAGTCGGAGGCATAGGGAAATGACTCGGTGGAGGAGCAGAAGGCGCCTTCGAGGTTACTTCTGGGGCGGGAGAAGTAGAGTACTCCGAATCGAGGCCCGGGAGGCTCTTTACCCCAGGCTCCTCAGCACCCTCAACCAAATGCTCCCCATCACTCTCAGAGCCAGAAACCGACTCAATACACTCCACTTCCATGACGATATTCACAGATATCACTTAAGAAAAACACTTATTAATAATAGTCACTTAACACCGAAAAAAGTACACGACCACCCTGATGGGACGTAGAAACGGAAGAGGAAGGGATTAAGGGAAGAGGGGGGAAGTCACGTGATTAGAGAGGTTGTGTGCTTAAACTTTCTTTATAAAGGCTATCTTTGGATATCCTTTTTGCGACCGTTCTCTACTGGATAAGGAGATGGGAAGAATACAATTGTATACCTACCGAGACGAAATGAAATATCTTTTGTATTTAATATTTGATTATAAATGGTATTTGAAGACACGCCTTGATCAATAATCTTTTTAAGGGTCATTACATTTTTGAAATTATTTTTGTACTGGCCCGATCATCCATCTGTAAAAATGAGGTCGGAGGCTAGAGAGTTCCTTTTAGCGTCAGTGAGCTCAGCTTAATTTTTGGTTTATTTCTTTCAACATTTTAATGTTAGTAATCATAACTTTAAAAACAAATGTAACATCATGCTTTAAATCTGTAGAAATATAACAGTTGCTGGATGTTTTAATTTATCCTTTTTTGTAATAAGTAATTAAAGGATGGATGGTACATTGCTTTCGGCTTCAATGGAACCCTTGAATCGAACCTTGAACAATGAAATTAAAATTTTCCCCAAAAATCCATTAAAATCAACATTTCATTTTCTTTTAAATTTTGTTTCATATTGGCAAAAAAAAATGTTTTTGCTATAAAAGAGTGAAAACGGGCCAAGTTTTTTTAAATAATTTAAAAAGGAAGTTTTGGTAAGTCTACAGTAATGAGATTGGCTCGACTTAGTTAAGACCATTGTTTACAATAAATACTTGATCTGGAATTGAAAAGTTCTTTTTCTAAGTGCTCTTGAAATTTTGATATATCTGGACCATTTTTGCATCGTTCAAAGCATGCATATTTTGTTAAAATATCGCACACTAATTTGGATAAATAATCCTTGTAATTTCCATTCAATTTGCCCCAATAATCATAAGGTTTATGGTTTGATGAATGGGGCAAATGCATGTGTGTGGATTTCCTTATTGGTTGGAATACACCATTTGGGGCGAAGGGAAGCCAAAATTAAAAAAAACTTATTTCCTCTAAAGGATAATTGATAGAATATATATCTAATGTAAAAAGTTGACGTTTAAATAAATTAAAATACTGTGAGTTTATGATGAAGACGTCTCTTTTTGCCGTATACCACGTATAATTCAATCTCGTACAACGGGACTGTATTGTAAGTAGGATGACGGTCACTCCCTAATATCGTAAACATGCTGAGGTGTTCCATTCACGTCCACGCTGCTGTGGGTTGGTCACATATCCATTTTTAGGGAACTCTCGTTAACAAATCTGGGTTTTTTTTTTGGTCGTAGAGACTATTCCATGCTCCAACTTGTAATATCCCTCGAGATATACTGAAATAACGTGGAGAAGAGTAGGTAGGTAGGTAAATAGAACTTCTTTATTAGACGGTTAGCACACAAGTAATGATAAAAGGAATATACAAAATATAGCTGACCATAAACATGACGTCAAACATAAGGTACCAACTAAAAGGCTACTATACCGGGTCATGAATAAGTCTTGAGACCTTCCTTAAATGTGACAATAATGAGAACGTCATGGGTCAGGGTACAGTCGTATACGTTTGAATTTTATTTATATATAATGTATACATTGACACATATCATTTGTGAATTTCGCCACCTTTGGCCTCAATGACGGCCTCCACGCGGCGACGGAAGGCCTGGCACACGGTGATGATGTAGGACCTCTTCATCGCCTTCCACTTCTTCTCGACCGAGGTCTTCAGGTCCTCAACATTGCTGTGGCGAACGCGGCAAGCATGGCTCTCAACATGCCACCAGAAGCTGAAGTCGAGCGGGTTCAGGTCGGGGCTCTGTGGTGGCCACATTGTCTTCGGCCAGAATTTCATGTTGGTCTCCATCCAGTCCTGCACGGCCTTGCACGTGTGGGCAGGAGCCCCATCTTGCTGGAACACGTATGATGACTTCCCCGACTTCTTGGTTATCTTGGAGACCTATGGGAGTACCTTGGTCTTCAAAAGCTCCAAGTAGTCGGCGCCCGTGAGCCTGTACCCGGTCGGGAACCAAATCGGCGGCATCTTGTCCCCTGTTGATGCCACGATCCCCAACATCATCACGGAGGCCGGATGTTTGGTCTTGGAGACGCACCGGATGACATTGGAGACGTTTCCGAAGCAGATGACCCGGTCGTTCTGCTTGTTGTACACGGGATCCACCGTAAAGGTCTTCTCGTCAGAGAAGAAGACGACGCGATCACCGTTGTGCTTCAAGTCGGAGAGAATTCTCTGGCAACGATCCAAACGGAGGTTTCGATGAAGTTGCGTCAACAGTGGCCGTTCGACCTTCTCAGTGACCGCCCACCTGCTGCTTTGACAGCCTTGGACATGGTGGATGGGTCCACGGACTTCTTCTTGGCGAGCTCGGACATCTTCATGGTGGGCATGGCCTCAAAGGCCGTCTTGACTTGATTGGGTCGAATTTTTACCGGTCTGCCGGAGCGGGGTTTGTTCTTGAGGTCGTCGCCGTCAGCCAAACGCTTCCTGACTCTGCAGACTGTGGCCTTGCTGACGTTGAGCTCCTTGATGATGTTACTAGTGGTGTGACCGGCGCGGACGAGTGTGGCAATCTCGACTCTTTTCGTTTCCATCTCGGCGAAGAAGTGACTGTTTTGTTGATCAACATATCAAATGAAAGAAGAGAATCTAAGCTTTTGATTGGTGGGAGCAATTAAGCATGTTTTTAAATCACTAAACCTCCAAAAACTATTTTCAAATTGGTCTTAAGACTTATTCATGACCCGGTATATTACACTCCCCCATACTAAAACTTTTATAAATATATATACAATAGGTGATTTAAAATCCCACTTGTAGGCGCTCAGGAGGCTTTGAAACTCGTTCGATCGTCTTAATCCTTTCGGTTCTTCCACCTTCTCAGGAGAAGAACAATAATGGGTTCTGGAGGCAATGATTTGGTCAGTGTGTCGCCGAACCACTTCCCCTCCGCCAGTCTGGCATTTATAGGACAGAGGACCAGTTTCCTACATTATGGTCGTCGGGACCCATTTTGCCTCCTCTCTTTTTGAGTAGTTCCTCAACATGACTGAATCGTTCAGGTCAAAAAGTCGTTATCGAGGTGATGATGGTCCATCGTGTTTTTTCTTCTGACGGTTTTGACTCCGAACCCTGTCTCCAAAATTGTAGGTATTGGAGGGACCATGTCTAAACTCGATTTGAGTTTCCGTCCGATCATCAATTCTGATGGGTAACACCAGTAGTAGAGTGGGGAGTTATTCTATAACGGAACAGAAATTGATGAAGTTTGAACATAGTGAGAGTACCGCAGATTTTTAGAAGTTTTTAAATATTTTAACTGCATTTTCTACTTGGCGTTTGTAGAGGGATGATACAGAGCTGAGTAGTAAGTTTATTTGTTATAGTAATAAATGTTATAAAACTCTTCAGACGTAAAAAAAACAGAGTGGCCTATCCGAAAAACAGTATTAGAGGGTAGTCCAAAAACGAGGAAGAATGCTGAGAGTAGTGCTATAGTTGTATGAGGGATTAGTTGTAGTCGGTAAGATCTCAACCACTTAGAATGGGCGTCATAGGCGTCAATAATAAGAAAATAATGATTTTTATAGTATTGGATACACACCAATACTATCGTTATATTAGGTGAGACACCTGAGTCTCACCTGCATCTGACCTTCACCTCCCGGCCCAACACTATATTCTATTATAAGGTGAGACACCTGAGTTCCACATGCACATACCAAAATCATTGACTCTGCTCTTAGTGTCCTGTATGTAGCCATATCTATAATGTGTATATAAAGAAGAAGCCTCCCTGTATCGGGGGCAGAAATAAACTGGTAGTCAACTATCAACACTGGGTTGTCTCTCAATACATCATGGCGTAGTTATAAGGCAACACCAACATTGGGCAGGCATAAATCAACATTGGTGGCACGGTGGTCTTGAGCTCCTCCTTGGATGAGGACTTGATGCCAGCCAGCTTGCTCTTCAACTGCCCAAAGATCCCATAGTCCAGGGCGAGAGGTCTGGGCTATGGGGGGCCAGTAGTCCTTGGGCCAGAAGTGAGGGGTCTCCTCTTTCAGCCATCTTTGCGTTTCATTAGATGTGTGGCAGCTGGCTCCATCTTGTTGCCACCACCACTTCTCCCAAAGGTCTCCCTGGCCCACGGGAACACGTACGAGTCAAGGTAGGCCTTGTATGTGTCTGTGCACAGCCTCTCCTTGTCATCCAAGAACACTAAGTCCATCTTCTGGCCATTAGAGGCCACCACCGCAATGCACTGCACGTATGCATAGGACCTGGTCTTGGGGATGTACTTGATGTCCTCGTCGGCAGCCCCTGCAGCACTGGCAAGGTACGTGCTGTTGTTTGAGGCCACGATCTCATTTAGGGAGAAGGGGGTCTCATCAGAGAAAGGATGACTACATCCTGGGCTTGCGCTTCATTTCATTCACCAGAATTGCAGCTCTCTCTATTCTTTTTTTTCTTGTCAGCCTTACTGAGTGCCATCCTTGGTCTTCTCTTGAAGCACTGGAGACCAAGGTCCTCCCTCACTAGCCTCCTCATCGTGGTTTCTGCCAGGTTGAACTCCTTGGCCATTCCTCTCATTGTGACGCCGCCCCTGGCTTTGCCAATCTCCTCCTTCACTGCAAGAACCACTTCTCGAGATCTCCGAGGTCTTGGCCTCTCTCCGACATCCTTTTTGAAAGGCCCACGTTGCTGAACCCGGTAGACAGTTGATCTGCTGCACCCCAGAGTGGTCGCGATCTCTGTTGGTGTTTTTTTCGCGCGAAAGGAGGAGGAAAATTGCCTTGCGCTGGTCTTCCTCTGAAGCCATTTTCTCGAATTCTGTTTTGTTTTGTGTTTTAATCTCAGGGACTCATGAGAGGGGAATTCACGCAATCTATTTTATTGAAGCAAATTTGACTCCTTAAAGAGGTTACAAGAGCCATTGTTAGTGAGTGTATCGATTGAAACGGCGCACCCTTGTATTAAGGGGGGATTACAGATTAGTATGTAGGTATGTAGATGTAATAAAAATACATCTAACATAATAGTAGACTGGAGGAGAAAGAGAATGAGAGCTTCTGATTACAACCAATTTATAGGTTAAGTTCATGCACTCTCCGAATCCAGGTATTTATTAATAATAGCATACACACGCATACAAGAAGTAACACATCATAAACAACCTGCAATAAGTATAACAATAACATGAAATACCTGTGTGTTAATTATATTACTTATATACATTCCAATACAATTATTTAAGGAAATTCTTTCATGTAAAGAGCAAACTAATCCGCGCCATCTGGCGGGAAATAAGTAAAGAGTTTGCTGCTACAGTGCTCCCCCCCAGTGACGAGGTAGGAGGAAACGAAAGAAAAGATAAAAAACTAGGAACGTTAAAAAAACAAACAATGTAAGAGTAAAAGAGAAAACGAGAACTCCCTACTCTACAAACTTACAGCCAAGTCCAGGCTCTCAGGCAAGTTAAGTAGATGGGAGTTCAGGTTGTTAAGTGATTAATGGGTATGCCAGTGGCAGCAAAATGGGCGCAGTGAGGGCAATAAGGTTGTTCGTGCGCGGTGAGTGCCTGTGGGTTGTGTGCGGGTGTGTGCCTGTGGCTTCCGGAGCCGAAGCGTCTCGAGCAGTTTTGTCAAATACTCACACCTGGGACCTAACAAGCCAGTCATAGTTAACTGGAACCGAGGCGCCTCTTGTTAGTAGTCGGGGTCACCAATGTAGATGTAAAAAATACATCTAACATAATAGTAGACTGGAGGAGAAAGAGAATGAGAGCTTCTGATTACAACCAATTTATAGGTCTAAGTTCATGCACTCTCCGAATCCAGGTATTATTAATAATAGCAATACACACGCATACAAGAAGAACACACTCATAAACAACGTGCAATTAAGTATAACAATAACATGAAATACCTGAAACATAATTATATTACTTATATACATTCCAATTACAATTATTTAAGGAATTCTTTTTGTAAAGAGCAAACTAACTCCGCGCCATCTGGCGGGAAATAAAGTAAAAGAGTTTGCTGCTAAAGGTACTCTCCTCTACAAAATTCTTCTTTTTATCCTCGTCGCCAATGAATAACGTGGAGAAGAGTAGGTAGGTAGGTAGATAGAACTTCTTTATTAGACGGTCAGCACGCAAGTAATTAAGATAAAAGGAAAAGGAATATACAAAATATAGCTGACCATAAACATGACGTCAAACATAAGGTACCAACTAAAAGGCTACTATATTACATATGCCTTAAAGATTAACATACTTAACCTATTTTAAGTAGTTAAGTATATTTCATAAGGTCGGTATCGGTCCTCCTTGTTCCGGGAATTCTTGGTCTTCGATAGTTCCTTGATCTGTTGGACTGTCTGAATCATCCATGTCTTGTAGGGGGCGTTTGAAGGATTTTCTTTCTTCTTCATTGGACCTTTTCTTGAAGGGGTTGATGGTTTCTTGAACCATGGCTTGGTAGATTTCTCAATGATCTTCTCCCACTCTTCCATGGCGGCTTCGATCACGGATTTCGGTGTGGGTCTGTATACGGCGTTAACGGCTGTGCATTAACGGATTCGGCGTCGAGGACGAGTCTTGTGACTTCTTTGTCTACAGGAGGGTTATTATATATAGTGACATGACTGTTTATATTACTAGTTTGCCGCGTAGTGGGCCTTTGTCTTTCATCGTCGTAATTGTAGTCATCTGATTCTTGAGATTCTTGGTGTCACGTCTTATTGGTAAATTGAGGGGGATTGTCTCGGGTGAGATGTCTTCGGCGTTGACGACGCAGAGTCGGTTTCTTGCAACAGTCTCGTGGATTCCCCAATCTTGATCTTGACCTTCCTGTCATTGATGATTTCTAGTACTTCGTAGGGCCCATGGAAGTAGGTGGTGAGCTTGCGGTTCTCTTCCGTCTGTGGGTCCCATAGATAGACCATTGATCCTATGTGAAGCTTCTTGAGGCTGACTTTTTGTTGTAGGCTTCACGATTCTTCATATGGCTTGTGAATTGTGAAGGTCCTTCTCTAGGGAATGTGAAATAACTTTCACAAGCTGATTAGTGGTCTTGGTGCATTTCTGAGATTTGAGTCTAATTGCGTTGCAGGAAGTGTAGGATGTGCTCCTGTTAGTAAGAAATAAGGAGAGTAACCCAAACGAGGAATAATCATGAATCTGGCTTGTGCTAATGCTCCTGGGAGACATAGATGCCATTTGTTACCGGGTAACCTTTCTTGTATCATTAAAGCTCTGATAGATTGTTCAAGGTCTCTATGTAGACGTTCTACGGGATTAGTGTGAGGCTGATAAGCCTGTGTTTCCCTTTTGATTACTCCTAATTCATCAACAAACTTCCTTGATAAGTTTAGAAACGAATTGTCTTCCTCTGTCAGAGACTAACATCATGCCAGTACCATATCTTGGAAAAAAACTCTTTACTAAAGTGTTTATACTTGTTCTGCGGACATGTCTTTTATAGGAAATGCTTCAAGGAATTTTGTACATGCATCTATTATAGTTAATATATACTTAGGATCCTGGGCGTGGGCATGTACATTGGTCCAACTATGTCTATGTAGAAGACTTGGAATCTCTCGCTGACTGCTGTGGAGGTCTGGCCCATCACTTCAGAGGGTTGTTGCTTCCTCACTTTGGCTTTCATGCAAACGTCACATCCGGCGATTGCATCTTCAATGTCTCGATCCATATTCGGCCATAGAAGTATTGTTTGGCTAGGAGCTTGGATTTGGTCATTCCGGATGGGCGAGCAGGGGGTGTGTATTAGGGTGGTTCTTAAAAACCAAAAGTTGGAAAGTTTAAGCTCCTCACCCTAAAGTGGTTCCAATAGTTGAAAAAATCCTCCCTGTGAATTTTTTCTTAATTGGACAAGATTTACCCCTTCCTCAACAATATTGAAGTATGGCGATACTTATTACAGTACTTCTCCCACACTTGAATAGGGTAAAAATTTTAACCTGTAGATATCATCATGAAATTAACAGAGTTGACTACTGACATCAGTCCAAACAAAAAATGTATTGCAAGTTATTTGAAATCATTTGATTACATCAGCAAATATAAAGCTGAATTTGCCATTTGGCACAGCACAATCCTTGCCCGAGGAATGAGAAAAAGCTCTGGTAATGAGTAAAAACAACAATCCTTGAAAACATATGCCATTTATTCAACATACTATATCAGAATGTTTTATTCAACATGTTATATCAGAATGTTTTAACAGGTTACCATCTGCTTTTCTAACCATCACCAATTAAGTACATGGAACTACTCTTTCGAACAAATGTAACTGCAACATAAAAAAAGTTTTTTTTAAAGAACACTTTCCGAGTCTCTTTGAGGACTTAACCGTCTTGGTGCTCCTTCTCCTCTTTGGCTGCCAGACCAGCCACTATGGTCATCTTCCTGGTGTCTGGGAACTCTTTGCGATGCTGAGAAACATTTTGTAGTAGAAATTGTAACTGATCCTCATCCCGAGTTAGCTTTCTGTTGTATTCCTGGATGAGGGCAACACCTCGTTCTGCGTGGTCATTGATGACTGCTATGCGCTGCACGAAGGCTGCCGCTGTCTGATAGTCTTCCAGCTCTAGCCATGTTGCAGGATCTGCATCAAGGAAGCCTTCTTCCAGGCGAAGCTTCTGGAAGAACCTCCTTGTGTTTGTCGATGCCATGTCTTGCAGTCCAAGCCCAGTGATAGATTGGCTGGGCAGCAGCTTAGGGCGCTTCACAGGATATTTTTCTCCTTCTTTGGTGTGAAGTGAGGTGAGAATTTTCCTCTTGTCCTCCACTCTGACCAAAGGGTCAAAGAGTGCTAGTGCAACAAGTTCCTCCGAGAGGTACCACAAGTGCCCTTGCAGCTTGTTCAGAACAGCTCTTCCCACGTCCTCGTTGACGTTGTTCATGTACATCGTCAAATCTTTCAGCAGCTGCAGGTCATGTCGGGGAGCAGCTACAGCCTCCGGAGCCAGTGTCCAGGCTTTAGCGTACAAGCAAGAGACGAAGATGGCGATTTGCCGCAGGCCCTTCTCCTCTCTTGCTGTGAGCTTGAATTGGCCCCGGAACATCCAAACCTTCAGTGAGTAGATACCTTTGGACATCCACCTTGCATTGTGCATGGGACCAGGGGCTAGGAACCTTACTCCTCGTGGGGGGACCTGTCCGAGGAAGATCAGAGTTAATTCCAGCAGCTCCCGGTAGTCATCCCGAAGGCTCTTGCAGTTGATTAGGGTACTTTCGAACCAGGCCTTGTCCACAGGGTCCAGTAGAGGACACACATCAGGGTGAGAAGCACCAGACTCAAACTGGCTCTGGTCAATGGATTGCCAGTGGTCTTGGAAGCGCTTGAAGATGCTTACATTTGGACCTGACATTGGGCCCATGACCATCCTGAAAACCTCACCGAGGAGCAGCTCATGGATATGATGGCGACAGGCAAAGTACAGGAGATCTTTTTTGAGTTGCTGTTCAATTAGGACACATGCCCCGTTGATCCGGCCAGTGTTTGAAGATGTTGTGTCAAACGACATCCCGCCAATGCGCTCAGAAAGACCCCAGTCTTCAAGTGCCTTGACAACTTCTTTGGCCATCTCATAGCCTGTTCCATGTGACAGCTTGGGGACGTTGAGAAGTTGCACCGCTCCATTGCCTGAGACCAGAATAGGTAGTCGATCAATTTTTGCCTTGCTTGTAAGATCTTGCATCAATTTCCCATCCCAATGAACGATGAGTGTGCTGTCCCCACTCAGCTCCTCTTTGAGTTCCACACAAACATTTGCCCTGTGTTTCTGACGTTGCCTTTGGATTGTGCTGCGGTTGATGTTCATTTTGGTCACATCGTGGCCGAGTGAGTGGGCGGCTGCTGACAGGACAAAAACGGCGTCCCGGTCGGTAATATTGGTCCTGTCAAGAGATGCAGCCACAATTGGACTGATCACGTTTTTCCCCCTCTCTCACACCTCATGTTCTTTGTTGGAGTCACTTCATCTCCTCTTGCCTCCTCGGTGGTCTCATCTTCAGAGCTGACCAATTCCACCATGGACAAGTTGGCATCATCCTCTGCCTTCTGTCTCTGCCGCTTCCTTTTTTCACAACGCTTAGCGGCACGTTTTTCCTTCCTAGCCAACAGTATGTCCACACTGCCCATCTTTCCCCGGCGACCACGTTCCCGCTGGGCCAAGAGGAAGGCTTTATCCTCCTCATTGTCAAGGGCATTACTGGTTGCCACGTCAAATAGATTTTTATCTTCTTCCTGAACGCGTCTTCACGCGCTGCTTGTGAGCCAGCTCGTCCCTTATTCCGTTTGACGTTTAGGAACATCTTGTGGAGTTTTTCGATTTTTCTCATGATGTTGCCCTTTCGCTGGAAGGGAATTCTGGCGTTGGACCAGACCTCGATAATCATGTCTTCAACATTATTGGCTGCTTTCCGCAAAGAGTTCTTATTGGTGTTTATTGGTAATCCAGCAGTCCGAGCACTTCTTCTTCCGAGGGAAGTTGAGAGCCAGAAACCTTTTCAAGTGGAGCAATCCAATAACGTCTCTTCGATGGCATAGTAGATTGATGATGACTTAACCTAAAATGAATAAACACATCATACTTTGCATTAATCTTATGTTTCAAATAAATTTGTCTAATTTTCCGGTTGATCCTACCTGCTCCGCATGAGTGCATTTGGCTGATAAGCCGGAGTCTTTCACGACGTATTAACAAATTATTTCAAACAACTTGTAATACATTTTTTGTTTGGAACAATATGAGTAATTAACTCAGTGAATTTCATGGTGATATCTACAGGTTAAAATTTTTACCCTATTCAAGTGTGGGGAAAAGTACTGTAATAAGTATCGTCAAACTTCAATGTTGTTGAGGAAGGGGTAAATCTTGTCCAATTAAGAAAAAAATTCACAGGGAGGATTTTTTCAACTATTGGAACCACTTTAGTTTCCTTACAATTTTATTTTTTCCAAAGCATAAATCATTGTATGATCAAGATAAATTCGTATATCTTGGTCGATGTTGTCTAATTTCGTTCGGCTTTAATGCTTTTTGATAAAGTTAACGATTTTCTGACTGTGGAGTCATTCTTTTGTTCAATCTCAGTTAATTTCATAAATGTCTTGCTTTGCATCTTCTTTGGTATTGTCATTTGTCATGTTACTTTTAATTATTATTGATATAAGAATTAATATTTCCTAGTTTGGACTTACTGCGGGTTGTCATAGAATATATCTATATGACCAAGATTCTTCAGGTTGACTTCATCCTCCTTCGTCAAGTGTACTTTGTGCTCCTCTTCTGTAGGCTGATGATCGGGTCTTCGGCTGAGGGCATCTGCATTCTGATTGAGGCGTCCAGGCTTGTAGACTATGTTGAAGTCGTATTCAGCAAGCTTGTCCCGCCATCGATGTAGCATCCCGAAAAGTACATTGCTCTTACGAACCATTGTAGAGGCTGATGGTCAGTCCTGATAGTGAATCTGCGTCCATCTAAAAATATTTAAAGTGGTAAACGAAAATAACAATGGCAAATATTCTTTTTTAGTAGTTGAATAATTTGTCTCGCCTGTATTGAGTTTCTTGCTTCTGTAGGCGATTGGATGCTCCTTCCCATCATCTCCAAGTTGAGTGAGTACTCCTCGATGGCGAAGTTTGAAGCATCAGTCTCAAGGATGAATTCCTTTGAGAAGTGGGGAGTAACAAGGACGGGCTTGTTCATCAGCTTGGCTTTGAGTTCTTTGAAGGCGGTTTCTTGATCTTCATTCCATTCCCATTCATTGTCTTTCTAAGCAAACGGGTTAATGGTTCAGCTAACTTACTATTGTGGGCGATAAACTTCCTGTAGTAGGATGTCTTCCCTAGGAACGTCTGGAGTTCCTTGATGCTCAGCGGTGTCGGCCAGTCGTTGATGGCCTCTGTCAGGCGTCGGATGGGGATATCTGTCCATTCCTATCTCATGCCCTAACCACGTGGTTTTCCTGACAAATAGCTCTGTCTTAGTCGTCTTGATGCGGAGGTTGGCTCCTGCTTGCGGAGTAGGAATTCAGCGAACCTTGCTAGGGTTTTGCATGAAGGTTACCCCTGTGATGAGATTGTCGTCGAAGAAGAACCCGAGGAGTCCCTTCCTGTCTACTTGAGGCCCGTAGACTTGACGCATGAGTCTGGCATAGGTGCCACATGCATTCTTCGGCCCGAAAGGCATGCGGAGGAATTTGTAGGTCCCAAAGGGAGAGACTATGGTAAGCTTCTCCTTGTCTTCCTCCTTGACCGGAACGGCGAAGTAGGCTCCGGCCATGTGATGACGACGAAGTACTAGCCTCTCCAAGCTGGGGATCGGTCAGTAACTCCATGGAATGGGCAACAGGATAGTTGTCGGTCTTGATGATGCTGTTGAGATGTCTGTAATCGGTAGCGAATCTCCAGGACCCATCCTTCTTCTTCACGGGGACTAGGGCGGAGCCCCACTCGGATATGGTTGGTTCGACGATTCCTTCTTCCTGCCATTATTTCAGCTGAGCTTGGAAACCTTACGGAGGCGGGATTCATTGGGCGGACTTTGGTAGTGATCGGGCTGTTGTCTCCTGTGTCGACGGCGAACTCTAGGACTTCAGTTCTTCCAACATCTGAAGAGAGGGAAGGATTGCTTGAAGTGAACTTGCAGTTCGTATAGGAGGTTCCTCTCATTGGCTGTGAGGTCGGAATTGGTTTTGATCTGGGATCCAAAGAGGTCATCAATTTCTTTCTTCATCTTCTCGGAGGTCTGGGTTTGCTTCGGCAGGCCTATGTAGTCGGCGAGGAGATGGCGGGCTTCTTCTTCGTAGTTGACATTGGGATCCACCAATTCGAGGTCCCATCAGGCGGATAATGTTGACGGCGTTATGTATGGCGGCGATGTGATTGGGGTAGGAGTGTACTGGGTGATGGCTTGATCGTGCCCAGCTCCATACCACTTCTCAAGACGTATGGGTCTTCGTCTACATTCGTAAAGGCTATTTTGATACGAACGTTCCCTTTGGCTGTATGGCGTACGGCAGCCATCTGGGGCTGGATGCTCACTCTCCAATTGGCGAACGTGGTTCGAACCAAACGAAAAGATTCATCTCGGTACCTTTGAGCTGGGGGGACGGCAGCTCGATGAAGGTAGTCCTCTCACTGGGGAGTTTGACAGGCTCTGTCAGGACGAGTGGCATCTTGGAGTCGAAGCTGATGGTGACGGCATCATTAGTCATGGCATTCGTCTCACCTCGGAAGGAGTTAGTATGACTTGTTCGTTGCTTTCATTGAACTTTGCAGTCACTTTGTCATGCAGAGATATTGAAGCCTTCATACCTCTGAGAGATCCACAAGACAAAATGAAAGGGAGACCTAGTCTTCGGATGACGATAGGGTGCGTGAGCAATGGCTCGGAGGTTCCCTCAATGCGAAGTTCAATCGGCTCCTCAGGACGTCCAACGACGAGGAGTTTGTTGTTGCCTGTGGTGCTGACCACTGTATCATCTGTGAGCAGGTACGGATGGGTGCTGTTTGTGCCCAAACCTGCTCGTCCATGGCGTCGTAGCCTCGGTTCCCAGTGTCGATTAGAGCTTGATTTGCCTATACGGACCCAGGCAAATATTGCTTGGCGCTCCAGATGATTGAACGGATTCACGGCAGTGGTGCGGTTGGAGGCTGGAAGCTGTGCTGTACCTCTCCGGAAGCTTCCTCTGTGCTTGATCGTTGCTGTAGTCGTTGTCGGCGGAGAGGTGGGGGTTCTGCCCCCCTTAGGAGTTTTTTGGGTAACTCCTATGGCGGCGGAGCTGAGTACAGTTTCTACTCTGATGCCCCAGGCGTTGCAGTTGAAGCATCGTGCTGTCGTCTGAGAAGAGTGCTGGTCACTTCTCGGCTTCCTCTGGAGACTGCTTTGCTGATAAGACGCCCGTTGCTCCTTAACTATTCGACACTCCCTCCGTCGAGTGTGCGGCAGAACCATGGATAGCACAGTGCTTGTGCTTTGGTCCTGTAGTCTGGATGGCGCTGAGGTCGGCGATGGATCGTCTTCTGGAGGCGGCTGTCATGGTGGCGACGTCCATCGTTCATCACCTTGATGATTGCAGAATTTGAGGGCTTGGAGTTCCTTTCGACGGACTTCGTCGAAGTTCTTCATCAGTTCATGGTTGCTACTGTCATTCTTTTTCTTCTCCTCTATATACTGTTCTCGTAACCCAATCTCATAGCTGAGAACTAGGTTACATTCCTCGTTTGCGCTTATTCCAGTGCTTCTCGGGCCCTCATTCGTGCCAGCCTTGCTATTGTCCCGTCTACGAGGCCTCCGAGGAAGGACGAGATTGACTTGTCCTTCAGGTCTTTGGTAGAGCCGTGATTCGCTCTTGCCCACAAATTGCTGCACTCCTGAAAGTAGTCGGCGGTGGTCTCGTAGGGGCGCTGCTTCAGTGTCTCGAGCGTAGCTTGGCACGGTCCGTCTCCCCAACCTTGTTGAGGACGCGGTCCATCCTATCCAGGAATCATCTATCAATTGATGGGATCCTGCGGGGTCTGGCCCGTAGCGTTTTCTTGAAATCGGACAGGACATTCTGGGCCCTGTACATGGTATTCCCCATCCTCGCGGAGATGATCTGGCCACCACTTGCTGGATGCTGGCTCCAGTTACTTCAAACTTATGCACTACAACTGCATTCCTCCACATCGTGTAGTCCTACGTGAGGGTGAGCCGCGGAAGGTTCGTCCGCGAAGAGTTGGGTTACAAGTCTTACGTAGGTTCGAATGAGGGAGTCCATTCGAGAGATATCGTAGAGAGGTACTCCCTGCGACTTCATCTTCTCCGGGCCCTCTTCCTTTGGTTCGGTGTCAGCTGGATGTGCACAGGTTTGGGTATGAAGATAGTTTTGTAGTCTTGCATGCCTGCTTCGACTCAGGCCTCTTTTTGTCAGCGGAGGTGAATTTGGCTCACTTTTACCTATAAGATAATAGATATCTGAGAGAAAACCGATACAAACTTTTGCTCCGGCAATTTTTTGATTGCCTTGCAAAAATCCCTATCATACCCGAAAGAAATACTTCCCATTGATAGGAGGCATCCCCTCGGGTCTTTGAATGTATTTTTAACAGAAAAAACTTTACACTCCCCTGTTAAATTGTTTTGGTCGTCATTCGTTCGACTAGTTTGTCTTCGGGTAGAAGAAGGCTATCCGGGACAAAAAAAGGACATTTTCGCCCGAATTCGCCCTTGCCCCCACGCTCGGACAGACTCGCCATGAGGTTTAATCATATCTGCAGCCTCACGGACCCATTTTGACGAAGGCTCATCAAGGCCTCCGATCAGGCCGCGGCCGTTCCTCCATGTCCAGAACGCGCATTGGA
>CP045898.1:3472618-3488764 GCA_013387185.1 Caligus rogercresseyi | reverse complement strand
AATTCGTCATTGGCATGCTTATTTTATTCACCACAATGTTTTTTGTTGATTTTTTAAAAAATTGCAAGTTAGATTTTGCCCAAATTTTCTGTGGATAAGACCCAATGTCAACTTTTTAAGGAACTGATTTAATATGAAAGTCACATCGATGACATCACTGAAATTATTCGTGTGTTTTTCAATGATGTTTAAATACCCAGCCGTATGGAATACAAAACGGAAAAAATGGCAATGAAGACCCTATGACGACTTTTTATAGAATTTATTTTAATATGAAAAATCACACTCGATGGCATCACTAATTTTTTTTTCATCCAGACTATTGTCAAGTTGGAAAATCCCGGGCAGCGCCGGGTACCATTCGCTAGTATATATATAAATTAGGAACATAGGTTTTAAATACTAATGTAATTTTGTCATAAATAAACAATAGTTAACTTCATTAGTGGACTTTAAGGGATAGGAAATATTAGTACCGGGTGGTAAATGGCACGGAGGGATAAATGCCCAGAGGGTGATTGTCTTGTGGTAGTCCTAAACTCGTCTTTATATCTCTATGGTTGTTATATGTATATCTAGTTAAAACTTTGTATCTAAACAAACGCTCATTCCATAGCACGTGGAAACCACAATTCAACATCGCCACCAGGCATCCAAACAATAAATTTGTGAGCCCCACTTAATCTCCTTACTTTATAATGTGCCCTATAAAAGTCCTTGAGGGCCTCACCCCTTGTGGGTCAGGTACTTTGGCCGCTGCATGGATCCAAAGCCGTCCACGATGGTGTGAGTACCAGGAACGGCCCTCATCTAACTTAATGCCGCCACAAGATATGATGCCCAGGGTTGATGCATGGTGAGGCAATTCCCGAGTCACTCATGTTTGGAGCTCTTTGTCCTGATTGACATTGGCTCGACGGCGGGTATTCTCGTTGGGAGACAGAAGTTTGCGCTTCTCTTTACTTGAGGACTTCTTATCTTTGGCAATGTACTGAGTAATGATCAAAGAGAAAAATTAATTAAGTATTAGAGCAAATAAGACTTTTCTTTAGAGCCACAGCCATCAAAAACCTTTGAAAAAATGTTATATTTAATGTATTTGCAAAGTTATATTTGTTTCAAGTAAAGCTATTCAGTGCAGTACATTTTGACGGGGAATCAAATTTAGACCGGAAAATAAAGAGTTAACGAAAGGTGTGCAATTTAAATAATTAGGCCCATCACAAGTAGTTTCTCAATCGGAAAAATGCATTTCCGAAGGGGTTTCATTCCACTATAAAAACAAACAACTTATCTTCATGCTCCATTAAATATACGAAACATAATTATGTCATTGTTTCAATGCTAAGAACGTGGAACGTGCAGATATTGGATTGAAGCATATACATTGATTGGTGCATATAAACATATAACACAGACTTATAATTAAGTTTTGGGTTGCTATTAATAATATTGATCCTCTTATTCTTGTTGTGCATGTCAATTGTCGAATCTTTTTCTTCCTATAAGCAGTCAAGAGATCTATATATTTTATGAATTAGAAGGAGGCTTTTTGGCGTAAGAAAATATAAAATAATTAAATAACAATATATGATTTAAAAAAACATCTTTTCTTAGTAACCTTCATACCTCAGGTCGAGGGCGGTCAATGGTGGATTTAAAAGTTGATGTGGATTTCAAGGGATGAGTGTGTGGGAGTCTTTTGTTCCTTTTTCTTATCGTAGATGGACTTCACAACAGCGTCCTGAGATGCATCATAGCCCGAAAATTCATTCACGTTCAGGACCTGTCGCCCCGCTAGGTCAATGGTAACTTTTCGATTAAGCCGTGAGCCATATTTAGACTCCCTTATGACGGCCTCTCGCTTTTGAAGAGCAGCCCTCTGCTCCGAAGAGAGCCACTGATTCCCGTCAGAGCTAAAGTAATCGTTCTCGTCGTCAATGACCTGCGTTCTCTTTTCGCAGGTTCGGTCGAATTCCAAAAGTTTGTTCTTGTGGCCTCAGCTCCCATGAGCTTCTTCAT
Organism: Caligus rogercresseyi; assembly: GCA_013387185.1. Classification (NCBI taxonomy): domain Eukaryota; kingdom Metazoa; phylum Arthropoda; class Copepoda; order Siphonostomatoida; family Caligidae; genus Caligus; species Caligus rogercresseyi. The sequence continues at coordinate 3,486,742 of CP045898.1, read as the reverse complement.
GAGCTGCTCGGACTTACGAGAGCCCTCGGCTCACTATGCTCATTTCTTCTTTTGTACAAACGAGGGCGGAACACTTCATGCAGGGACCGGAACCTTCTTGCCTAAAAAAATGTGACGAGAATTGAAGCAATTAATTGGGATGAAATTATTTGATGATTTTTGGCGACAGAAAATTTAAATTTGTATTATTTTTCAGCTGTAAAGCTTATTATTCATCAGTATAATTCTCTGTAACATGTTTATGATCTAAACATCGAATTATTGGCTGTTTGGCAAAAAGAAACAAATATTTATTAAGACTAATAATTATGTATGTTTACGAAAAGAATTATCATTTAATATTTTCTTATTGCAATCCTTTTACAATAATGTCCGATGCAATTCCTTCATGTGAAGATAAAAAATCATTTAATTTTTTAAATTATTTAAATTAAACTATTCATTCCTATCAATTATTTCTTGCATTTGATCATTACAATGATTTTTTTTTTGTAAGAGCCTTTAAATAATATGTATCCTCTGCATTACTCATGTTAATCTAGCTTAAATAAATCCATTCTTACTCGCAAACATTCGTCCACACTTAACACAATTGTTAATGAGCTTGTGTTTCGTAGCCTGACATTCACAAAGTGTCGTCCGGATAATAGAAAGCTATCTGCCTCGGGATCTCCGTAGAAATTGATATATTTCCCTTTAGGCGTTCCCTTGGATCCTGAACGCTCGCTCCCCTTCTGAGGAGATGGACTCTTCTTGCTGGAGACTCTCGTAATGGGGGCTTCTTGTAGGCCACAGGTTTATTTGAGCGGCTGGAAACTCATTCACGATATCCATTCGATCCCTGAATTCTCCTTCAGCATCCAGGATCCCCTTTAAATAGTCCGTCTGACATTCCAGGTATCCATGGAGAAAACATACCTTTAAAAAGTAAGAATCTAATGCCTTAAATAAAAGTAAATGAACACTTGGGTTTGCAGCTGCAGACCAACATAATAATGAAATACTCTTTTAAATATCTTTATAAAAATAAGGGAGTGTGATAGCCGTGTGCGTGTAGGGTGTCCAACTCTCAATGTTGGGGGACCAGGTTCGAATACTCCCGAGAGGGGATGGTCATTTTTGGTCAGCTACCTCATTGATAAGAGCCTAGGTTCGATAGACAAATCTACATGATAGTATGCTTATTTATATCCCGTCGGATACTGCAATTTTGGCGAACTATATAGGCAAAAAATATATATTATATATAAATGCAACGTCATAAAGAATTACTCAACGTATCCATGCTTATCTGTATGGAATTTTGAACAAAAAAAAATTCTATTTTCATTTTTATGTTATCAATTTTGATGTATATTGTCTTTTTTTCTCTATAACAACTATATATATCATTATATATACACAAAACTTTATAACGTCATAAAGAATGTCTCAACGTATCCATTGCTTATCTGTATGGAATTTTGAAAAAATCGGGCCCTACTTTCATTTTTATGTTATCAATTTTGATGTATATTGTCTTTTTCTCTATAACAACTCTATCTATAGGTAAAATACATAATGTAAGATGCTTGAATAAAATTCGTATATGCCGGCAGAAATGATAAGAAATCCTTTAAGTCATATAAAAAACATCATTTATAATTTTCCATATATAAATGAACAAATCCTTCATACTACCCTATCACTATGAAAGCTTAATTTTGATGAACATTGCCTTACTTAAGGATATCATAAATTTTTAAATATTTTAGTGAGTAAAAACATCGAATCAACTTTTTTCTCAATTAATTATTATGCATTTTATGCAGATAAAATAATAAGTAGCAATATCATATGCTTTTTTTTTGTTGTTGATAACAAACTAAAAGAAGAAGAATCGTCTAATTCTCTATAGATGTGGGTTTTATGAAAACAATACAGAATAATACATTAATAAGGTAGTATAAATGACGATTTTAATCAAGGAGTACTAAAGAGATGGAGGGAACACTCCTAATGTAAACAATAATATTATACCTATGTAGTCACACTTACAGTTTTATACTACTAAAGAGATGAAATTAAGTTTCTCAACGACGATTCAAAAGCTTATAGACGCCACGGACTGATTAGTCACCGGCACAAATCCTCAACTTCACCTTAGGGGTTGTAAGTAGACGTGGAGTCCTCTTCCTCTTTATTGGACTCGAATGTCGTCGTTGAGAAACTTAATTTCATCTCTTTTAGTAGTATAAAACTGTGTAAAGTGTGACTACATAGGTACAAATATTATTGTTACATTAGGAGTGTTCCCTCCATCTCTTTAGTACTCCTTGTTTTAATCATCCATTTCTTATTTCCACGTCTAAAACCGTCATCCCTTTTTGGAGTCCCAAACTTATATTTAAGGAATTACTTACGATACGATTTCATTCGCAGAGGAGAGTCCCAGAGCTTGACAAAGGTGTTGATCCAGCCATTCCGACAAGGAATCCTTCGAGCAATATTTCTTTTGAACCATTCCGATTGAATTCTGGGTAAATGAGAATTAGTGAAAATGAAAATTATTGTTGTTGTGTTGGAGCTCAATGATGTAAACATAACATTGCGTAATGACAAAACAAAATACGGAAGGTTTCAAGTTTTTAACTGAAGCAACCTACTATGAACCCGTTTTTTAATTAGTGTTTTGTTTAAATTTTCTTGCCAAATCATAAAGGATGTGAAACGGATCCTATTAATCAGGGTTGCGGATTGAACGGAAAAAACGAACGCCGTTCCGAACGCACGTTAAATCGAACGCCTGATGGAATATAAATGAACGGACAAACGGATGTTTTTGTTGGCATTCGTCCGTTCAATTTTATGGTTTTCAAAAGGTTTTTAATAATATTAGTTCAATAAATGTTTGTATGGCACTTCAGAAAAAAAAGTAAGGACTTTTTTTTACAAAAGAAGTGCAATTGAAATTACAGCGAGTGATTCTGGGATAAAAGTGGGGACGTTTTTTAAATAATGAATTTTTTAAATTTAAAATAGGAACTAATTGATATTTTTCAACAAACGGACGAAACGCTAAAAAATGAACGGGACGAACGCTAGACAGCTTTTTTTTTCAAATCGAACGGGCGAACGCTAAGGTTGCGAACGCCCACAAACCTGATTAATATGAAACAGCCACTTTTAACTATTTGATCCTGACGTAAATTTATTAGCCATTTCATATGAATTCTGCATTAGGATAAAACACGGAGATAAATGCTGGGATATATAATTTATCCCAGGATATATCTCTATGGATAAAATTATATATATATATAAACAATACCAAATGCTGTTTTGATTCTTCCTTTTTTGCCTCTTTGATTCGATAGAATTGCATATCCTCCCCGCCTACGCCATGAAAAATTATTGAGGCAATTAATTTTTGATGACGTGAAAAATAATATAATAAGCCTATGACCGTTTCACTAAACAGGAAACGAATGTACATGATATTCTTTATACTGATTAAAAGCAGGGATGAATGTGATATCAATTTCTTGATGGACCTGTACTTTTTAATGGTCTCATTTGTTAAGAACATTATTTAATAATAATCTCAAGTGTCAAAAATGCAAATACGACGTTGAGGCTCCTTTTCATCCCTAGCAACAAGTTGGTTTTCAGAGAGGGAACTATCGATTGATATTCGGTTGATGGGTATTACCAGCATTAGTTTCTGTCTACATAATTTTAGTTCTTTGAAAACTACCGAAAACTGCAACCAATTACATTATTTTTATCAATCGGTACATTTAAAAGTATATCTGATTATTTAAGAATATTGATTTTATAAAAATGAATTAACCTCCCTGCCTCTCCCACGTATATGATTTTTTTGCGAGTGCAGTGTCTCGAAAACCAAATATGAGAAACTATTTTTAATTCTGCATCTCTTTCATTATATTAAATATAGGGATAAATGTATATTAAATATATATCGGTTGTTCCCTAACACGCGTCCTAGTAATATATTACTAGTTAGATACTGCGATAACTACAGAGAAAAACATAATAGATATTACTTTCAAGTAATAACTAATATGTAATATCCTAGTTACATATTACTTCCGTGAAAAAAAATATTCGACAGGCATTTTTTGATGAAAATTAATGAACTGTGATGTATGTGACGTCAACAGTGGGACATAAAAATGCAAACTAGGTGTGGTGAGGATTTTTACCAAATCCTGTTTGAATTGCCTTTACTTATAGCTTCGGAATGCTCAAAAAAATAATATCTAATATAAGTAGTTATATTAATTTTGAGAAGTAATAACTAATATTTAAAAAAAAATATACGCGCAGTAAAAAGTAGTATATTACATACTATTCAACGTAATATTCGACCAACACATATATATACTATATAATTTGTGCTTAAAAGTCCTGTATTTTCTTTAAGTTAGTCACATTTTAAGTTATAGTTAGTGACACTTTTACGATAATCAAAAATCGTCAGTCTTCCCTTCGTAAATCATTTTTTTCTCAAAATTTTAAAATCAACTCCTACAGGTTGAAATCGGTAAATTTGTCAAAACAATCGCGATTAGATGCTAACTTTGTCAAAACTACGCTAAAAGGCGGTAGTTTTTCATGCAGACAGAATCCGCTCTGCCAAGTAGGCAAAAGATGCAATAAAAACAGTTATATTCTAATATATCAAACACATAAGAATACAATACATATATTTTTTTAAATCTACGACGCTTCAAAAAACGACTCCCTCCCCAAGAGTTCATCAATGTCTTCCTCCTTCATCCAATGGAGGTCCTTAAAATGGAGCGAAGTGTGCTGGCCTGCCTTGAGGAAGCCTCCCTTGGATACGTTGGCAGGAGTCCTGGAAAGATTCGGGGCCGGAAGGGGCATCCTTTGGCCGGACTCCGGGATGTGAAGTATTCCTTGCTCAACTCGTTGAAAGGGAGCCTCATTCACATCCAACACCGGAGTCACACAGGCATCACATCCTTAAAAACCTTCGTCCATTCCTCACGGGTCTTTGTTCGAAATTTTGAGGCAATATCCCTTAAGTTTCTGAAATTAGAGTTATTCGTTAGACCATTATTTAATATTGGATTGTCGAAATAAATTTGTAGGAAGCATTTATTATTATTTTGTGTCGTCAAACGGCATTTAAAAAGTAATTAGAGTATTTTAGGCATTGTGGCATCGAAATGTATATAGTTTAGCAGAGGCCAAGGTTTTTTAAAGTTATAAGTCAGAAAAGGCAAATTTTCCCACTCATATGTATAAATGCCAAAATGTAATTATGTGTACAAAAAGCATGTCTACTTTAATTCTAATATGATGTTCATGCATTATATACTCTTGCTTAATGAAGAATAACGTTCAACTTGAAAAATAGTATATTCTATGATAGAACAATTGTAGAAACTCTGAAAATAACAACAGCAAAAAACAAAAGAACAAATTAGGCTGAAAATCTGTTTAAGTCATTGTTATTTCATTTGCTTATTGAACCAAGAAAAATGTATTATTATACAACTATCAGTCACAAATTGCTTTCCAACGAATTTCTCTAAGTTAATTGATATTATTTTTTAGTATTTGGAGTAAAAATTACAAAAATAAAAGTAAACTGATCATTGTATTAAGAAGTGAGCATTCAACGGATTTTAACAAACCAATCGCATCATTCAGGTAATAAATTAATTGATTTATGAAAAAGTGCGATATTCATTTGATATAGATTTATAAAAGTGGTCCAATTATTAATGACTGAATCGCTACCCAAAAGTCATTCATAGATGGTTAATAGATGTATAATTAAATTATATTATTATTTGTTAAAATAAATTTATTATACGTCAAAGAAAATAATCGCTGACTCATGAAAACGATTCATGTTTATATATTGAAATATGGAAGTAAAGTGGGGCAAATTTGAAGATAATGATGGTAGCTGAGGAGGTTGCTAATTTTAATCATTATATGCTTTTCGAATACCCCGTTTTACCAACATAAATCTTCCGTACTAAAAATCATATTCACCTCTGTATTTGCATCGAACTGAGGATAGTCTTCCGGTGGGGAGAGTTCCAACTTTTCCAAGAGAATGGAATAAAACTGTGGCTCAATTGCTCCAAACGCCACATATTTCCTGGTTCCTTTGTTTCATAGACCTCGTAGAAATGAGCGCCGGTGTCTAGCATGTTATGACCTCGAGGCTTACCCCAAAGTAGAGAACTATCCTTGGTTGATAGAGCCAAGACGACAGGTATGAAGCCCCCTTTGAAAAAATCCCATTCACAATTGGAAGTCATTCAAGTAGAGCGACTGTTTTCGTATCATATATACCAGGGGTTTGACATCGGTGGCCAAATAGGTACGATCCCTGTATAGTGCGCCCCTAAAGGGTAATTTAAATAATATTAATTTAATCAATGTCCCTATGTTATTTTAGCTTTCAAATTCTTGAGCCTGTCGGAATAAAATTTTTTGGGCAGGTTCCGATATATACATTTGATGTTACTGATGTAAACAAATAAAAAAACATATTTGCATGATTAAAAAGAAACGGTGTTTGATCGATCATTGAACAAACAACAAAGGTCAGGTGCACTGTCGTTCCTCTAAGCTAAAAATCCTCTTCAGGGTAGGTCACGTTAATTTAAATATGAACGATTTATACACACTCATAGGATTTCCTGCTAAAGATTAACCGATATTTATTTTTAAAAGTAGATAAACGATTACTTGATTGACATAATAGAAATAATAAAATATATAGTTTTATGAATTTTATGATTTACGGTGATGTTTTTCATGATCAAAGGATCTGAACATGAGATATCTTGCATTTTTAAACCCTTAGAAGTATTTAAATAGATAATACTTGGATTTTGATAATAAAAAGTGTATATATAGCCTACATTCTTTGCCATATGATTCCAATGGGCTGTAAAATTCATTTGGCTCGACTTTTTATTCCAAAATTCTGCCTAATGCTGCTACATCAAGCAACCTTTCATTGATTTGACACAAATCATATGTCTCTGACGTCACTCTTATTATGCACACTCTGACGTCATGTTTAATTTATTTTTTTGCCTTCTTTTACCTAAATATTTCTTTTTCCCATCAGTAGTATGAAACTAGCCTCCATGTAATAAACCGTTATACTTAATACTCTTCGCTCCAATCGTGCACTTCCATTGGCTACGACTCTTAATTTTTTATATTTCTATCTACCAGAGCTGGGATTCGGTACCACCGATTACATATTCGGTAGATTTTATTATATATCTACCGAATATCGATCGGTGCGGTAGATAAGAAAGAAAGATAAATAATTTATGTATCTGCTCTGTGACTTCTTCATATGTATTTAGTATCCTACAATTTATAACAAAAGACAATTAAGTGCATAATTTGTTATATTTTTTTTTTAGATTATTTGAAATTTCATAAATGTTATTTTTATATAAATCATATATGTACTCGGATTTTGAAGGAAATGGAAGGCAATAGCAAACAATGATTTCCTTAACTGTCTTTTGTTAGTGGTTGTCTGCTTTCAGCTCCGGAGTTTTTATTTATTTTGAAAAGTTCAACTTCTTCACACAGCCAGGTAACAACGCTTCCAGTTCTAATACCGATTTACCTTCGGTAGTCGCAGCTCTGCTATCTACAAAACACTCAATATCCTTGAATGACTTCCAATGAATATTTCCTTTCCTGTGTCATTCCACAGTCAATAATTTGTCCTCGTCCCTGAGCATCATTAGCCCGCTCAAAGAGCGCAGCAAGAATCCCAAAAGCACAAGTCAGTCCACCACCTGCAAAATCTCCCACGATGTTCACGGGGGCAATTGGATTTTCATGAGCCCGACCAAACTTTGAGAGGGCTCCGCTTAAACTGATGTAATTGATGTCATGCCCGGCTCTCTGGGACATGGGACTCTCCTTTTGACCGTAGCCTGATAGCCTTGCATATATCAAGCCAGGATTTTCTTTCTATAGAAAAACGAAAACATCTTAAAATGATGATATTGAGATAAATAAATAAATAAGGATCAAATCATAGATAATAAAAAGTACCGAAGTCTACACTGTTAGCACTAATATCGGGATATTAGTTCACTCTCTATTGGGGGGTAATAATAATAAAATATGAAGTATCACGATCTTTTTAACTCTTTCTATCACTGCCTTTCCCTCAACTGTTGAGAGCTAACAAATCTCCCAATATTTAGCATACCTACCTGAATACATGACTTCGGCAGTTTCTTTTCTATGGATCAAATACAGAAACGTAAATCACAACAAAAACCTTCATTTATTAAGTATCTTTTAAGGAAATTTATAGACTCCCTTAATTAAATAACTAATTCGCTCGTACATAATAAATGATAGGAAATGAAAAAAAAATATTATTACAAACATATATTCTATCACAATGAGTATCGAACTTGAAGAAAATAAAATATAGCATATTTAATCTCAGATTTCACAGTAAAAATATGCCTATACTATAATAGTTAATGATAATATTGTATCTTTTGGGTTTATAATAGCGCTTTTAAATCGCTTTCAATTTCAAAATTATTTATCAAAATTACTTTATTGATGATCCATTCAAAAATTTAGGTGGAAAAGTAAAAATTGGTTTTTAAACGACTTTTCAAACATTACAAATTTGGAAGAAATAGTTCCATTATTTCATCCTTTTTTAATAATAAGAAATTAATAATTAAAAACGTATATTTGGTGATGATATTAGTATGAATAAATAATTTGGGAGTAATATCAGAACTGTAAGTATGTATTAAATTTTTTTAAATAAAATTTCTAAATAAATAGTATTTCTTATGTGTGTAACTTTTTCTTTGATATACAAAACAAATGACATTAACAATTACATATATATATATACATATCAGGCTTGTGAGCGTTCAGCTTTTTTGCATTCAGCATTAAAAAAAATTAGCGTTCCGTTCAATGTTTTTGCGTTCCGTTGTTGGCGTTCAAATATTTAAAAAATAATTTCCCAAAAAAGTACTGCGTAGTGATGCCGTTTTTTTTATATAGAAAATAATTTCCAAAAAAAGTACTGCGTAGTGATGCCGTTTTTTTTTTATAGAAAATAATTTCCAAAAAAGTACTGCGTAGTGATGACGTTTTTTTTTTAGAAATAATTTCCAAAAAAAGTACTGCGTAGTGATGACGTTTTTTTTTTAGAAAATTTCCGAAAAAAGTCTCGTTTTTTCGAAAAAAGTCCAAGAAATGTTTTCAAAAATTGAACACTGAACACAAAACTATTTTTTTTTGCGTTCAACGTTCAGCGTTCAAAAAAAAGTTGCGTTCCGTTCATTGAACGTGCGTTAAGCTGAACGCCGTTCAATTTTGCGTTCCGTTCACAAGCCTGATATATATATATATATATAAACGTTATATTATTATTAATTTTCTATTTTAAATCATTTTAATAATAGAGGCTATTTGTTTACTGAAAGTGTTACCCCCCCCCCTATAAATAAAATTGTTAATTTACCTTTATACCTGCTTACAATTAGAAACTCAGGCCCAAGTTGGAGCTTTTCCATAACTCCAGGTCGGAAGGACTCCAATAAAACATCGGATTTGCATGCTAACTGTTTTAATACATGGCGGCCCTTAGGATTCTTTAGGTCCAAAGAAAGTGATTTCTTTCCTCGGCAACTGTAGTCAGGGTATACGACCGAGCCAGGGCGGTTATCGATACGGATCACAGAGGCCCCATAGTCGGCCAGGATCATTGAAGTAAATGGAGCGGCTGCCAGTCCTGCCAATTCAATGACACAGACTCCTCGTAACGCCATGACGGAAGGAGAGAAACAACTTTTACTAGGAAAAGTAATGTTATGGAAGACATTTTTTGTTTACATTGGAAATGAATTTGACAATAAATAATATTCGCTATATTATGTGATCATTAGTGATGGACCGTACTTGGAAATTTCGGATCAAATCTTATAAGATCAGTGATTTCAAACTTTTCTGTCTAATTGAGAGATCAACTAAATGTTTAAAATATTTTCAAAAATAAGTTTAAAAAGAGTTAAAAAGCAAAGAACAAAAATAGATAAATAATAAGTGTTTCGAAACTATGTCTTAGTATAATAAGTATATTTCTTGAGGCATAGATATTAAAAATAATAATACCAGAATTAATATTTAGTTATTCACATATTTTTTGATGGTTCAAAATTGATATGTATTTATTGGCAGAATTTTATAATTGCATTATTATTGACTATTTATGCATATAACACTGGATAACTATGACATTCGAATATTTTTTTAACGATTATCATAAATTCTATATACAACATATTTTTTTACCATTATTTCTCCCGTTTTGTATGTCTAATAGTCATATGTCAGTTCTTTTATCGTCAATTATCATCCAACGAAAACGCTCATTCTCTCCCTGAATGTGACGAATTGCTTTTATTAATCCAAAATAATTTGTTTTGGCTGATTTTCGATTACATAAAATGTTTTGTTCATCCGTACATGGATTATTTCGGAATGAATCCGTTTTATAGAACATAGATTTTATATTCCTGACGAAGGTGAAAATATGACACAAATTATATACGAAACTAGAGGCATATATACACTCAGAGAGTGCAAACCTCCGCCGTCACGGGGTCCTTATGAGCCTTCCGAGGCGGATTTTTCACGACTGGGGCGGCGTAGAGGGACGGGGGAGGGTTCCCCTCGACGGAAATTCCAAGAGGAAGACGCTCCCGGCACCCGATTTTACAGCATAGCGACATCTATTGGCAGAGTAGGCTAACTTGAAATATTTATTAGTATTTAGCTCGTTTTGCATCTTAATTCTGCACTCAGAGATGCCAAAATTTAACCACTTGTTACTTTTGGCATTTCCAACAACTTTACAAAGTTTCATTCAAAATCCGTTCCGTACTTTTTGAGTTATCCTGCTGATAAACAAACCAACAAACCAAACAACAAACCAACGCCAGTGAAACAATACCTCCTTCGGCGGAGGTAATATAGTTGGACATAGTTACCAGTCTCATTATATAATTACCAAAGCTTTGATTATGTGTTGGTGAGAAACTGTGTACAAGACCTTTTTTTAAATCGATGGGCAAAATTGATGCGTTAAAATCAGGCTTGTGAACGGAACGCAAAATTGAACGGCGTCATCTGAACGCACGTTCATGACGGAAGCGCTGAACGGAACGCAACTTTTTTTTGAACGCTGAACGTTGAACGCAAAAAAAAGTGGTTTTGGTGTTCAGCGTTCATTTTTTCCCAACTTTCTTTGACTTTTTTTGGAAATTATTTTCTAAAAAAAAAACGTCATTACTACGCAGTACTTTTTTTGGGAATTCTTTTTAAAAAAAAGTCATCACTACGCAGTACTTTTTTTGGATATTCTTTTCTAAAAAAAAAAAAAGTCATCACTACGCAGTACTTTTTTGAAATTCTTTTCAAAAAAAAAACGTCATCACACACGCAGTACTTTTTTTGGGAAATTCTTTTCTAAAAAAAAGTCATCATACGCAGTACTTTTTTTGGAAATTATTTTCTAAATATTTGAACGCTGAACGCTAACGAACGCTGAACGCAAAAACATTGAACGGAACGCTAATTTTTTTTGAACGCTGAACGGAACGCTGAACGCAAAAAAAGCTGAACGCTCACAAGCCTGTTAAAATTGGTTTCGTATTTGATTTGGAGGTTAAAAGGAATGTCTTCTATTAGTGCCCTCGTTAACGAATATGAATATGTGATTAATACATTTATATAGGCTGTTGCATTTTTTTCAAAATGCAGTTTTTCACATGGTTAAAGGCGGAGGTTTTTATTATTATTAATATTGAAGCTTCAATATTTTATGATATAGAACAACAAAATAAAATAAGATATTTATCGAAGGATTTATGTGTATTATCCTTTTGGTGAGGCAAACAATCATTGCATCAGTATAATGTCGAATAGAACTTATCAATGACTTAGTTATTTTGTATGATACTTGCACATTGAACCATCTTCTTTAATTTTTCAAATATTTTTTCTTTAAGTATTATATTGATATTAATGAATCGTTTGTTTCAATTTTTTTATTTCCAAACTAATACTCGAAAAACCTTTTTTCGAAGAAGCTTCCTGACCAAGTTTTGGTACAAAAAAAGCAATTAGTATTTAATTGCCGTTCATATGGTATGTTTTGGGTGTTGGATCGTTCGAAATAAACATACTTTAAAGATCAATATGGTATTTTTGGGCTGTTGTGATAAAATAATTCATGGCCACAATATCATCCGTTAGGAGTTATTTGAGTACACATAAATTCGTTCCGCACATTCCCATAAGATATCTATTCAAAACTAATCCTTAATCATTTGTACCATTCTAGATTCCCCTCAGGCTTCTTAGTAATTATGATTTTTGAAACTAAGAGGTCCAATTTTTATAAATAAATCAAATAATAAAAAATAATATTTCTATACTCAAAATAGAATAAAAATAATGCGACCATATAAATATAAAGATATAGATAACTTATTCCTCCAATAAGCAGAAAAACATCATTCAGCTGTATTCTGGACACAATGACGTATTTATCTGAAGAATCTATATTGATATAAAGATATAGAGAGCTTTTCCCTCCAATGGGCAAGAAACTCGTTCAGCTGTATTCTAGACACTTATGTATTTCCTGAAGATCCAATAAGCTCTCTATGGCTGCAACTACCGAATGTAAATCGGTATTTTAAAGCGGGTGCGGTTACTTTGATCTCCTACCTGAGCTAGAAACAAAGAGAAACCCACTTTCAACACGGCCATCGTGCTAACATTCCTCACCCACCTCTCATTATTGTCTTATCAAGATACATAGAGATAAGGTATAAGATCAGACAGAAGGAGTTCAGCCTGCTAGGAACGAATGGTGATTTTGACGTCACAACATATACTCTTATGTTATAATTATAATTTTGAAGAATTACTAATAAAGCTCATATTTTTACTTAGTATTTATTTTGAAAAACATCCTAAAAACATAGATCGTAGAAAATTAATAGGATCTTATTATGCAAACATATTTTATCTTTAGACTTACTTAATTTTAGAGGCAGGAATTGACATAATTCAACGCAACCTCGTTAAATTATTAATCTTGAAGAATATTTCGGATAACATTGACTTTTCTATAATATTTGGGTCCCTTTCTAAGATATTTTTTCTTTGGAATTTTTAAAGTAACATATTCAATTTTATATTAATTTGGACAATTCTTCAAAAGTGATCTCAAACTTTTTTGGAGACTCATTCAAGCCAGGGAGATAAATAATTCAAATTGATGAATAATACACAAGATTATAATATTAATAAGTTTAATATATTTTTAGACATTATATTTATATAAAAAAATATAGTAATTATATTAAATAAAAATAATTATATTTATTAATATTTAAATGAATGAATATTTTTCCTTTAAATTACGTGAGGAGGGCATATATTTTTTTGAAATCGATAATTTTGTTCTTCAGTGCCTTTTATTATATGATGTCTCTTAATCTGGCAAACTTCACTATATATCTGAGGAGCTTCATATAAACGTCTTCGTAATTATATTTTGGAAGGACATCAATGACTTTTTATCACATTAGCGTCACTTCTTAGGCCAAGTCTCCGTGAAAGGATTGAAGAGGGTATCCAGTTTCTTGATAGCTTGAACAATTCTTATGAGGGTTGTTTTAAGCCACATTCATGAATGTAATAATAAATATTGATGGCAATGTGCATTAATTATGAATTTCACCGCCATATAGGACATTATATTTAATTTTTGCAATGGCCAATTGCGTTTGGTCACCTCCTTGATATACACAACACATTAAATGAAAGAAAAAACTAAATATTTCATTCAACAGTGGCTATTCTGTGTGTTGTTTGATGAAGGACTGAATGATATAAGTTAAAATATTCTTCATGATCTTATGATTTAACGAGGTTGCGTTGAATTTTATGTCAATTCCTGCCTCTAATTAAGTAATTCTAAAGATAAAATATGTTTTCATTAAAATAAGGTCCAATTAATTTTCTACGATCTAT
>CP045898.1:3428290-3472518 GCA_013387185.1 Caligus rogercresseyi | reverse complement strand
TTTTGTTACATATGTGATGTATTTTCTTAAAATGACGCTTGAGGAAAAAGGAGAAGAAGAGAAAAACGCCTTTTTCTGTTTCTAGCTATTTTTACTTCATAAGAAATGACCATATAGATATTATTCCTCGAAATTTGACCTCTTATCAACAACTGACCAAATGAATCACAACACCGTACTATAAAAAAATGCTTATATTTTCATATTAACCCTTTGAATAATGACAAAAAGCTTCAGAAAATGCGCAATTGGCCCTAAAGTTGTGAAAGATTGTATTTAGCCTCATATGATGAGCATTTACTGATGTTGGTAACCGTACATATCAACTGCTTCTCGTCTGTGATGTTTTTCTTTTTACTCAGAAAGAAGAAAATTATCTCTTTTAGTTACTGTCATCCCTCTTTTTTCGACTCTCATCCCTGCAATGAGTATAATGACTAGAACCACGGGACTTCGACGGAATTCAATGTGCAACACCTGATCAACCATGTTTTCCAACCTGCTCTTTTCAACCTCTTTGGCGTAAAGTCAATCCTCAGGAGTTCCTCTTCAGACTCATCATCTCCTACAGCTTTGATCCAAAGAACTCTTCCAGTCTTCTCTCTATAGTCCACGGGGACCCACAGGATTCAACCGAGGGCGTCTTCACGCACTGCCAAGGTCGGCCGGGAAGAAGGAAGACCTCCATGACAAGCCATTCGACGGACTTTGGCTGAAGGTACTGGGAGCCCGTTCCCCTGAGTATCACCTGTGATTGAAAGAGACAGCAAATCAGATGTGTCCTTGGGAACTCCGGATGAATAAACTTTAGCTGAATGCCCTACGCGATCTGCTAAGGTTGAGATGGAAGAAGTCATCCGTGGCAGGCCATTCCAGAAGGCCTGTCTCTTAGATAAGCGACAAATACATCCATTTCTTCGTGGGTGACGTGGAGTTTCAGGTGGACCTGACTTAGAAGGGCCGTATAAGTGCAGGACTAAGCTCTTCCGTCGTGAAGCATTGTTACTGTGCCTCACGATTTCAGCCTGAGACGGTCTCCGTGAGGACTGAGAGGTCGTTGAGGAATGGAAGGAAGTCATATAAGGATTTTAACGAGCGAATCCTTCTAATACTAAATGATTTTTGGAAACCTAATCATTACACGCAAATATTTTTTGAGCTACCTTCCGAATAGCACATCATGAGTTGCCAATTTTAAAATATAATTAATGTAGATAAACGAATTGTCCCTTGGCCCAACTTTTACCCACTCCTTTTCAAAGTTTATATTTTATATTGTATAAAAAAGACAATATCGACAGTGTAACAAACACCCTCTTTTTCTATACATTTGTTCTTTTTAATTGAAAAATTGTATAGAAAGAGGGTTTTGCCATTTTTCCAGGATACGGCACAAATGAAAAGTATATATCAACCTATTTTACGTTAGTAATTTATGTATATCAAATCATTATAAATAGAGTTAACATTATTTTAACTATATTTTTCTGATTATCTTATCACTGATAAAACTTAAAGAATGGTTCATTGTTACGGTATAACTTCTACAGAAAATATCTATATTTGCCAAAAAGTTTTTATTCGATTGATACTTGTTTTGAATTATTTTTTGCTACATTTTTTAATTGTCTAGTTTTATGTCTACATATATCCTTATAGAAATCAATAAAGTATCGCCTTATGGCCAAAAAAACTACAACTATAAATTGTAATATATATTATATGTATGAAATATAATTATTCCTGAAGATCTATAACGTATAGCACAATTATTTGAATGAGGAATCTTATATAATGAAGAATTACTTATATAATTTTTGGTAGATTAATATATTTTTCACGCAATTACTAGTTAATAAAAATGTTCAAATATTTTTAAAATAATAGCTAGCACGAATTCGTCATAAATTTATCTATGTATGAAATATAATTATTCCTGAAGACCTATAACGTATGGCACAGTTATTTAAATGAGGAATTTTATTTAATGAAGAATTAATTATATAGTTTTTGGTGGATTAATATATTTTTCAAGCAATTACCAATTAATAAGTGTTCAAATAATTTTAAAATAATAGCTTGCATGAATTTGTCATAAATTTATTTACGTTCTAAAATACATATAAGTAAAAATATATGTATTTAAACTTAATACAAATAAAAATAGTTTCAAGTTATCCCTCGAAAACGAACATACGAATATAAATACTATAACACAATAACGGATATTAAAGGAAATCACTTAAGTAAGTAGAAAAATAAAATATTTTTTCGGTATTTTAGAGAAACCAATGCGTAATAAACATCTTTTTGCTATGAAAATATAGAGATCATCTGTATTAATTATTATAATTTTGGACTATAAATAATTTTTTAGAAATGAGTTTTCGTAGACATAAATAGATTTAAAAAATAGGTCTTTGGAGGAAACTACTGTATTAGAGTATAAGTAGTTACCCCCAAACATGTAAGTTAAAAGGTTGCTCGCCATAGGGTTTATCCTTTATTTTGGAAGGAATCAAGACTATTCCTTTTTTAATTCTTAAATTTCACAGCCTATATAAGCAAATGTTGAAGCATATCCACTTGAATAAAAAATATTTATTTTCATCTTAATGGTATGAAGGAAAAATACATAATAGATTTTCAAATATTTAACAAAAATATGTTCCGTTGAATGACATACTCTTAGTATTTTTCAAGATTTATTTAGCAGCATGTAAGCCTCCTTGAAAAGCTTATGGTGTGGATGTTCAGGTTCCGAGGTTCGACGAATGGTAGTTTAAGTTCCTCCTTAAGGAATCTCTTAGAAATTCCTCTCTCTGTCCAACATGGGAAGGCTCGAAGTTCAGATCAATTGTGGCTCCTCCGTGATTGTAATTCAGACTAGGAGACGTCCTTGCTCAGAGTGGACAATATTTATTATGTCAGTCGAATTTTAGTAATTAAGGCTGCAATAGAGTCCCTTTTCGTTTCCTCCAAAAGGCCTGATGAAATGGATTCGTTCCTTCGACTTTTCCAGGAGTGAGCAATGATCCTATCCATCTTTACAATGGAATTTCCAATTGTCCCATTCCTTTACTGAGAGTGCATTAAAAATTAATTTTCACAAGAGGAGGCATATAGACAGGCGATTCATTACTTACTATAGGAGTCTTCGCATCCTTTTTCTATTGTGTTCTCGTCATCTTTCTCCATCTCGGACTAAGGGCTAAGAAGACATCAAATCGATCACTGGATGATGGTTTCAAATAAAGATTAGACGACGACTTATTCCTCCAGAGTCAGAACATTTTTACAATATATATTCATTTTAACACCATCTCATAATATTTATGTTTACATTTGTGTATGAAATGCTTCAGCTATGGGTACCAACTAATGAAGCTAGATATATTTATAAGGCATGATTTAAAGACCATAATTGTTGAAAAGCGCATTTTCTTGTGACTTAATCGAAAACATGCAATAATAAAAAATGAAGTACATCTTCCATAGAATAACAAACGCTTATTTTTGGTACTTAGTAAAGAATGCCTATGCTTTAGTTTAAAAAAACTCAGCTCCATTACATTATTCCTGTAAATTCTACCTTTTATCATCAACTGACAACATCTATCATAACGACAAACTATTAAAATAGATATATTTTAATATTAAACTTTTGAGTAATTAAAAAAGATCCTAAAAATGCGCTATGAGTCTATGAAGATATTGAATTCTCTACTTAGTCGTGAGATGATCAAATGTTACTGTTGGTAACTCTAGCATATCAACCGGTTCTTATCAAACATCTTCATACTGTTATCCAAAGAAAACAATATTTTCTTTGCCCCTCCTTTTATTCTTCATATTTTTTGTGTATGAAATGCTTAAGCTACGGATACCAACTATTGTAGCTAGATTTATTTTTAACGGGGATTTTTAAGGATGATTAAATGTTCGAAAGCGCATTTTCCAGTGAATTAATCGAAAAGTTGAAATCATAAAAAATGTAGAGCATCTCTCATAGAATAGCAAACGCTTATTTTTCGTATTTTCTAAAAAATTGCCCATGCTTCATTTTAAGAAAATAATACACATTCAATAGGTTTAAATGTTAAGTTCATTTTGTGGGATCGACGGAGGTTAGCTAAATTGTGGTTTTAAATAGAATTTAAAATGCTTCAGTAAAAAATGTGATATATTATTTGTCATTAGTACAACCTTTGTTGTTAAATTTTATGTTTGAAAGGCACTCTCAAAAAAGGAATATTTGAAACTATATATTTATTAATGTTAAATACCTAATTCGTTCCCCTAAACATGTTTATGTATTTTGTTGAAATATTTAGCATCAATAAAAAAATTGTTTTCTAAAATTGATTATTTAGTTTTCAAAAAATTGATGATATATTTAAACACTTTTTATTTGATTAGGTACGCAAAAAAGATTCGTATATGAACCAAAACATATGTTCCGTATAAGAAGACGAGGTTGTGTAATCTGGTGACCGGTTTTAATAAAGGGGGGGGGGGTCACAACGGTTAGACTAGTTTTATTTATCCTCCCCCCCCCCTATTTGGTTCAAAGGGAAGTTGATTCGACTGGATATAAATACCATGATCGTTGAAACAGTCTACCGAACCTAAGATTATCACACTAGTTTTTGAGCCGATATGTCATAAATAGATCAATGCAAATCTAGCGAAAAGGTATTACTTTAACAATATTCCTTACACTTATGTAGTAATTTTTAAGAATCCTTTTCTATATTCCCACTAATAACTTTTTTATTCTTATGTATTAATATAAAAAGTATATAAATCACGAGCTCATTTCCAAAAATGATTTCCTTTTTAGCTATATTTTGAGTAATATCAAAAATGTTAACATAAAATGTACAATATACGAACCATGAAATATGACAGTGTTACAAACTTTTGTTTTCATAAACCATATGGTACACAAAATTTTACTTTCTATATATGAGAGTTTCTACAGGTAATATATACAAATCACTAAGGTCAGCAAATTTGAGATTATAATATGTCAAGATATTATATATATAAAAATATATATATATACTGTGATGTTCGTGATAACTTGTCGACCATTTTAGGGTGACCCAATTATTTTCGCGTTTATTTGCTCATTTAAATTGAATTGTTCGTCGTTTCGTTTGTCGTTTTTTATTTAACAGTTTATTTGCTTATTATATGTAAAATGAATACATTTAACAAATCTCGCATATGGGGCTCCTACGGCGCCCCTAGTTCGCCTACGGTATGGGTAGGGTTTGAACTAGCTGGGATGTGAAACAGACCTTAAAGAAATATAAGAGTTGAGGCAAAAAGTTCAGGTGTTTTAAGGTATCAAGCTCAATTCTCTACCCTGCTAAATGCTAGTAGGTAGTAAAATCAGATAAGGTGTAATTCAATGACATTTTTTTTTTCATTTCGGTCCCATCACTTTGCAAATAGTTTTATTAGGTTTGCCTTGACCAAGGATATCATTGGTACCTTCAAAGTTCAAATCCGACCATAAATGTGGGAGGAGATAGAGTGTGGACCATACAGACGGACGGACGACAGAGATTGGGAATATTATATAAATTTAAGATAATATATGAAAAATCCCATAAGTAAATCTTTTAATTTACAATTTTATCTTAGGGTTGAACTAAAAGTTACTATTTTTAAACATAATACAATTAAAAAAATATCAATTGGCATACGTACTAAAATATATTAACATAGATTTTGAGCTTTAAACGGAATTACTTGCAATTCTTAAAATTCTTCATTATTGTAGATAATGTTTTCCGGTGGATGGAAGCAAGAGAAGGAAGTACAAGTTCCGTTCGTTTGTCGTATGACATTCTGTATAAAGTGACGACGTTATTTTATAAAAAGATTTTTTTACCATCAAAAAAGTTTTCAAAACTTACAACACTACTAGTCTAAAGAAAGTCATTATCTTGGTTTTCGTGTCAGGGTTGAAGATATTTTGATAAGTATAAACCTTCATGTTACTGTATGATTTTTTTTAAACGAATGACGAACGATAGGAATTTTCATTTGTCGTTCGTCTAAATATTTTCGTTCGTCGTTCGAGAACGATTAGAATGAACGACAAATCACAAGTCGGATATCTGCTAATATCGGTCACTTGCCGATAATATTTATTCAAATTCCAGTGCAGAAGATATTGTGTGCAAAAGACCCTGTATGTAGCGGTCATAAGTCACTTATGTTTTATCCCAAACCACTTTTTTACTCTTTATAGCGTCCCGCATGGATTATAATAAACAATAAAAATGAATGGAATGTTATTCCAGGAGACTTGGTAAAAGAAACTAAGATCCAAATTATCTATGTTCAAAGTAATATTCCTTTTATTTCATAAAACTACTTCCATTTACATTTACAGCAACCAAAAAATACATTGAAGCGGATAAAATAAAACTGGATAATCCGGGAAAGCCAAAAAAATAAATCATTTCTGGAGAAACAAGATACATGTTCAAACTCATTCTACTCTCCCGATCTTATTCACCAAAAGTTTATTTGCGAGTTCCTGTCTTCTTTCATTTGAGAAGAAGATCGACATCATCAAAATGCACCAGGAGTATAATAAGAGTCCCCGATCTATTGTAGAACGAATGAACCTACAAAGACGTCACACCTACAAAACTAAATAATATATTCAATTTGACCAGATAGACTGTTTTTAGGAGACAGCTGTCGACTCGACGCTTGAAAGGTTCTGACTGCGCCGAAGAAAGATCGAAGGAGTTCATCACCAGCATCCTATGGTCGACTGCCACAAAAGAGAGAAACAGAAACCGATGATGAACAGGAGGTTCATCAGACCTCGTTGCTTCGTAAAACATGACAGAAAGGACCTATCTTGGACTCTTACGCAAAGAGTGAGCATGGATTATCAGCAATCTTTTTGAGCTGTAGATATGCAAACTATATAAAAATGTGGTTGACCAATATAATCCAGCGCATCTCTTTGTAAGAAGTAATTTTTTCTAGTATCTGTAGTTTTATACTAACATAGATAACATCGCCATTATTTTTTCTTTTTATTCATTTTATTATAGCAACAACAATAAATGCAAAAAAAAGTTTCATGTAACTAAAGAAATTAATTTTTATCGGCCCGAATTAGAATAATAATATCATTCTTGTATTCCGCTCCTCCCGCTTCAAGAGATGAAAGTCGTTAAAATTTTTATGACTGAGTAAGGCATACACAAAAAATATTACACACACAGTGCTGATATTACAACTTTAATTTAAATTGTTGGTTCTACATATAGTTATGCATCATACATACATACATATTATTAATGTATCTCTATGACTGTCTAAGCCAACTTAACAACTTTGATACTTGTAAGTACAAAGTGAGGCCATTAGGACGACGTTGCTGTATTATTCTTTTTATTTCTATTACACTCCCCATAATAATGGGCCCCAATAGAATTCTTAATGACTTACATGATTATTTTTTCATATAATAATATCTATAGATGGTATGTGTGTACTTGGAAATATTTTAAAAGTTCTTTTTTGTGCAACGAGAAAATAAATGAATGAATGGTTGTCTCATTAAAGAATCCACGCTTGTCTCTCTTTTCCTCTTTATCTATTCCTGGTGTATAGCAATTAGCTACTATTTGAGTAAAGAATATGCATGCATAAATTGCTCTTTAAGGGACAAAATAAAAAAGTGCAAATGGTCTAATTTAATTATGTTTGGGATATAAAAAGTTATAATGGCGTGCTCACCACTTAGGTTAGGCTTGTTCTTCTTAAGCAGGGGCTAGAAGTGGTTATAAGAGTCTCTGATGGCACATAGTATATTTGTATATAAATATATTGTAAAATGGTAGTGATCGTTGAGTACATTGACTAACTTTCGTCCGTCTTATACGTTCCTCTTTTAAGAGAATGTTGTGCTAGCCAAGAGCATTTTGCTGGCATGGCGGCTCGCTTTGCACCTCTATCTCTATTGAGTCTTGATCATCAAAAGAGCCCCTGAGCCCTAATTTCATTAAGAACTCATGTACCTATATAACAATATTATTTCACTCATGAGTAGAGCTTTCCTGTTATGAATCTTCAGTTAATTTTCTCTCCGAAGAGATATCTCACCTTTCTCACTAAGTTATTCCTTTAAACCTATGAGATAATATTTGTTTCTTTTTTTCATTGTTTACATTATAATATACGGCCTTTATAAGAAACAAAGAAACAGCGGTATGTCGTAGAAGTTCTTTCTCGGGGAGACAGTAACTGTCTTTGCCGCTCCAAATGCCCGGCACAGCACGCGAACTAATATAATAAATGTGTAATGGTATTATTTTTGATGATATTGAGTAAAGAAACAACTCATTACTCACTCGCCGGAGCCACAAAGTTCATTAGAATTTTTTATAAAAACTTATTGCTTATATAAAATAACCTCATCGTCATCAATATTATTGACCTTTGTTCAAAATATTATTAGAGACAAAAAATATTTTAAGGATTTAAAAGATTGGTTTGACCAAAACAATCCCTTCGAACAAAACGCACATATTTACGTTTCATTACTTTTATGTTCAAATTTGACTTCTTTGCTCCACTTTAAACCATACAAATATAATACAGTCTCTCCATCCCTCAACTATTAAATTGGATAAAGACCAATCTTAAGCATTGCCCTGACCATAACGAAAAGAAGGAACTTTGGCCTAATCATGAATTAAATCATTTTAACACAGATTTGTTAAATGATGAATGTTAAACTAAATGACAGGAATACAAAACTAATCATGGCAATCAATTTTCACTTTGGGTTCAGCTCCTAAAGTTTTACCTTTTACATATCACCGACAGTATCATAGATATTATATTTTTTTAAACGCTTTTAACAAAATACTTTTACATTTTAAATGTATCTTATTGTTAAGTCATCTTTCTTAAAATCGTTGTTATTCTAAAGTAATTTAGTAAAGAAAGACTTTCATCATAGTTTCATCATGACTGTGAATGGCTCACACATTATTAGAGATAAGGGAATGATTAATGATGTTAGTTAATGAAGGCAATAATGCCATGCATATTATAAAGGGTGCAGCAAACGTACTACCATTATACACATATAGCATTTAACGGGAGTTTTCATTAAGGACAAACGCTGTATGAGTAATGATCACAGAGGCTAAATGACAGAATATAATTTGATCTATGACTTGGATCTTTCTAGATAAGGGAATATAGTAACATGCATATATATTATCAGAGGATCCATTATACTGACCTTCGATGATCATCCGATAAATATAGAATGTGCTAAATATTTTTTCAATGGTTCCTATTACTTTTTAGACAATCAATGAATATACTCAGGTTTTTTTACATAGTCCTACTGAATGATTATTAACTTTCTCAATATTATTCTACCGATGATCAAACATTGTAATTATTAACAACATAAAATATTTCAATACTTTCACTTCTTAGCAAGTGTTTTTCGAAATCTATTTTGTTATTGTTAATTGTGTTTTGAACATTTCATTTTTGATATAAGTGTTTCGACTTTAGCCTCTGTTACAATAGATGACATATACGTAACAAAAAAAGTACCGAAAAGAGGTTAAATTATATTGATAATTTGCTTAGAAATTATAGTCAATTTTATAACATTCCTACAAATTAATTTAGCACTGAAATTACTTATTATTTAATGTAGGACCGTGGCAAGAATTATTTTCATCAAAAGTAACTAATTAGTTATACGTGTCAACCATGGAGATAATGATTAAGATTTGATTTTGCTATGATGTCCTATTCTACTATACATGATTCGTCATACTGGTCTATGAGCACATTTCGTTGTTTGTATCCATTGTTTTTGCTATAGAGCCCCTATACCTTAAGAAAGCTGATCAATGATCCTACTTATTTTATTTTGGTAATTTATGCCTAATCTATACATTTTTTGATCTGAAATAATAATATTGGAATGCCTTACTTTATGCTAGGTATTATATTAAAAATATAAAATTATGGAACATGGAAATGAATATAAACAACCATTATGGTATAAAAACTTTAATAACAGAATTGCATACAATAGTCTTAATGGTTATACTTTTTTAAACATCAAAATACATATCTGTTCGGTTCAAAGTAAACAAAGTCTTTATTTAATCACTGACCCAAAAGTTATGTAGTAAACTAATGTAGTATTTTTTTTTTTGGCTTTGGATCGCCTCTAATGTCCTCAAAATAAATGCTATATTTAAACAATTGGTGCTAAATGTAGGCATGATTTGCAAATTATTCCAAATTTGTATTTTTATAGGCTTGGAAATAGTCATTTTTGGTTTCTTCCATAAAACAACTATTTCAAAACTATAATACTAGTTTAATTTTGGATGTTGTAAAACATAAACTAATTTGAAATCCTTACAATCATCCTATATTTTCTGGAAAAGAAATATAATGAGCTCCCTCTCCAACATTAACGATGACAAAAAATTCCAGCTCAGCTTCAGATCTCGACCGATTCAATTAAATTCTGGGTGCCCTTGTAAAGATTGCGGCAAGATATTAACTCCACCATCCATGCCTTTGTGGAATGCCACGCCGTCGCAATGTTAAAGAGGTTTGCTGCCTAAATGTCAAAGGACTACAAAAGGACAATTCAGTCAAATACAGCATACCGATAATTTTATTTGGATTGGGCAAAAATAGGAACACCCCACGGGAGAAGGCAATCATTTTGCTATTCTTACACAAGGCCCTCATCGCTAATAAAATAACAACTGGTGATCTTATTAATGAGTCGGACATTAAAACCAGTGCTTTTATCATCTGTGGCTAGATAGCTGTTCTGGACCTCAAGATACCCTCTCCTTCAACGGATTCCTGGACTCCAGAGTCGAAAGAAGTAAAATTCTTCCCGTCTCTTGCCTCCCCCCCAAGAAAACTATATCAACAATTTTTAAGCATTTTAAGAAGTCTAAATGATTGTATTTTATTTCATATAAGTCTTTTTAATTGTGTATTCTTTATGTCATCATGCCATGTTAGGAATTAAAATATTTTGGTTTTATTCATAATAAGTTTTTTATAAAATTTTATTCTTAGTCTAGCATGTCCTCCAGTAAAAATTGTATTGTTCAGCTCCTAAGACCAAATTTTAACTTGTAATATTTATTTATATGTATTCTCACATATTTTTTAGGTTACATGTATTTACTTCCTGTACATATTTTAAAATTTGAACTGTTGAAAAAGAGAAAAGAATCTCGCGTACAAAATGACGCATATAATGATTATAAAGCGTCTGACAAATAAAATTTTGAGAGAATACCTTGACGCATATCTAAAAAACACATTATAATTATTTTTTTCATAATCGATTTCTTATAGGTCAATACAGGCTCTGAATCATATGATGTAAACTCAGATTGTACTGAATCTGAATTAATAGAATGCAACCAAGGCCATTTTTGGATTTATCATCCAAAGGGTTACTAAACTTAAAATACTATTTCACTCTAAAGGAACAAGTCATCTTTACGGCGAGTGATTAATTGATAAAAAAAGCTATGAAATATGCTAACATTACACACTCCTTTTTTCCTTTGTTTTTACAGAAAACTTTGTTTAGTAAAAAGTATTAAAGCGTCTGGTAGTAAATTAGATTTTCTTTACATTAATATTATTATTGAAGTCTGTAACGCCCACCATTTCAAGAAATTTGCGGAAAACTATTTTTTACTAAATTTTTAAAACTTTGTCCTCGTTGCCCAACCCCGTAATGTTTACCGATTTGGTGCAAACTTTGTATGTCGTCTTCCTATATCACCAAGATACAGAAATCTACAATGTTGCTAACATTTCAACATTTGAAAAATAAGAACAGCCCTAATATACATACATTTTATTTCAAGCGAAATTTATCAAGAAATAGGTCATCAGTGTGTGGCATAGGGCACCTCTTCTTTCATGCATTTAACATGCCTTTCTAACCCACACACCGAATTAGGTATGTAATTCTTAATTAGAAGAGGGAAGGGTTCTAATCACTCACATGGTAGTAGCGTCGGTGCCTCTTTTATATTTTCTGCGCTAATGCATATTTGTAATCAAGAGATTTTTTTTCATATGCTCCTCTACCTTGATGAAGTAGTTGCGGCTGAGGCGGAGGAAGCGTCATTAATGAATCCACTGACCTCTTTTTATGTTGTCCGATTAGTGGAGTTTATTTGCTCAGAGCTCTTCATTGCATCTGTTGAAAAAGTCTATTTCCAAATAATGCTCTTCTCAGAGAAATTGGAGAGCCAAAAAATATAATTGTTTTCGTAAATATGTGTTTTATTAATACTTGCTATTGTGATAGAAATATATATATATTATATACTTAGTCCCAAGCTCTATAAAGCCCAATAAGGACACTATACAAACAACAAGCCACTTCAATCAAAGAATGGCATCAAAAAGAAGATGATCCCCGAGATAAGAAGCGAAGGAGAGAGGGACATACAACGAAACTCCACCTCTAAAAGAACCACAGGGCCCCAAAAGCCAAAACTAAAAAGAAGTTCCTCTACGCAGAAATAGCAAAAGAGGCATTTGAAATCGTCCTTGTCCGAAAAATGGCGACCATATCTCACTGCAAGAATGGAATAAATTTAAAAAATCCTTACACCGACTATGTTCGTTGTCTACGGCAGTAAATGAATTCTTACCCAACTACGAAGGCGTAAGTATACAAATAAAAGGGCAATCATTTACGTAAATGATGAAGCCTCAAGTCAGTACGTACATCAAATCGTAAAAAACTGCACCCCCTTGTTATCCACCTCTTGTCAGAGGCTGAAAAATGAGAGAGGAAAGAAGAGATAAACAGAGACTAACTGGATTTATTCGGGGTGTCACTGGAATATTGGGACGAAGTCCTTAAAAAAATTATTGCACATCAGTGCACCCTATCAGGAATACAAGGCAGTGTTGAAATTGTGAGATCAGAGCTCACGCAACTAGGCAAAGTACTTCATATTTGCTTAGACAAAACATCTTTTGAAGGTCTCCAATCGATGGACTTTACAATTAAAAATGCTCGGCAGGTAAAGTGCGTTTTCAGGATCCTCGAAAAGCACCCACTTTGGAGGAGTGTGAAGAAACTAAGGATCTGGAAATTATAGAAGAAACTGAGGAGGAAAAGAAGAAATAAACTCTGAATTACAAACTCAACAAGGAAAAGATTATGACAACTCCAAACGACAGCAACATGGGACAGAAGAGAAAGAAGGTCCTGAAGAATTGAGAGATGACACGGATCCTAAGGACCCAAAAACTCCGGACACCCAAACAGGAACGCCATCAACAGACACAAAAAATCCTGTATCGGGGACATCAGCTAAAAAAACAGCTACTAAGAAGCAATCAAAGATAGACAAGTTCTTTGAGTCAACAGCGGAAATAATGTTTCCACAAAAGCCAAATCAATCATCATGATCAGCTGCTCGTATATAAACACTCAACATTCCAGAGCGGCAAACTCTGAACTTAAATTAAGAACATCTCAGATAGCCATGATAACGGAACCTTCAACAGATCCCATCCCTTTCATATGAGAGATACCAAGTCATGCAAGAGGAGGATGAAGATCTTCGTATTATTAAATTATTAATGTAAAAAGATGCAACGAATCATTGATTTTAACTTTAATTTAACTGCTTCATAAGTAGATTATAAAATAATTTATATAATGTAATACTCATATCCATTTTTGCTGTTGTAGCACATATACCCCTTTGTGTGGTCGTGTTCTTTTGCTTTATGTATGTATTTGCTTTTATGAATGTATAATTGTCATTTGTATGTACTATGGTAAACAGCAATAAATTCTTAACTAAAAAAAAAAAAAAAAATAACTTAGTAAAAGTCCCAAGAGTCTCAGAGTAAAAAAGAAGAACTTTCTTGCATGGAAGGTACTTTTGGGCTCGTGGATTTTGAATTGGGCGGTATTTCATGGATGCCTCTTCCAAAGATAATAGATAATACAAGATGCGCAGAACGCAATGTTTAGATTCCTCTGATTAGAAAAGAAAAACTGAAACGTCACACATGACTCACATTAGCTATTTGTTATGATTTATGGCATAAAAATATATATATTCTCTTTCTTTTCTCTCATTATCAGACATTGAAAAGCGAGGGATATTTTGGGCGTGTGAAATGGAGAATGTGTGAATGGTGCACTTGAGTTCTTGTTATCACTATTCTCTTTCCTCTTTTGAGGATATTTATTTCATTTATGAAGAAGGCCAAGTCGGCCGGAGCGGAAGGTATTTAATTTATATTTGAATCTCTGTTTTTGCTTCTGTTGTTATACCTGTAGGAACTCAAAAGAGGAAAGAGAATAGTGATAACAAGAGCCTGAACTCAATTGCACATTCACACATTCTCCCCTTTCACACGCCCATAATATCCCTGGCTTTTCAATGTCTACTCTTTTCTTTCTGTCTGTTTGATAGAAAGGACTACTACTTTTCATGGACTAGTGAAAATATATATAATCAAACCTTTTCAGATGTTAATAAATTGGCTGAGTTTCGGCCTGAAAATTGAAAATCTAATGCAAATAACATATTATTAAACCAATTTCATTTTTTTTGCGGAAAATCATGTGAATGTAGTTACACAGAGTCATAAATATCTTATTTTTTATGACTTTATATACGAAGTTGTGTGGCGTCATCGATATTAGTCCACCATATTATTATTTATTAATGTAATTTCTTAGATGGTGTATTTATTAGATATACAGGCAAATCGTCTCTGTGATGACGTCATATTTTTGATTTTTATTATTGGAAATGTCCCTCTTTGTTTACATGAGTTCTGCCCCCCCCCCCCCCTGGCCTCTTCCTAATATTTGTCTCCACGGATTGGTATATATATATAATAGTATTTTTTATACCGTATGATGGAATATATATTGAGCAATCAAATTGAGAGGCCGTTTATTTATAATAAAAAGGGCTTTATATGAAGATAAAAAAAACTATAGACATACAAAACGAAATAAGAAGTAAGATATTTTTTATATTAAATATAAATTGGAAGTAATATTTAAAATTAGCAATGAATCTTTGACTATGACATATCGAAATAAACCAACATAAATAATGAAACTTTATATACAAACAACCAATTACAATTGATAAAAAGATATCAGTTTGAAAAAAAAACAGGCACAATAATTTAAAAAAATGCATTTCATTAAATTATGTCGGCTTAGAGATTAATAACTAAATCCAAAATTATTTACTTTTAAATAAAAACGTAGAAAAAGCTGGATAATTCATTATACAAATCATATGGAACAAATTGAATCAAGGCTATGTAGAAATTCTAAGCATAGCTACATCAATGCTATTTTGGGGCTCACATTATTTAGACCGTTTTTTCTGTGTTAATACAAAGAAGCATTTTCTCCTCTGTCTTATATATACTTATATTAAAAGTCTATTTATGATATTAAAAAGGTTGTAAGGCAGACCTCACCAATAACAAGTCTGTACATATACGGACAAGAAAGGGTGAAGAGAGCCAACCTTAAGCTCCCAATTAGTTTTTTGCTAAGATATTTTTTATATTGTATTTGTACAGCCTAGGGAAGGGTGAAGAAGCAAGAGGTGGGGCTTGGAGGTTAATTATGATTCATTTTATTATTCTTATTATTATATACCAACATATTGTCGGGAAGTACCAAAATTACTTCCTGACAGTAAAACTTTTTTTTTTTCTCCTTTATTGTTTAGATAATAAATAAAATTATTATAAAATATAATATAACGTAAAAAATTATAATTCATTATAACAAAAAAATATAACAAAATTAATCAAGGGCTATGTAAAATTTACATACGGGTCAACTATTTTAATTATTTCCGTTTTTTCATTTAATAAGAAGATTTTCCTCTGCTTTTAACCATATAAAATCGGATTACGATATAAAAAAGTGAAGGCAGACCTACCAATATACAGTCAGACATATATACGGACAAGAAAGGGTGAAGAGACCAACCTTAAGTCCAATCGTTTTGTAGCTTTTCATCTTTGTATTTGTAAGACCATAGGAGTTTGAAGAAGCAAACTGGGCTTGGACTTAATTAGATCATTTTGTCTTTAGTATTATTACCAAATATCGTCTTTGGTATATTATCGTCGTTGGTCTTAATTCACAGTAAAACTTCTTACTTTTTTATCTAAAAGGAACTTAAATATGTTAAGTACATTAAAGCTTCATTACGTAAAAAGATGCGGTAGAATAGGAAGATAAAATAATAAAGAAAAAGAAAAAAAGCTAAGAGATCCTTTGATTACTGCCATGTGTAGTCATTTTTGTTGTTTTATTTGTGGCTCCATCGAACCCAGGAATCTTTTTTTAAATCAAGCTGAACAATATTGATATGGGAAATCCTATTTGCTTCCCTCATCAATGAAAGCCAAGCCTTTTGCATAGATTACTTTCATTCTACCATTTTGATTGTATGTCTCCAAACACCTTTTAAAAGGTATTTATATTTAGCAATATTAGTTTAAGATGTATTTTATAGGGTTATTTTAAATAAGGGTTTAAGTCTAAGAGAAGATACCGGGAACAATACTTTAGTAGTAATGCTTTGATGATTCAAGAATTAAGGTTGCTCACGATGAAAGCTCCGCCTTTACTACTCGCGATACACTCTAATATATATATGCTATATATATATCAGGCTTGTGAACGGAACGCAAAATTGAACGGCGTTCAGCTGAACGCACGTTCAATGAATGGAACGCTGAACGGAACGCAATTTTTTTTGAACGCATAAAAAAGAATTTTTTTGGAAATTCTTTTCTAAAAAAAAACGTCATCACTACGCATTACTTTTTTTGAAATTATTTTCTAAAAAAACGTCATCACAACGCAGTACTTTTTGGGAAATTATTTTCTAAAAAAAAAAACGTCATCACAACGCAGTACTTTTTGGGAAATTATTTTTTAAATATTTGAACGCTGAATGCTAACGGAACGCTGAACGCAAAAACATTGAACGGAACGCTAATTTTTTTTGAACGCTGAACGCAAAAAAAGCTGAACGCTCACAAGCCTGTATATATATATATATATACATATATATATATATTCTTGTGTTATTAGAAAGAATATCCACCCTCCTTTTTAAATCTGGGTTAATTTGAGTTAATGGCCAATGAAATGGATGATGAAATATGAGCCAATTATTATTATTGTTCCAACATGTAATGAGATATTTCTTCAAAAAGGTAAACAAACACATAAGCGCATTAGTTAGATGGTCTGATAGGGAGGGGCAATTGTACATGTATGTATTATATCTATTTATAAGTATCTACCCAAGAAAGTAATAAAAGAGCCCCAACACATTCTGCCCGCACACCCAATATTTTCTTTCAGTTGTAACACAAATAAAATATTTGAAGTATGCTCGTAGAAATATATAAATACATGTTACAAAGCAAAAAATTATATCAGAATAATAACAAAACATTCTTAAGATTTAATACTCTTTATAAGTCCATAAATAAAAGATAGAAGAGTATATTTATTAGAGTTAACATCATAAAAAAAATATTTTTAAAGTGTTAGCAGTAATATTTTAATATTAGATAATTGTTTGAGATATTGATATACCTATATATGAGTTGGATCATTGATTGCTAGCATTCACTATCAGAGTTTATTAAGGAAGTTAAAAATGATTTAATAAAATATCCTTGACGTCGAGATAAAGATAAATAATAGGGTGAAAAATTCATTCCAAAAAATTCTGAAAATAGGAAAATCCAAATTTGTACCTCTTTAACAATATTTAAACTTTCTAAAACAAACAATGAGGACAAAATACAAATACATTTATTATGATTAAAAAATGATCTAGATGCTTTGAATACTTTAAAACCCCAGAATATGTAGCTGTGTATCAATGAGCCGAAATTAACATTTAGTTTATAAAATAGGTTGTTACAAACAGACTTAGTTATGTATAATTTGTTTAATATAAAAAGTGAAATTACATATTTTGAGATAATAGTTGACAGGAAATACTTTTTTTTTTACATCACAGCCCAGGAGTCAGGTGGCTTAATATCCAAGGCAAGTATAGAACATGTTATTTTTTAAACTATGAGGGCTTTTGAGTTCAGAATCTCGAAGCTTAAGGCCTCTTCTTGTAGACAGTTTTTATTCTAACCCCATCTTTCGCGTCACAGGTTCGATCGAACCAAGTCTGATAAAACAGTCCATCACTAATCAGCTTAGAGGGATAATAAACAACTCTACGCGTCATCAGTCAGCTGCGGAAAAGGGCACAATACATAAAGATATAGAGAGCTTATGCCCTCCATAGCAGAGAAACATCGTTCAGCTGTCGCCTCTGCCCAATATAAACAAAGTAAATTGTACAACGTCTTTGTAAGTTAATCATAGAGATAGAAATATTGTTAATATTGGACACAATGACGTATTTCTCTGAAGAATCCAATAAGCTCTCACTGTCTCAATATCTCTAGGGTGCAATAACATACGATACAATAAAGTGTAAATAATTGAAATACAGTCATTATCTGTCATCGAAAGAAAAGCATCTTAGTATTTTCTTTTTATTTTGTTATAGTGAGTATCTTTTGATATAGATCTTAATATTATTTGTTAGTGGATATTTTTAGACCCACTTCACCGTGATCTGCTACGTTACACCATCCAAATGATATCATTGGCAAATGATAAATGTATCTGCCCCTTTCTCACTCAGGGTCAAAAGTATCTTTATAATACTAATTGCAAGACATTCCTCAATGACATAAAAGATATAGAGCAAAAAAAATATTAATATTTTTAAATGGAAACATGAGTTTTCATGGAGTCAGACGAACGTCACGATTGGACAATTAAGTTTTTGCTTGCATGAATATTGGAAAAAGGGAATTTA
Source organism: Caligus rogercresseyi (assembly GCA_013387185.1). Lineage (NCBI taxonomy): Eukaryota > Metazoa > Arthropoda > Copepoda > Siphonostomatoida > Caligidae > Caligus > Caligus rogercresseyi. The sequence goes on along the minus strand of CP045898.1, from coordinate 3,453,505 downwards.
TAATTTTTTTTTCTTTCTAATGACTATTTCTATTGCCCCAAGATCACATTTATTTTCAACTCTCTTCAACTACTATGAATATATTTTTTTAAAGAAGACAACTCTTTCAAACCCCTCTTTTGAAATATGTAACCATATGAGAAACAGTATTGAGAAGAGATAGAGAGAGAGAAAAGTAAAATAATATATCACAAATGAGCTCCTCTCCTGAAGCCTTCTGATTTGCTTTTCATCAAAAATCACTCAAGCATGCCCAATTACGTGATTTCCTTCCTTTGGCAATCAAAAAAAGGAGAGAAATTTACATTATGTAATTAGTTATAGCCTTGCTTCCTATAGGCAAAAAAATAAGAAGAAGCAAGAGAGGAAGATGATTCCTCTCAATATATGTATATACAAATGTATATATATATATATATAGAAAGTATATATCTAAGACTCATTCAATTGAATACACTTCAGTTTTGCTCGCGAATTGATTTAAGTGAATTTTATCAATGTGTGTGTGTCTTTGTTTGTATATATGTGATTGTTTCAATATTTACAATATATTCAACACGTCGTATACTTTTGAATTATGCAATAAATGAAAGCAAAGTTACAAAAAATTGCACGTAAATGTCTGTTTTATAAGTAGCAAGGGGGGTTAGGGTTACTTTTATTGGATCTTATTCCGATTTGAGAAATGGACTCACCCTTCCTCCCCCACATGAAATAATTTCTGAATGCCTATTTATCCTCTTGTGAGACTTTAGTCAAAATCATATAATACTAAGAAGTCATTCAGCTGTCAAAGGTTTTCCCCATTTTATTTTCTCACTTATTATTTAATACAAATGATTTTTAATCATTTTTGTACATTTGTAAAATTACTGGTTTTTTAGCGGTTTGTTTTAAATTATATTATTCACATCTTAAGACACAAATTCAGTGATGATATATGAGCCTGCATCCACCAATGCTGGCGATGCTTATGCATTGGGGCCCGAGGGATTAGGGACCCGAGCCACCGGGGGGGGGGGGGGTGGAAGAAAAGGAAGGTTAAAAAATTACTATCATTTTTTAATCAACATGAGATACATAATTATAAAAAATAACTGTCTGTCTTTTTTGCTGGGTATAATGTTTCTGACTGGCTAAGTGTAGAGTTTTCTCTCATTTCTGCTCAGAGCTGATGCAGCAGTCAGCTGACTGCACCTTAACTTATTTCATCACGTGAAGGGGCGGAGGCCTGATGAGACAATTAATCTGGCTTGGAAATTTTACAGCATCTAACCAAATCATTTAATAGACCATTTTCCGCAACAAAAAAATATATTTGAGCTCATCAGTCTTGTATTATTTACCATGCCTGCCCAGGAGGAGCGTATAAGCACATAAGTGGCAGCCAGAAAAAAGAAAGAAGAGGCTGACAAAATTGCTTAGCTACCCAAATTAAATGGATTTTTAAAGGCAGACAACCCGCAAAAACGGTGACCTGGACCCCTAGCTGCTGCTGTCGATGAAGCATTGCCATACCCGGCTAGCCCGAGTCACTCGCTCTCAGCGGTACATGAGGAACCAGAATCACCTGAAAAGTCAAGGTGGGTAACCTTTGAAGGACATATGTTACTACTGGATAGAAACATGTTAATGTTATTTATATTCATGCAGCACTAACGCAACCACGGCTCCCGTATCAAACACAGTCATAGCCACAGGAGGATTAGGGACATACAGAGACCAAGAGAGCCTGGACTGAGTAGCTCACAGATGGAGGGCTTATGACAAAAACATTTCAGCCGATTTAAAACGGTATATTATCGTAACAGAGTCCTGTAAAACCCGCGCCTCTTTCCCAATTAATGAAAAAACACGTTATTTGAAGTTAACATTACCATGCCAGAACAAAGACTGGTATAAAACTCCGCTACATACTAGTTTTTTGGGGCCAAAATTCACCATTCCATACGGTTGCATGAGTGAATAGAGTTAGAGGTTGGGTGAATTTAACTTTAAAGATAAATATTCGCAAATCATTTCAAATGCATTGTAAAGCTTGTAACGTGTACGAGCAGTGGAAACTGAACGTTTCAATTGATGCAAAAAATGGAGAGGCATGAGCGTAACGCTACTGCTGGATGTCATTGGCAATGTGAATCTATTGTTTTCCACTTGCAACCATTCCGGGGGCACAGGGAACGTTTGGTACAGGCAAACAGTGGCAATTTTCTCTCTATTGTCCAACTGCTGGCAACCTACGACTCTGTGTTTAAAAAGTTGATAAGTCATCTGATGACTTATCAACTTTTTAAACACAGGGTGACTGTCATCCTGAAGGCTCAGTTAAGTATCTTAGGCCTGACTTCCAGAACGAGATCCTACATATATATCGTCACAGCAAGTTAATCAGGACATAACGGCACCGTTCAAAAAGCATATCAATATCAGCTTCTATTACTATTTTACTAGAGCAACTTCTCACGTTCAGAGAAATAATTATATATTGAAGTTATTTGTTTCATCATATTCGATAATAATGGATATTCGATTGATCACAAGACTTTGAAAAAATAAAATAAAGAAGGTTAGTTTCCAACACAATAAAAATTATACCTATTGTGGGTTTGTAAGAACTATAATAAACTATATATATATATTTATACTAATTGAAGTCAGTTGAATGAGATCATATAATATATTGAAATTACAAAAACCAGGCTAAAGCTACATAAAGTATATTTATGTTCAAAAACTGTTTTAGTTCTTTATTTTGAATAATAATATAATTTCTTGCAATATATTCAGATATCAAATTTTTTTTGGGAATTGAATAGAAAGTTTAAAAAAAAGTACAAACTTAAAAACATTAAAATATTATTAGATTTCGTTAAAACACACACAAACTGATTTATGTTTTTTGTAAATTTATAAATTTTGTAGTGAACCAAATAAAATATTTTCGATAGACTAATTATAATGCTTATTTATATCCAATCGGATGCAATTCTATCGAACCATATAGGCAAAAAGAATAAATAGAGGATTTTAAGAAAATATCGGCGTTTTTTAAGGAACGAATAAATTGTCATATTATATTTAGGTCATCACTTTTTAACAGTAAATTTGAACTATAACGTTCATTTATGTTTTTACGTAACTGTTGAAGAGAGTTTTATTATATATTTTACTTGTATGGTTAGTGTAGTATGTATTACACTGTATTATTGTTACAAATATTGAAAAAACTTCGTGACCGAAGAAAAAAAAATTAACCGAAAAACTGATTTATGGGCACTTCAGAAATATTAAGGAGGAATCCTATAATAAAAAAGAGCTAAATAAGAATAACTACTTCAGAACATACAATGCTGAAGTCGCGAACGGAAATTATGACTATTGAGATATTTGTTTGCTCTCCGTTGAGTGAGGAAAGACAGGGACAGAAATAACTAAAGATAACTTGTAAGTCACACCAATATTCACATACATAAAATATTCCATCTTATGTAATTTTCTTGAAATTTTGCTACAACAACAGATCAAAGCCACTAATTAAATGCATCTCATGCTTTTCGTAAGCAAAAACTTACTAGTTTAAATATCAATATTTGACCAAAAGTAGTTTTTGATGACTTTACATTTGCAAATTTAGAGATTTCTTCATAGCCGAATTGTGGTTCTTATATAATATGTTTTGGCATTCATTGGAATTTTGGTTCTTTATTTAATCTTACTTTACACTTAATGAACTGAACTGGACGATGTGCTCAGCAGGCTTACTTATCATCACAAAAGCGTTATTTAATAGTTTGTTGTACAATTTATATGTAAAAAACTAAAGCTTTAAAGAAGAAAAATAATGTCAACGAAGATTTAGCATCCTTGTCTATTTTCCACTATGAGCTTTAATTAAAAACTTCTACCTATTGACAAACTAGTGTAAGAAATGCATGGGTTGTAAAATATAATTAAAACACGGAGAGTTGGTACTTTATATTAAACCTTGAATATGGTAAAAGGGGATGTGTCTCTTTAAAAAAAGAGCAGAAAAAGGTTGTATACGATAAAAAAATTAAATGTATGTATTTAAAGGTTTCTTTTAAAAAGTAATTTCGAAGGCTGAAAGGATTATCGCTATTATAACCTTAATTGGATCTTCTATAGAATTATAGAATGATGATTATGCTAGGTATAGATGACGACTTTATGACGTTCAAACATAAATTTAGATTCTTCATGATGTCATTATAAGAAATTGAGTATTGGTTAAAGCATTTATAAATTTAAAACTAAAATTTGATTCATGGATATGTAATTTGTGGGCGACTTTTTGGCTTTTCATTTTTATGAATAACACTGGCCAACAGCCAAATTTAGGTCTGACTAATTATCACTAATTCTTATAGAGTTTTATCCACTGATTCCGAATATGGTATTCATTTTTCAAAGTTAGTGATAAATTCAGAGCTAAATGGATTTCAATTTTTCAGCACTTTTTCGATTCAGAGCCATTATTGACATACAAGGACTGAAGTATAGAAAAAATAAATAGCAATGATTTGATAGAGCTTAGATCAAAGTACTCATTTCAATTTTTATTTTGTCTCTGGCACATTTAAACTTTAAAATATATGTCATTTTGTACGAAAAATGAAGGGTTTTTCTTAGAGACTCACTGTTCCTTACTGTTCCTCACTAAAAGGTCTTACATGATTAAAATTCATATAAATATGAAGAAAAAATATCAAGCTTTAATTTGATATGCTTAATGTTCCATAAAATGCCTTATTTTAATCAAAATTAGCAAATGAATATTTTTTAAATCCTCTCCATTTTGCCCTTTTTTAGAGAAATTCATAAGTCACCCAGTGAGATAGAAACAGAGAGAGAAACTGACGTCACAACGTATGTAAACAATAAAGAGTAATTTTCCTTCTTTCATTGGAATTTGAGTGTTTTTCCCGGAAATCTTCCGAGGATCCAGGATTCCTAATGAGTGGCCTGCCGGCTGTGCCGTCGTACACAACATTTGTGAGAAGAATTCATCGTGACACAGCCTCGGATCAAGCATGGAGCAAGGAGTGGAAGCTTAGGAGGACATGACTCCCCAGAGGGTGCTCAGCCTATTCTCTTTGCATCAAAGAGGATGACGAGTCGGAGACAGACAGACAGACCCTCAAGGACCCCTCCTAAATGCTGGTTGGCTGGCTTATTCCGTCTGCTCAAAGAAGATGACGTGTCGGACACCCGGAGGAGGGAGGAATGCACTCCCGTGAGAGAGAGAGAGAGAGTCATTGCCCTTGTCCTGTCTACCTACTAGCCTATTCTATCGGGGAGTCTCCTATTCAAGTGAATCCATCGTTTTTTGTAGCAGAAAAATGAATTACTTACGTTTTCATTTGCTAAATTCACCTTTTATTAAGTATGGAAAAGATGCAGCGGGACGACCTCCCTTCCAGCCACCCACCCACGTTCTTCAAACTCATAGACGCCGCCCCGAGGAGCCCAGGAGCGTACTGCCAAGACAAAGACAAGACATCCAACAACACAATCCTTTCACCAGCCACAAATCACAATGATACACATAATTCATTTATGAGACACGGAGTTGTCTACCCACCGATCCGCCGCGGTCCTCTATTCCGGGGGGGGGGGGTCCACCTGCCCTACATCCACTCATCCTGAAACAGAGTACCATTTCAACAGTAGCTGCCGGGCATGCCATGAAGATACCACACAAGCGAACCTGCATGGAACTGGGGAGAGACTCCCATCCCCCACGCACTCAAGAAGGCGGACCGAACACCACCACGCCCTCGCCTGCATTGGCCTCACTCTTCACGTCACTCTAAATCCATACTTGGGAACTAAGCAAAGACTTTCCAACACCCTCAGGTGGAAGCCATCTCCCCCATGGGGCCCGAGTCCTCTACGGAGCGCTATGGCATCCGCTCCACCAAGGACGACCTCCTCCAGATAATGAAATAGCGCCGAGTCCGACTTCCTGAACGTAAAGTATGGTGTGAGGCAAGGTTCCATCCTAGGTCCGATCCTCTACCTTGTCCTGGTTGCGGACGTCACCTCCTGCGTTGGCATTGGAGACGAGGAAAATAGCAGTTACGCGGACGATTTCTTCCTATGGGCTGTCGGTGATTCCCTTGAGGAAGTTGGGCTCTTGTTAGAGACGAAGGCGGATGCCTTCTCTAAATATGCAGGGGGAATGGTCTCGTCCTTAACGCCGCCAAGACCCAATTCATGATTGGGGGCAAAGCCAAGAAGAAAGACACTTCAGCCTTCACCATCAGGGTTGGGGGCGTCGAGTTGCACCCATCCGATGAGATTGAGTTCCTTGGGGTCAAGTTCGACTCAGACTTCACCACCGCACCCCACAATGCCTACGTGGTAAAGGCAGCAATACAACGGGCAGCACTCATCTCAAGGTTGGCCGTTCATATTCCGAGAGGAAAATACCTTCGGCAACTGGCCAGGGGGCTTATGATTGGTAAGCTCTCGTATGCAGCCGCAGTCGTGACGACACCTAGGTTTGATAAGATAAGGAGCCGGATGCCGCACACAGGGCCGTCAGGTCGCCATCAATGACGTGGCAAGGAGCTCATCGCCGGTTGCAGGAGACGGGACCACATTCGGATCGAGGATCTCCATAGTATTGCAAAAATTCCCTCCCTCAACGAGATAACCGTCATGGCTGTGGCAGTAGAGACTTGGAAGTGCTTCCACTCCAACGATGGGGGATGTGGTGCCAGAAACCCCATTGGCGATCTCGTCTTCCCAACCCCAAAGAGACCGACGAGGTCTACGACTTCGGTGGCGTGTCCATAAGGGGCGGCACAGACCATTTGCGTCCCCGCAGTGTCTGTGTGGAACAATTTTGAGTCCCTGAGGTCGGCCAGGACACTAGCTGCGGCAAGGGACGTAGCCAGGATCATTGGCCGCAGTACCCCAATTTAGGGGGATATTTATTTATTTAGTATTTTTAATTTATACGTGTTTTTAATGTTTATATATATATGTGTATGTGTTCATACACAGGAATGATGTGTTTTTATATATTTTATTTTATTTTATATTTATATTATTATATCTAAAACGGACCAGCAAAAAGCTGATAATTTAAATCAAATAAAGGATACCTTACACACCACCCTTAAACCCCCCGTCCACCCCCCCCCCCCCCCCCCCCCCCCCCCCGTATTTCTTAATAATACTTAGAGGCAAGTTCTTCAATGGCAGCAATAAAAAGGAGAGGAGCGGATGGACACCCTTGCCTGCAGCTTTTCCCCAAAATTATTCGCTCACTTTCATGACCGTTTAATGAGATAGTGGATGATCGTTAAATAGAAGGGAACGGACAGGATTAAAGAACCGTCTTGGAGAAATCTTTTAACAGATCTTAGAATTTGCCTGTGACTAATCGAATCAAAAGCTTTTGAAAAATCAATGGCAATTATTGCACCAAATTTTTATTTACCTTGATAGTGTCAATAGAGGCTTGTATATTATACGAAATATCATGTATTTGACGTCCTCTAAGGAATCCTTTCTGGTGAGGGCCAATTTTCTTATTTAGAATGACTCCCATTTGTGAGCCAGGACTCCAGAAAGTATACGATAAGATTCATTCAATATGGTGATCGGCCTCCAATGGTTGAAATCCGTTCCATTCCCTTTTTTGGTATTAAAACTATTCTTCCCTTAGTTAAAGTACTAGGCATTTTCCCTTTAGCTTCCATATAATTCCCCACTTTCAAGAGAAAGGGTGTTATTTGATCTGTGACTTTAACATAAACTTTCCCAAGGATGCCGTCAGGACCACAAGCCTTGTTAATTTTCAATTTTTTTCTAATGTATCCGAAATATTTTTGATGTAAATATTGGTTCTACGATACATGGAAGCAATTTCTTAGGCCTTGGAAAATGGCCTTCTCTTTCCCCGACGATTGTTTGAAAACGATAATGGAAGAAACGTAGTATTTTCATGACCTTTGGAGAGAATTTTCTCTCCGTCAATGATTTTTTCAACTGTTTGAGCCTTGACTCTTTCGCCTCTTGAAAGATTACGGATCCTATGCATAGGGTCTTGCTCACGGACAATTTTTGCTTCCATTTCCGCCTCAGCAACCTCTGCCAAACGAAAAGTGTTCACAGCATCATTCATGCATGTGCGAACAAACAGAGAGTCTTTATTTAACACTTTTTCTAATTGGCTTTGATGATGCTTAATCTCTGTATTTTTTATTATTTTTAAAATCGGTTGTTGTTTTTAAAATAATTTTATGCAATAAAACTGAAGCTTGATAGGCCGATAACGAATTCTTAAACTTACATCTAATTTTTCTCTTAACTTTAAAATGTAATTATCATCCTCAACTACCCATCCCGGGACCTTGAACGCCTTAGAACGAACGTTACAAATGAGCTCTAAATCTAAATTTTGTGATCGGATGACGGTTCAGGACGATAACAAGCATTCTTAATTCTTGAAGCAAAGAAGGGAGAAGCTAAAGCAAAGTCCAACTTGGACTTTTTGTTTCCTTGAGACCAAGAAAAAGTGCCTGAAGAACTAAATGTATTCATTACATTAATCAAATTAAAATGAAGAATAACTTTTCTTAACATTCGGCTATTAGGGAAAACATTGAATGAATTTTCTAAATCAACATTCATGTCTCCAATCATAAGAATGGGTATATTATTCTCATGCTGAGAGTTTAATAATTGCTTGGAAGAATGAGGAGGATCGTTCATTGGGCCCATACGTGTTAATTAAATAAAATATAAAACCATTTGAAGATAAACGAAGTTTGTGCCAGTCACTAATTCCTGAGTAAGCTTTTGTACAATATAAAAAGGTAATTTTTTTTGTAATAAAAGTTAAAACTCCTCTCTTGGATCCTGAACCAGTAAAAACGTAGTGAAAATTTTTAGGCAGACAAAACATGCAATTTTCCGCACACGAAGAAGAAGTGAGAGATTTTATGTCCTGAAGACAAACTATGTCAGCATTCAAAGACATAAGATGTCTCATCAACGCATGTCTCTTTTTTCATCCCTCCCACCTCTAGTATTAAGGGATAAGATTTTCCTTATTCCTAGATTACTCTTCATATGTTTTGGACATCGTATTAGAGAAAATATCTGATATATAAGTTTGCATTATTGAAGTTTTTTAGTAATAATGATCAGTTAAGTACAACTAAGGTTTGGACTGCTTAGAAGGGTTTACAATTTTGTCCGGAGAATCATTAGAGTCCAGTTTACTTCTTTTTGATTGGGACCGAGTTCTATGTTCAAGGATGAGGTGAGAATCTATTAAGGGATCATTTTTTCGACCATCTCTACCTCAGGTATCTTGCATGGAAGAATAGGATTATCCCTATCAAAAGCTCCAGATGAGCAAATAATATATTATAGATACATTAGGAACATCTCATAGAACATTGAGCATGTTGAATATTATCAACTCATATATATTATGTGATTTAAAAAAGTGAAAATGGTATTGGGAAACTCTAAATCCGTATTGATCACATTAAACCATTAACCAAAATATCATATAAATAGTATTTATTGGTGTATTATCGGACTTAGTTGATTCAAATATTAAACATTTTATTAATAGTAAGCTGGGGCACGATTTCAAAGAAAAAATATACTTGGTTTGTTAGATGTATGTCAAAATTGTTATTCAATTGTATAAAAATAGAAATGAAATATATGTACTTCATATGCCCAGTCTAATATATCTAATTAAGATGCCATATCAGATGTTCAGTAACCCCTGTTTTTTCATTTAAGTTAAAAAGACAACGACAGAAAGAACACTAAGAGACTTTAAATATGTAAAATATTTTTCCCAATGACACATTCAATCTATCCATTACATGAAAAATATGAAGTCTCACTATCTCTTTAGTTCTTTATTATCCTGTCTTTCCCCAACAATGGAGAGCTAACAAATACATCGAGTTTTTAGCGCTACCAATCAATACTCAGGCACTCTATATTCTTTATGATTCTCTATGATATATATATGAAAAATGGGATTACAATCTATATTCTCTATGAGTCAAACACGTGGAATGACTTTGAAATAAGTAGAGGGCTGAACACATGTCTCGTATATTACATTGCAATCTACAATTTATTACGGTCGTAATTCAACCATTAACAACCCATTACATTCACTACATGCTGACTACATCGTACTTACTTACTTTAAAGCACTCATCATTGACTACTTTCCTACATGTAACAAATAAGATATGTATGTAGAAGAATAAACAATGAACCACAAAAGTAAAATTTAAAATCGTAAAAAAGATAATTAAAAATATTATATAAAAGGTCATAGTTATAAAAAAACTTAATATTCCTTGTCTTTTGTGGGTCTTTGGAAGACATTATATAAGTTTGATGAAGCGTCAAACTCAGATACTTTGATCACTTATGCACGAGAGCATATTTGTTATCAGTTATACACTTTCCACCCACCAATAGTATCTAATATCTTGGATGGTAAAAAAATTTCATAATAAATAATATTATTATTTATTTGCAAATCATTTTCATTTTAAAGATATTTTGTCCATTTTTTACTTCACTTCATTTTGACCTTTAATTGTGGGTAGACTTGGAAAAAGTAGTAGCTTATAATCAATTTATATTTCCTTTACGGCATCTATTTATTTTATTTTAAATGTTATGATAACTAACTATATGCCCAATTTATTTATCTCACAATTATTTACCTTGTAGTCTGTAATGGTGGCTGAAATTAGTAAACGATTAGCTAATACTTCATATTCTATAGTGGATAAGTTACAATATTTAAGTTCAAAGACCCACAACAGACAAACAATATTAGGTTGCTATTGATATAATGCAAATGCCATATACATTGCTAAAAGATTATCATCGTTGAGGATGTACTTTTATTAGATATATTTTAATGATTCTTTCATATATTTTATCATATTGTTGATTTTGATGACCTTATAGTTTAGTAGTCTTATTAAATCATTATTATGTTATTGTATTTTTTTGTTGTCTTAACTTTTATTAAAGGGTTTTAATTTTAATTTATAATGTTTTGTCATATATATATATATATAATTATAAATGTGATGTTTACAATTGAGATTTGTTGTATTTGTGTCCTTGGGTTGGTCCATATTTATTGAGTAATTAGATTTTGAACCATACAATTTATTTGGTACTGATACTTTTCAGCTTTTTTACCTTTATGATTCGATAGGATTCAAATAAGCATATAGCATTCAAAGAGAGAGATGCTTCAAAATATTATAATAATTTAAGCAAATTTTTGACTTTAATAAGTGTTTATATTTTACCTTTTAAATCATAAGTACACTTTCATTTAATTTTGTTAACATGGAATCTAAATTGAACAACAAGTTTTCATTCTGTTATACTGTCTTATTCATGAGCTAGCGCTAATAAAGGGTGATCTAATTTATATTTAAATATATTTATAAGAAAACTCCTCTTTGGGTTTATATGAGTGGTATGTTAATTAACAACGTTTCAATTTGTAGCTTACAAGAATAGATTTGATCCTTTAACCCTTTTGGTAGCATGTTTATTTATCCTCCACTGGAAATCCTGAAGCCACTTAGTGTTCAACATGTGGTCAGAGATGAATGCCAAGGAGTTCATTGGCGTCCAATACCCCATCGTGAGCCGAATCATTCTCAACCTCTCATATAAGGACGTGGAGGCCGTTCGAAGCGTCTCTAGACTATGGAGACTCGTGGGCGATGGGATCTTGAACAAGAGGAGACACATGATAGAGTCCTTCTCATGGACCAATAAGGCAAATCATTTGGGAAACATTCCCTGGACTCCGCCCTGCGGCAATCAGCTCGTAAGCGTTCACTGTGAGAACGGCCTCAAGAGCTCACTCTCCTCCTGGGTCCAGGACACCCTCAAATCCTTCCCCTCTCACGTCATCCTCTTTGCCAAGGGTATCTATTACCTCAGCTACCTCCGCTCAATGAACCACACTGACGTCATCGACAGGGAGCTGGCTGCCATGGAGTCCCTTCGCTCCCTCTTCCATCCTTCCACCACGGTGACTTTCTGTACCTCCCTCAAAGTCATGAACACAACAGACGTTCATGAGGAGAAGCTCCCTCAGCTCGCTATGCTCACTCTTCCCCCACTACTCTTTGCAGAAGAGTCCATACTGACCTTTGACTTCCTGAGCAGCGACATATACAACGTTCCAGACTCGGAGAGCACATTCGACTGCGTGTGTGAACACTTCTATGACCTCCTCTGTATGGATCCTCAACAGGACGACATTTTGGGGATCATCATATTCAACCTGGGTGCCGCGGGACAATTTATTCGCCATCTCTACGCAGACTGTGGGCCCTTCAGCTTTATTGGCTGTGAAACGGAGGCTCTGACTTGGAGCTTTCCAAAGAGCCATCTATTGAACTGCGAAGTATCCGAGAACTATGAATCCTGCTCCACAGGGATTATCATCAAGAACTGCAGCGGGAGGGTTCGAACCGGCTCTGTTGTCCTGGACGTGAGCGTCAAGACGGAGAAGGACATCATACGTAAGATCCGACCCTTTTTGGAGGAGGGCCTCACAGGTCATGGCTCGTGGGCCATTTTGCTCAGCTCCTGTTTGCGGGGCCATCCCGGGGGAGACATTGATGGGGAAGACATTGCTCAGAGGAACCAACTGCAGAAGCTGGAGTGCGATACCATTAGAAAGGTTTGCAAGGGGACGAAGCTCATTGCGACCCAAGTAGAGGATGTCTACGGACTCAATCACATTAATGGTGCTGATAGAAAGCCCAGGAGCTCTCCGATTCTCATTGAGGATAATGCCATCCCGGAGATTTTCCCTGATGATTCCTCAAGCGTTATATTTATTTTTAAGCATATGTGATATTGTTACTACTTCTTTTGCCGACTCTTTATTTACAATTACTATTATTATTACTATTATTTTTTTATATTTATAATTGATATTTATTATTTATGTGTTATACCTCCAAAAGACAAAAGCGAGGGTCATTTGGTAAGCCTGATTAAGCCCACGGCACGTAAAACATTATAAAAGGAAATAACCAAAAAGAAGAAACAAAACTAAAGAATAAAAATCATTCAAAATATTCATTTATTTATGCTTCTTATTTGCATTAAGAACATAAGGTCATAGTTAGCAATTATTTTATAGTAGGTGGGACAATTCCAAGTCATTAAATGATAATATTTTCTATAGAATTGAGAAGGACGATTAGGTTTGAAACAGTTGACAAGATGTATGTACATATGATATTAATTTGACGATAATAATTGAGTTGGTTCTCGGAAGATCTTACACAAATCTAATAATTGAAGGGAATATGGGTGGATTTCAAAATTATAAAGGAAAAATATTTTTTACATAGAAGGGAGAGGATTGTCGCTATATCAAGATTCTGGCGTGGGAGTTGTCATAATCCAATAACATTGATATGAGTTTCCTCAAAGGTTCAATAGAATCAAAGTTTTTATAAATCTTTGCACATATCATGGCAATATCCCTAACAACTTAATCGACGGTAAAAACCAATATTACATTTAACCCCTCAAAATTATTTTTAGCAGTGATCTTATTTCTATTTTTTATAGATTTAAAAAGTTATTTATGTTCTTTTTCCTCTTCCATATAGATTTAAGAACTACGACAACATCCCTCAGAACTTAACTGGCTGCGAGAAGAGCTGTTACTGCGGAGACGGAGAGGTTCAATGCCAAGACGCCTGTCACTCCCTTCCAGAAGACCCTCCTTCATACCTTCCCTGCCTCCCGAACAAGCCGTCATCAAGCCTAAAGAGGACCGCCCCTGCTGCGACATGTGGACCTGCTCCAAGTTGGAAGACCTTCCCGACACCATCCCAATCGGATCCGTCTTCCCCCTCAACCAAACCTTCATCGAGATCTACTTGGACGCGCCTCGAGCACTCGGAGGTCGAGCTGGATTCTACAAGGTGCTCCTAGGCCAGGGCTCCGAGGCCAGCGCTTCCCCAGAAGACTGGCCCCCACGGGTCGTGACCCCAGAGAACGGTGTCTTCAACCTGCAGCCCGACGGAAAGCTACGTCTTGTCCTCGGAGGACTTCTTCCAGCGCAAAAGTACTTCCTCCGAGTAGATGCTCACGTTAAAACCTCAGCAAATGACGTGGAACATAAGAAAATCATCAAGTCCAAGATCATGTCCGTCCAACTTCCGCACTCTGAGGAGCCAGCACCGCCCAAATTGAGCATAGAGGAAATCAACTTGAATCTAAATGTGGACAGAATCCAGCCAGACTCAGCCTATGTCACCTGGAGGTACTTTACACTTGAGGAGAAGAAGTACATTGACGGTGTACAAATACGGTGAGTACATATCTATCATGTAAGATCACACTTTAGCCCATTCATATAAGCTATAAAGTTCATAGCCTCTATGAGCTTTAAAGCTCTAAAAAATATTATATCATTATGGATATGATACCATTTCCTAAGCTAATATTTTTATATACTTTTTTAATAAATGAATTTTGAAGAGATGCGTAAACTTTTATATAGCGTTTATGTTAAAAAACAGCAATTCCAGCCATATTTTCTAAAATGATTGACAATATAATTCCATTCAAAGTAAATAAAATTTTTATAATGAATTGCCGTTATCTGGCTTTTGTGCTAGTGTAACATAATATAAGTGCACAAACATTTTTATAAATTATGTATTTTTTACTCAACGATCTCCAAGAATGATAAACATGTTTATTAATTAAAAACATATCAACTTCTAACTATCCAGTCAAATGCAAAGATTAACAGCAACCAACTCCAAGTTTATTATTAATAGCAATCATTTCTCAATTCCCCATAGATTTAACAGCCTGGAGAACGGAGAGGAAACCTCACAGGTCCCTGGAACAACACCCTTCATCCATCGAGACACCAACTTCTATCAAATCGATGGCCTCTCTCCTGACACGGAGTACAAAGTGGATCTCTACCTCATACCCGTTTCAAACTCCTCAAGGGAATACGTCTCCCTCCCTCAAGGCGGGATCTTCTTCAAAACCTCTCAGCCCTCTGTGGATCCCTACGAGTTCCGTCTCCGACTGGATGTGGAGGACGTTGGGGATCGTTGGATCGGATTCTCTTGGAGTGGAATCCCGGATCCGTACTCCAAGTATGTCAGCGTCTTCCGACTCGCCTACATGCAGCCAATGACGTGGAGCCCACGTCTGTCTTCCGGCTGGCAAAACTGGAGAAGGACAATCTTTTACGACTCCAGGACTTGGAACCCTCAACAATGTAAGAATAACTCACATTTCAAAATGTTCTTTTGAAATATACAATTGTATATTGTTTATCAAGGTATCAAGTGTGGTTGGAAGCCTATCTCACAAATGGACGGGTGGCAAAGTCTGAGCTTGTTGACATCGCAACCAAGGACGGGGTCTATACCGAAGCCGAATCAGAAGGTAGAGTATTAAAACATTTATTCTGCTCAAAATTAATTCTCTTTCTCAAAGTAAGTTAGTGTTCTTTTCTTCAATTAAATAGAGTATTGTGCATTGGAAACACCGGCTTAATAAATAACTGGATGCACAAATGTCTCAATAAAAGTTGGGAGAAGAAAAAAAACTCGAAAAGTCTTTGGTGGCTTTTATGGCGAAATATATATTTTTAAAGCGAATGAAACAACAAATAGTAGGAAGTTCAGGGAATAGATCAAGGATGAAACAGGAAAAGTAACACCCAGATACGTTGTTTAAGGACCGCTGTTTATGAAACTTAACACATGGTGACAAAATCACTGGACACTTATTGCAGGATTTTCTTTTTTCTATAACAAAGACTACTAAATTGTTTCCCCAAGTGGGGCTGTCATTTTAACTAGCGGTACGCCATCAAAGAGTTTGTTAAACACAGATAATTGTTCTTCTTAGTATCGAGTTATTAACTATGTCGGTGATTGAAAACAATATTTAGTAGACACATGTTTATTACACCATTGATACCTCACTCCAATTGGAATATCATGCCTTTATTATTAAAATAAGTTGCTAAAAAGAAGTTTATGAAATCAACTAATATAATGCCGCTCAGTATAAGAGTTCTTGGTTCGATTGTTTAATAGGTTAAGGAAAACCATTAGTAGAGCTCATGAACATGAAAGCAGTTAAATTTCTGTCTATATCAGTTACTTGCTCATAGTAGCCACCCAATGTTTTATTAATTTAAAAATAAGTACAACAAATCTAATATGGTGGTCACTTTACTCTTGAGTGGCCAGAAAAAAACAGGCTAAACTGGCTATACAAATTTCTCTTTTGACGAGTAAGTTATATCCAAAAGGAAATGCATTAGTTTTTTTTGTCTTTTTGTTTAGACAGAATTGCATCTGTAGAGATATAAATTGGTATTACATTGCCTAAACTAGCCTAACGAACCAATTTTAAGCATTTTTATCTATTATAATAAGTAACCATTAAAACAAATCTATCTTTGCATTTATAGGACTTAAAGAAGAGCCCCGACAAAACGTGGAGACATATTACGGCTCCATGGTCACGGCTGTCGTCTTTGCAGTCCTATTCGCCTTGGCACTCCTGGCCATCAGCTTCCTCTATTTAAGAAGGACAACCACATACAAAGCCATCATTTCTGGTGGGCAAGCCAAAATGGGCAAGGTAAGTCGATGAAGAATATAGAATATTCATATCATATACAATATAGAAGGCCGAAGTAACGATTGGTAGCGATGTGTATCGGAGTATTTGAGTGCTCTTCTTTGTTGGGGAAAGACAGGCACAGACAGAACACAAGAGATAGGAAATCTTCATATGTTATATCATGAAATGGGGAGAGATAGTTGACATATTTCATGAAGAGAAAAAAATATATTAGACATATGAAGTCTCACTTTGGTTCTTTCCTTTTGCTGTCTTTCTCCAAACAACCAAATCCAGCGCATTCATATGATTCCAACTCCTCTCACCTTATTCCCTTCATCCCTTTACAGAATAACGGCCAGGACAACCCATCCATGTCCATACCGATGAGCAGTCAAAACGGAAGCAACACGGATAGAAATGGGAAGAAGCTATCGGAGCAAATGTCATCAATTTAGATCACTTTTTAAATCTATATTCAAAATGCGAAAGAAAAAACATATTCATCCAGATATTAATTGATGATGCTCTTCTTCTCTAAAGTTCTTTGAGAAGGGCATTTATGTCTTATGTATGTATTATATCCCCCCCCCCCCTCTTTTTTTTGTTGCCTTATGAGTGTTTTTCCCTCCTCAAAAGAAGAGCATAATGCTTATCCGTAGTCATTTCTATATAATTTAATTATTTATGCTAAATATTATTTTCTTCTTTTTTTTACTAAACGTCTTCAACAATTTTTTTATTGTGCCGTTTTCTTAGATATTCAATAATATTAATATTTACTATGAGTATAATAATACATTATGTGTTGTTTCAATTAAAGTTGGGATTATTGGATCTATCGAGATAGACGAGATCGACGACAAAGTAGAGGTCTGCATTTGGTGGAATGGTAGGAGGATATCCGTGCTCTCCATAGGCTAGGTGAGACGGGACATGGAATGCTCGGGTTTCCCCGAGACACATCCCGGGAACAGCTAACTCGTAGCCTTGAATGACCTGCAACATAAATGTATATATGTCATACAAAGTTATCTAGACATAAAATTATAATGATATGCTGAAAATACACGATGGCTATAATAACTGGAATATCAACTGAGAAGAAACATACCACCAGCTTCAAGACGTCATTGGCTGCCACGCATGAGTCGACATCGACTACTAGAGAATTAAAAAATCAAGCAATAAATACCAATGACGTCAGTGTTCTAAAGAAAAAAAACTTTAATGCGCATTTCATTACCATTACTGGATTTTTACAATTTAACACTTAATCTTCTCCATAAGTCTTGGAATTACGACTTTGACTGTTCAATAGATATTAATAACTCCTTCTTATCTTTGTTGTTTCATCAGACTCGGCATTGCTCTTATTCAGTTATTAGTTAGTTGGTGAGTCAAATGGATATAATTACAATCTCCCAAAACGACTTCATATAATTCTACGAGGGAGAAAAGGCTGAGAAAATCAACGTCATTATTACAAAAATACATTTTATGCCATTATGCTATCACAGCAAAACAAGACATTTTAACCCATTCAAATGATAAATATTACTCAAAGTTATTTTTATTCGCTAAAAAATATTTGAAGATAATATTTGCTTCATTTTGTATTGTTATCCCAATGGAATTTTATTGACGTTTTTATTAATTTTTTTTGTGAGTATCCAAAAATGACAAATAAGCGCTCATTGTCTGTGGACTATTAAGGGTGTCCAGTAATTTCATCACGCGTAAATTCGTCGCGGACCTTTTTATAGCCGTTTTTTGTCGCGGGTAAATACATCGCTTGCTCTTTTATAGTAAGTCAATTTTGTCGTTCTTCTTTTTGTCGTTGGTATTTTTGTCACCAAGCTTTTTTGTAGTGAAGTATTTTCGTCGTTCGTCTTTTTTTCGTCGGTATTTTTGTCACCTAGCTTTTTTGTAGTGAAGCGTTTTCCGCGCGATTTATTTTTTTACTTTGTAGACTTAATCTTGTCGCTTAGTCGGTGGTACCATGGGGTTTAAATCTACCGCTGACACTCTTTAGGGAGAAAAGACAAGCAGCCTAAGAGTTTTGCACACCTAAGCCTTGGTTGTTCCGCCGGGAGTACAATGGGATTGTAATCGACCACCGACTCTTATTAAGGTGAAAACACTTGGCCTAATACTTTCGTAGACCTTAATCTAAGGGTATGCACCTACTTTAACCGGGTGTCACATGGGTTTAAAATGCACCGCCGACTCTTCTTAAGGGGGAAAACCCCGCCTATAAAATATATACACTAATTTAAAGGATTGCACCGGCCTCAGCTGGGTGCTATATGGGTTCAAAATCTACTGCAGACCCTTCTGGGTCGTAAAAAACTCAGCTCAAGAGTTTTTCAGAAACTAGACCGGGTATTTTCCACCTTAATAAGTCAGTGGTCGATTACAATCCCATAGTACACCCGGCGAACAACCAAGGTATAGGTGTGCAAAACTCTTAGGCTGCGTGTCTTTTCTCCCTAAAAAGTGTCAGCAGTAGATTTAAACCATAAAGATATAGAGAGCTTATTCCCTTCAATAGCAGAGAAACATCGTTCAGCTGTATTTTTTGTCCAATATAAGAAAAGTAATTTGTACTACGTCATCGTAAGCTGATCATAGAGATAGATTCTGTCTCTATGATCAGCTTACGATGACGTAGTAAAAATTACTTTGTTTATATTGGACACAAAAATACAGATAAAGGGAATAAGCTCGCTATATCTTTGTATATCTATGATTTAAACCCCATGGTACCCCCGACTAAGCGAACAAGATTAGGTCTACAAAGTAAAAAATAATTCGCACGGAAAACGCTTCACTACAAAAAAGCTAGGCGACAAAAATACCGACGAGAAAAAGACGAACGACAAAAATACTTCACTACAAAAAAGCTTTGCGACAAAATACCGGTGACAAAAAGAAGAACGACAAAATGGACTGACTATAAAAGAGCAAGCGATGTATTTACCCGTGACAAAAAACGGCTATAAAAAGGTCTGCGACAAATTTACACGCGATGAAATTACAGTAAACCTTCTGAGGATCGATCGACTCTCGATGGAGGCCCATCATCAAACTCATCAAATCTACGTCATAAATAAAAGGTTTAGGAGATTTCCGTTTCTGTGTTGATTCATACTTACTTATCCCAGGATAAGTAAACACTCCATGTTTTTATATCCCTATGGTCTGTAGACGTCAACCCATGAGTCTTTGCCTTAATTAAACTATGAAACAGGATTTGCCCCCCGCCTGAAATCCTAATTTGAGTCCAATTTTTTACGTAGCTTCCAAAAATGCCACTCAAAATTTCGTCCGAAAAAAGGTTTGGCCTTTTGACCTTTTTTTGAAAATCATGATTTTCATCATTCTAATGGTTCACGCCCAGTTATCTTCGTGCAAAGTAGAATAACCCAAATGTCAGTACTATTTATTTTTCTACAATGTCAGTGCATTTCAAATCCGTTTTTATAATTTCTAAATCTTTCGGACTAATCGAAAAAATCGGCTTTATATTTCATGAAAGTAAAAAAAAGATCAATTTAGTAGGACGAAGTATTTATCATATAAGTAACTACTTTTAGGTGATATCATTGAGGTTGCATTAAATAAAAACAGGCTTGCCTTTTAATTTGCAAGTTCCTTAAATAATTTGATAACAATAATGGAATTCAATTTTCCAATCACAGTAACTCTCTAAAATTCAAATAATTTTTGACACTTGTAAATAATTATATGCAAATAAAAAGGTAAACATGTTTTTTTTCTTCGGAACAAATCACAATAATATTTGCAACCTCAATGATATCACCTAAAAGTAGTTACTTAATTTGATAAATACTTCGTCCTACAAATTGATCTATTTTTTTACTTTCAGCCAGATATCGAAATTATAAAAACTGTTCTGAAATGCATCGATCTATACCATATATATACATATTGGTTATAGTCAATAGAATTGAAACAAAAGATATAGTTACTTAAATAGAACACTAAAAATTATAAACTTTTGAATATAAATCCATTTTTTCGATTAGTCCGAAAAATATATAAATTATAAAAACGGATTTGAAATGCACTGACATGTAGAAAAATAAATAGTACTGACATTTGTGGTTATTCTTGCTTTGCACGAAGATAACTGGCGTGAACCATTAGAAATGATGAAAATCATGATTTTCAAAAAATGTCATAAAGGCCAAACTTTTTTCGGACGAAATTTTAAGTAGCATTTTTGGAATCTACTTAAAAATGGGACTCAAATTAGGAATTTCAGCCTGGGGGCAAACAAAGACCTTAATTTTGTTACATAGTGTTATTGTTGAATTAATATAATGTCCAAAAGTAACTAAAAACCTTTAGAAGATTTTCCTCCATTCACTGGTTCCTATTAAAGATAAGTTCCTTCAATCATCAATTTTCTGTATTGTGCGCTTAGAGTTGGAAATGCGATGACTTAAAGCCCTGATAAAAATATTTCGTGAAGAAACTGTATCATATTTGGACAATTTTAAGAAGAAGATGTGTAATTCTAACTAAATAGATAATAAATTGGGTAAAATTTGTGTTATTTTGAGAAGACATTATATTTGAACAAACATTGAGAAAATAATCACATCTTCTAAAATGTTATGCTCACATAAATTTCACCAGCATTGGGGGAATTTTTCAAATTGCAGTCTCAAATGAGATTAAAATATTGTTTATAAAAAGGATCAAAAGTTTATCTAAATCCGACATCCTCAACACACATCATTGACAATGGTGCATCTTATTACCTGTCCCTTTCCGAGAACAAAGTCATACGTCGATCCTCTGGACTTTGAAGAGTCGAACACATCTCCATCTTGTCCTTAAAGTGCCCGCTGTAGTGAACTTTAAGGAAGTCTCCCGGTTCGGCCTGCTGGGTACAACCTTGGGACGCTTCAGAGTGGACACAGTGAGGACTTTAGCCTCCGAGCCCAAGTTTTCATCCAGCTCAACCTTGAGGACCCCAAGGCATAAGGCGGCTTGTGTGAAGAGAATAAGGATTCCTAGTTTGTTCATGACTCTTGTCAATGTATGTTGGGCATGGACTATGTGCTCAATAAATATGAAATCCGCATATGTGTATGTTCATTTTTTTTCTTCATTTCCCTAAGTTCCATGAACTCTTTCTGGGGGGAAACGCTGAGCATTATTATCCCCTCCATTCCTTCCTTGTCATATGTTCAAGCATGAATCACTTTATAGTGAGACGTTGTCTAATGTGTGCTCTAAGAATATGTCTTATTTTGTGTATCTATGAATATCTGAAGAAAATGAAAGTGGACTTAATATAAGTACTGGAAAAAAGTATTGAGTCTTAAATCTACGTCATTTTTTATTAAACTTTTTTTTACTAAAGAATTTAAATCAAACTTCAAATTATACAGAATATCATTTGGATTTTTGAGGTTTTATTGTAAAATTGTCTCGACTTATGCTTTATTAAAGTTTTAAATTCTAAATTTTACATTAAGATAAACACCATTTTCCTTTTCTGTCGTAGCTCCATTTGCCTTTTTATCTTTCTATATATTGTATGTAGTTGAGTTCAAAATAAAGACTAATATCATACTTACGAAATGCTACTGATTCCTTCGATTTGATTCCTTATATGGTTCTTTGGGGTTCGTGTCTATTGATGTGAGCACTATTGTACTATATTTAGTCGATGACACTTAGTTTTTTTAGTGAGATATTTATAAAAAAGTTTTTGATTAAACTCTAAATAATGTTGGTCAACCCTTTCGTCTCCTACCGGCAGGACCGGTTCCGACAAGTTCTCTCGAAAGGACATCTTTAAGACGTCCATCACACACCCCCACCCCCTCAACCGTGTTATCCATACAACTGGAGATATACAGGAGGAATGCAAAAAAGGGAGATATCTCTCTCAAGGATGATCTCAATCGACTCGTCGATGTCTTGCCGGCAAGAATGTGTACCACCTCATAGCCTTTAAGATTATCAGACTCGGCATGATTGAACCCAACTGAAGATAAAAGTTACTTTCCATAGAAGCTTCATAAAGTTTGAATTTATCATTTAGTGTTCTTATGTTGCAGTGCAAATTTTAGATTATAATGTATATTTATGTAATTAATTAACGCATGTACTTCAAACCTTATAAGAAATGAAATACAAAAAAACTTTATGTATAAGAACCTCTAAACATTGAGGTTCGAGCATGATATAAAAGATAATTATGTTTCTTAGAATCAGACAGGAAACATACTTTAAGCCTATTTAGCTTTAAATAGTCGTTGCTTAACAAATTTATAATTTCTAAAAGGTAGGATCCCAGAGTTGAGATCGAATATTTTGATCCGAGGCGAAACCGAATTAGTGAGCATGTATATCAGCCAATACACTATAAACACACGCATAACTTAATCCTGTTATTTACTCTTTATTATCTGGGAAAGCAAACGGGTAACCACTAAGATTTGCTTGCATCTGTTTGTACTTGGAGGATGTTGATCATCCCAAGACGACACAAGTTTTAAGTTTGTACAATTCTCTACTCTATTAAGTATAGTATATTACTTCATCACCTGATTTTTGTCAAAAGATATAATATGTAAAATATTTATTACATTATTGTCCTAGAATATAAAATCATAAGAAAAAAAATAATAATAATCAAGAATAAGAGATTTGCATCCAATAAAGTTATGACACGTTATTATATGTATTTTAATACATAGACATTAACGACAAAAATCATAGTTTTTATATGAGTAAAGGTTCAATTAAACGTACAAGAACTATAATATGCTCAATCTTCAACATGAAACACTCTTTTTCAATAATCCAATAAGAAGATTCAGACCACACATCAGGGGTTCCATGTAAGGCTCAACCCCTCTGTTCCCCATTGTTCAAAAACTGCTCCAAGGCAATTATCTCCTCAATTTCAAAAAGTGTATTTTTTTATAGAATTGGATCTTGAAACAATAAAAACGAACAATACTAATTGTACATACATGCATTCCAGGGATTATTAGCTGGGGAAGTGGCATTTGAATGTTTGTATTGAACATGCATTGCTTATAAAACACCGTTGTAAAATATGGCTTGAATTTAATTTCACATACCTATGCGGATTAAAGTCCGCATCACAAGCCTTAGGCTTGTTAATTTAGTTTATTTAACGCAAATTACTTTTAGACCCTCACTACATCTATTAACACACTAATATTTGAATATATGTGTGGTCATATTTATTATTCTCGTCCTTATAGGATATAACACCTAGTTTGTCACTAACCTTGTGTTAATATAATATTATAGTAAAATAACTATTTATAATTTATTTATATGAATATATACTCAAATGTAATATGAAATATTCAAAAGTAATGTAAAATCAGGTTGTCACAAACAGGAGTTAATTTGAAATATGTATGCCCACTACTGTGCTGAAATGTGTGGGGGACAGTCTTGAATTAATTCCATGTATCTTACGCTAAGATC
This sequence comes from Caligus rogercresseyi, assembly GCA_013387185.1. Lineage (NCBI taxonomy): Eukaryota > Metazoa > Arthropoda > Copepoda > Siphonostomatoida > Caligidae > Caligus > Caligus rogercresseyi. The sequence continues at coordinate 3,429,289 of CP045898.1, read as the reverse complement.
GAGAAAAATTTTTGTCTCGACTTTAAGAGGATTGGTATGATGTCCTATGACTTCGATCGGCTTGATCTGCTGAGTTCACGTCGAGGATTGAGACGGGATGAAAAAAGTGGTTTAACGATGAGATATATATTATCGCAACCTCCATCCGAGCTTCAATGCTTTCCAAGTTTCTAAGGCTGCGTGTATCACTGTAGTTTCATTGACTGAGGGATGAGCTTGTTTGCCAAGAAGATCAGGTATGCGAATATGGTGTTCTTCTCTTTATTCTATACTGGATATGGTGGCGTCATTAAGGAACATTTGTACGGACTTGTACGTAGTAGAGTGCGGACTTTTGCGTCTAACATCAAAACAGTGATGGAAGTTGCGACAGTTGCAACATTACTTATTTTCCCGGACAACAGACATCTTGCCAACTGCTTCAAGAAGGTGGAGAGTCAGTTTGCACTAAGCGAAGCTCTAGTCTACTAGCTTTTCAGCCTTGCTCTCATGAAGGGGACTATAAAAAATGACATCTAATGTTATTCCATGCAACTCTTACTTTGAAGACGAATCTAGTTTCCATCGATCAGTCATTGCGAAGGTACTCCTGACCATAAGTTGGGGCTTAGAAGCATTAAAGCTAGTTTAACTCTGCAGTAAAATTGAGCTAAAAGTTTGCACGAAGATCAAAAGAACCTTCAATTGGTTGAAGTCTCTACCAACAGCAAATAGCAGTGTCATTGGCCTGTAGCCAGAGTTGTACTCTCACCTGGTGATACTCAGGCAATAAGGAATGTCAACCACTAGGTCGAAGTAGAGTATGGGTCCCAAAAAGGTTCCCGCATCAATCCAAACTTCACACCTCAAAAGATCGGACATGGTACCATTCAAATGGCTGACCCAATTCTGATCGGCTATATGTGAACCATTCTAATGCCAACCCTCTAAACCTTTCACTTGAGAATGAGCTGTCAAAGGTATCTCACGCTGGAAGAGCGATCAAAATGCAGATACAAA
>CP045898.1:3410713-3428190 GCA_013387185.1 Caligus rogercresseyi | reverse complement strand
CCCCCCCCCCCCCCCCGTAAGTCCCAGCCATAAATATAAATATTTTAGTTTTTGATATAAGAACCACTTGAATCAATAGAAATATTAACTACGTATCGGGAGTCCAGCCCACTAACAGGTTATTCCATCAGAACAATGGCATTTGAGGGTGTCAAATCCACAAAGTGGGTCTCCCGCGTTATGTTGTTCACAACTAAACCAATTGGCCTTCAAATCAACTACACATGGAGCATATGGTTCTGTTGGGGTATTAGGTTTCAAACTCATTTGTACAAGATCTATGCAAAATTGATGAACCAGTTTTTACTTTTACTCTTTTTTAATGTCCTGTTTCTGCATAACTCTTATTGAAAGTCAGTCCTTGTTTAAAAATCTTATTTTATGAAAAACATTACAAAAAACTACATGTATATAAATAAACCGGAACCGTTCTGTAAAAATAAAGATAAAACATTTAGTCCAAAAAATGCTCTGACAATAATAAAAGAAACATTATTTATGACAATAATATTATATAAATTATGTAAAAGTACGAACAATTCGGTTTGAAATCTTTTTTTTTCTTTAATAGTCATTTATTTAAAAATCATACATAATAAAATAATATAATAAATAAAAAGAGCAAGAGGGGTTGTGATAATAAAAATCATAAATAACATTGTGGTTTAAAATTATCCTCTGAAGCAAGACCCATCACATCATTAAAACATCAAAATCTGAATTATACATATATAGTTGAAGTGAGTAACACGAAATACAGATTGTAAATAGTATATAAGGACCATCTTTTATTGCACGCTCCCTCGATGATGTCATTTGAAGTCTCTTATATCTTTTAACTATGAGTCGCAAACGAGAATAAAAATGACAGGACCACTGAGGAAAAAACTCTTTTTTTCTTTGGCTACAGGAAGATAATAGGCGGAATTATCTATAGTCTTCTGCGTAGGACCATCCACTTTAATCGATTTTGATGTCAGATAATGAGCAAAATCAGCAATGATGTTCTTTCAGAATAACTAAGTGTTGGAACATATAGATGATAAGCCGTAAGTTTTTTAGCTCTATGGTTCAATTGAGTTGATAGGGTAGGATATGAATAATCATTATACAAATTTAATTAGTGCAGCGAGCCTTGGAACTTTCAATGCGCCATTGAACATAATATCTTAGAGAAACACATATTTTAACGATACTCTCTTCGACTGATTAAAAAGACTTTCTTTCATTAGCCTGCATGGAAATAATTCCTTAAACCTCTATCTTTTTTTAGAAATATCCCACTCATTGGGATGAAAGGATAATCCCGATGCATGTAAGTTAAAACCCACCTCAAAAATCCTTTTTTTTTTTTCGCTTATGCAATTTGATATTTTTCTGTAAATTGAGCCTCTTTCAATTATTTTAGAATATCCTTTCCTAATGAGTTTCTCTTATGCTAACCATAACTATTGACTCTCATATATTAAATGCTGTAAATGTATTCTATCCACACACACACACACACATATATACACATATAATATATTATATATATATATATAAATGTTTCAATCCACACACACACACAATCTATATATATACATATAGATATAGATATAATACATATATATATTTTTTTAAATATATAAATGTATTTCTATCCAAAACACACACACATAATATATATATATATATATCATATATATATATATAGATATATATTAATATAGATCTATATAATATATAGGATATTATATATATATATATATACATATATACATAATATATATATAATTATATATATATATATATAGGATTTTCACAACTAAGAGTTTGGTAGTGTAAATATAATGTAAGTATTTTAGAAGTCTAATTTCTAGTTCCAAATATTTTTTTCCTCATGTATATTGAGTAAAAATATTATTGTGATGTTTCATGACCCCTATCATAGAGAAGAACATAAAAAGTACGTTATGGAATTCAACAATAAAAACAACAGACGTCTAAATACTCTTTAGCCGCCAAACAAAACATGTTTCTTATGGGGGCAAACATAAAAGTACCAAAACCTTGGGTTCGAATGCTCTCACGGAAAATAACGGTGGTAAACTATTTCGCAAAAAAATCATTTCCGAGGCGGTTACAGCAACACTGAGACGGGTTTTAACACCCACGCAACGTCATCAAGTTTGAATCATGTCGGACTTTGACTTGAAGCTGTAATATAAATATATAGTTTTTATCAAGGACCTGATAAATCATTCTTTATTCTCAGAGTGATTTGATCGACCCTTGATCTATTTACCATACGGATAATAATAACTCTTCATAACTTGATATTTATTTTCACATTCTGAAACTAGATTATAAGTCACGATAAGATATATGCCAATATATCCCTCAATATGCAAAAAAACACAAAAGAAATCCCCTTTTAATGCAAAATTTAGAATATAATAAAAATTCAACATAAGAGTTCTCCAGGAAGATTTATGCTTGTGCAAGCATTACTTTCTGCTCCTTCTCAGACACTTGAGCTGAAGGGTATAAAACCTACATATATTTAATATATATTATCCTTACTATTTATAATATATATATAAATATTTGTAAGTGTATATTATGACATATTGAAAAAAATCCTGAGGGATCCTTCACGCAGAAGAAAGAAAGCCAATAATAATTGTGGAGTTTTCTTTCCCGCTTCAATGAAATTCAGTTTCCTTTTTTATAAATCATGTATTCGCAGTTTTGATTTTCTTTTTTATATAACTTATTGAATAGGCTTGAGAGAATATGGATTGAATCAGCAAATGAAGTCTATTTTATATTATAGCCTCTTAACAAATATTTAAATGTACAACAGCTATATTTTTTTGTATGTCTTGACTTCCACTCAATTTACATATGAATAGAGGGTTCTTAATGTGGTATTTATGTTTATGAGAGAGTTATGTGATTGATGTATAAAAATATCATAGTAGAGTGTGTTGAGCTTATGCAAGGAACATTGGAAACCTGTAAATAAAGTTTCCATATACAAAGGATTTTTGAAGATGGTTTTGATCGGATTTGCAAAAAAAATAAATTGTTACATAATGGTTTTCAAAATGAGTTAAATGACTAGTAACAATATCAATTGTATTTGTTTGTTTTTCACTCAAACCAAAGTTAGCTAAGATGTCTATGACCTTATTGAAAGATTAACAATACTTAACTATTTTGTTGCCTCGGGGTTTTTTTAGGTCAAGTATTCATGCATAACTACAGTATGCTATATTTGAAAAAACTAAGATCGTGAATGCTCGCTATCGTTCTCAACATAGCTCAGATCATAAGTCGATTGAGATCGACTTCCTTCAAGTGCGACAAAAAGGCGTTTTAGGGTGCCTAAATGTATTTTAAACGATAATTATTTTATAGATAAGCTCAAAAAAGTTTTATTAAACTTTTTGAAGATTCTTTTAACCCAAAAAGCTGGCTTATCTTTATCATACATTATTAAGTATACTCGTTACAATTGCATTCGCAAATAAAGTCTAAAAGAGTCTCCCCAAAAAACATAGGGGAATGCTGATGATGGCTCCATCTTTTTACGTTCCATTTTGTCGGATTTTACTCATTTATTTCGTGTCTCGGAAATTGCCGAAGATAATTTTAATCAAAAAAAATATTAAAGAAAACTCTCCATTCAGGAGGTTGAAAAACCTCTTCCAAAAGGACCACGCAACGACTATTATTAAGAAATATAATTCACGAAGGAAAACAGTCTCCAATCCCAAAGATATATTGAAACTCTTCATGGAAGATTTCAACAGCTTCTTGGTGGGAAAGAGTCAATTTTCCCAGTTAGTTAGTTAGAAGTTTATTACTGCATCACAATAGATATACGTATATATACATATGAAATATATAACACACATACAAAACTAAAGAAATGAGCACGACCACGCAACGGGGTATATGTGCTACAACAGTAATATGGAGTTACATTTTAATAGTACAAGAATATAGATTACATGACCACATGATCAATACTTTTCTTAACAATCATTTCAATTTCTTGAAAAACAATTAATTTTGACTGTTTTTATTGTCTTTGGGAACACTTTCTGTTAATCCGATAGATCTAGTAATAGGATGTTTCGCTTCTTTTCCATAGATTTTTCTGTCGTTCTTGTCATGATTTCCAGTGTCTTTAATTTTTTATTGTTTCCATCTTCTGTGGTGTTTCTATCATTGTCAATATGTTGATTTTTATTTTCTTATTATCATCAAGTTCGATGTCGTCTTTTTCAACAGTTTCTTCTTTTTCTTCAACAGTCGGAGCATCCCGGGGGTCTTGAAAGCGCACTTCCCTGCTGATGCAATGTGAAGAGTAAAATCCACTAATTGGAGACTTTTAAACGCTTGTTGGTCTACAGAGAGATAGAGAACTTTTCCAAGTTGAGTTATATCTGATTTTGCAACTTCAACTTTCCCTTCAATGCCACGAATAGTGCATTGATGTTTAATGATTTTAGCAAGTATATCATCGATAATGTCACCGGTGATTCCTCGGATAAATCCTGTGAGCATCTTTTTTCCCTTACGGGCATTCCTCATTTCTTCTGCTTCTGCCCATGAAGTTGTCAGTAGAGGTGTGGATGTAGCTATAATTTTCGCACATATTGGCAGAAGCATCATCATTGATATATATTACAGCTCTTTTGTTTGTGTATCGGCGCCCTTCATAAGTGGGAATCCATTTTCCAACAGATGAGGACATACGACTGACATAGTCTGTATCTAGAATTTTAATGGTCTTATTCCACTCATCAAGTGAAATATGATCACCGTTCTTACGAACAATGATAAGCTCATTGGCTTCTTTGCTATCTCAGCATAAAGAAACCGTCTCTTAGTTTGTTATGATTTTGTTGTTGTAGAGGTAGCCCAATTCATTCTTTCCGGCTCTTTTTGGAGGGGGAGTTTCATTTGACTTGTCCTCCCTCTTTCTTTTGAACGGTTTTGTTGGTTCGGAGGGATTGGCTTGTCCCATCTTGCCTTTCTTTTTAGATGTAACCGTCTTCCATTTCAGGTCGTCGGCATTTTCATTTTCTAGAGATTCGGTTTGATTCGAATCTTTTTGATTGACGTTATCTTATAATTCCTCATCTTGGAAGGTTTTGTGATAATAACTTTTCTTAACGTTCCGCACAAATTATGTAAGGAGTTTCTCTCATAAAGAGAAGAAAAAGAAGAAAAGCTTTGGACCAATAATGATCTAAAACCGTTGAAATAGGGCTGATTCCGATGGTTGAAGTCCAAAATTGATCCGGAAGAGGAAGGAAGTGCACTTATAACAATTATAACATAGTTAAAAACGTACAAGGAGTCCTAACTCCGCTCTAAAACAACTCAACTTGAAGACGCACTGAATGACGTGTTGCTCCTTGCACAGCTAAAAAGTAACTCATTTTCCCGGTCAAGAATGGGTAAAAATTTGATTTTACCAAAAGTACATTGAAGAAGAATATAAAAAGAAGCTCAAAGAGGGAAAAAGCAAAGGGCCAGATGGCATTTTTGGCAAAATCTTTATGAAAGCATCCAGAATCGTTCCCTTTTGGTGAATTTGGGAAATCGATGGAGAGTCACAGAAAACTCCCGAAACCCTTATAAAGGACGGATTTCCTTAATCCCTAAAATAGGTCTGCAACTGATTTGAACAACTGGCGCCCTATTACTGTTCTCAACGAGAGCTATATGATTCTTTTCTGGTGTTCTAGCCTCTAGAATAGAGCAAATTTTAAATAAAAAAATAGGGAAAGAGCAAAAGGGATTCTGAAGGGAAGAAAAATTTCGGATGTCTCAAGGACATAGGGAACCGCTATCGAACTTTATCTAAAAGAAACACGTTTGGGGCCCATTCATAGCCGTCGATTTTAGTAAAGTTTTGACACAATAGAGTATCGGCATATTTTTTGAGCAATTTAAAAAAAATCTTCCTAAAATATATTTTAACCCCATAAGAGCCCTCCTGTACAATAATACTTCCACAATATTATGGGAGAGTAGAAAGCGACCTATAATCCTACAGATAAGTTGTCGGCAAGGCTGCCAATTTAGCCCCACTTTTATTTATTTCCGGGATTAATGAGCTAGCGAATCAATCATTAAAAAGTACGGAGGATTCGGTTTGAACTTTGGGTCTTCTAAGCACATTATGATTTATTGCTGACGATGTGACCCTAATGATTGAAGCGAATTCTGAAAGAATAATTACTCAAGAGAATTGAAGTGATTTTGGGCCACTTCAAATATTTTGAAAAAGCGGTCTGGGCTGAAGGTAAACAAACAAAAAACTTATATTCTTCCCTTAGGCAAGTGGAACCCTCTAAATGACTTGATCATTCGGGTTGCCCTGTTAAAAAAAAGTGTGAAAATTTTAGAATTACTTGGGAAGGAACGGGTGCTTCGGAATCGAATTGGCTGAATGTGAAAAATCTCATCAGTCGATCGATCCCACTCTGGAGAAATAATAACCTCCAAAAGAGGATCGACCTCTATAATTGCATCATTGTCCCCCGCCATTATTTTCAAAGCGAACTTCTATACCTTGGTTAGCGGAGCGAGCCATAATGGAAGAAGAAATTTGGTTGAAAAAGTTATTCCATCAGAGCTATCTGAAAGGCTCTGAAAAGACCAAGATCACATGGAGGAGGTCTGAGTTTGTTGTCCAAAATTTTACCCAAGATTTTTCAAAAGGTTTATTGACATCTCACACGCATCGCATGATGAATGGCGTTCAGTTTTTACAACAAGCCCTGCTTTTATTTGGTGATGTTAGAACAGATTTTACGAATGACAAAATAGTAAATTTATCCGCCATTATGGCAACATTCAACGATTAATTGGAAGGATACCCCTCGTTTTAATCAATTTCACGATTGATATTATTCGGCAAAACTGTAAGAAGAAATTTTTCTTCGCAACCTTCTTGCACCAAAAGAGCTGGAGTGGGATTGCTCTATCTCGAGGGATGTTATTCAATCCACGATCTTCATCGAGAGCCAGAATTTAATTCCGGAAAGTTTCTCTTTCCGCTTAGGCGAGCGGCAATCTCACATCAAGTTCCAGACCTTGGCATTTGAAGATTCATTTTTTGTTCGAATTCTAAAGAGGAAGCTGACCAAATATGCAAAAAATATATTAAAGAATTGGACCATCCGCTATCATGGGGACATCGAATATTGAACTCGATTCGGGAATTTATGAAGAGGAGATTTACAGCTCAGTTCCAAATATCGTCGGGTTGTGTCTTCTTTAAGACTCCATGCAAAGATTGTGGAGTGCTGTACAACAAAATATCGCATACATTTGAAAATTGCCCGGCTCTTAACATATTGAGAGAGTTGTTTCTCTAAATGTCAGGGGAGTTTGTGAAAAAGCGTACTCCTATTCTTCTATTTGGGCTTAATTCAAGCCATAAAAGTCCTCCAAAAACGCGTGCCTTGGACATGTCGCTTCTAACTTGGCGAAGTTATATTTCTCAACAGCTAGCTAGCGCCGACTTTATATCAAGTATGACATCAAAGCTATTTGATCTCCACGCAGCTAAATACTCAGTCTTATCTATTAATATCCCTGATGTAAATGTTCCTCTTGGGTGTATATAGGCAATTTAGTCAGATTTTATCTGTCCTGCTCCAAGCAATATCTTAATGTCTTAAAAAACTTAATTAAAGTTAACAAAAAGTTGAAAAAAATAAATAAAAAGAGTATAATTTACTCCTTCTGCGGAAGTGATTTATCCTGGGAATTAACAATCTTATTGTACCATATTTGTATACTATTTTGCTACTGTTATTTATTTTACTAACTTTTTTAATTATTGTTATGTCTGATGTATGGGGTATGTTTTAATATTGATGAAGTACTTTTATATTTGGGGATCTAATTTAACTACAACGTTTATTTATACATTATATTATGTGTAATTTCTCTGAATAAATAAAGTTATTAAAAAAACTTGATTTCATTAGTCAAATTTCATCACCATGGAGGCGAAAAAAAAAATGTATTTGCCCTGCTCGACGCGCAAATGAGCAACAATGAAATCGCCTGTCTCGTCCCATGCATCTGTCATCACAACAGTCTAGAAGCTCAAGAAGAACAACAGGAGCCTAAAGAGAAAACCTGGAAGTAATGGTCACAAAAGGAAACGAATTTTGGCAAACATCCCGATCGCCATCGAAAAACTTCCTCCACCAGATGAGCAAGGAGCCTCGAAAAGGAATTTGACGTGGTTAAGGGTATCATCAGGAATGCCATGTCCGCCGCCGCCCCGCTTTCAGCTCCTGACAGACGCCAGCAAGAAGTCCAGGGTAGTCAAGAGATAGCTCCCATCAAATGGATGAAAAAGAATGGGCAGACGTATGGTCTGACTAGTATGTTTAGAAACGTACCAGGCGTTCAGAGTAGAAGCAAGAGTCAGCGTCAATATCGGCCACTTTGAAGTTTAATTACTTACACCTGTGAAAATGGAGTTTCATTCCTCCATTTTTTGTACTTCTTGAGGAACTTGATGAGGTTATAAAATGGTGGGCCAGTCGGGATTTACTTACGAACACTGTACCAGAGGAAGCTCAATATTGTTTTATAAATATAACCAAAGCTTCGGAGGTTATTGAGATGAATAAAAGTCTGGACGGTCAAGGATGTCATTATATTTCAGAAATAATTTTTATTTCTAAAAAAGCAAGAACTATCCATTACGTCACTGGATATTTGGTCTTATTTAAGTATGTAATTATGTTTTATCGAAAATATATAACGTCCATATTGCTAAGAAATATGACTTTACGCTTGCCAGCGATTTGAATGACGTCATACTATCAAGCGGAAAGAATAACATTTAGTAGGTTATTACGCACTCAAAAATCTATACAATTTAATTTTTGGACGCGCACATATAATAATGATATTATGACGTTTCACTATAAATTAAAGAATAAAATACACATACCAGGTATTTATTATACTTGGAATATTTATTATAAAAAATTATCTATAAAAAAAGTTTCTAAGACTCTAAGGGAACACGTTAGCTCAAGACGTGTTAAGCTTTCCATGTTGAGGGCGGTAGTCGACTCCTCTCGAGAGAGAAAGGTCATTTCAAAGAGCCTTTGTTCTGGAGACTAGCTTTAATGCTATCCTACTTATTCATATCACATTGCATTCTATAGAACTAAAGATATATGTAGTTGCCTCTCTAAGCTCAATAATCTAATTAAGTTTCCGGCAACTCACAAAATAATATATATATATACATTTTCCCCAAACTATTTTTAAAATGAATGTATCCCCGGTATTAAACAAGCATTGTTGCATGAATTGCCCGCGTGACGTTTGTCATTTATATTTCAAAATAAATACAATAAAAATATAGAATGCAATTACCATATCAATGGGCAAAGACTGTCATTCTCTTGTCATCGCAGAGAGGCATCATTTCGAAATATTTGTGCAAAAGACATGCTTTCTCATGATTGAAAGGCTTGGAGCTTGCTTATAATGCTTGAAATTTTAGCCATCCATTCACAAAAAAAAAGGAATTCAATGGCAAATTCAACTAATACAATACTTTTTATGAGTAACAGACAGCACATAAAAATACATGATGGACTAAAAAGCTTTTAAGGTGTTACAGCAATAAGTAATTCTAATGAAAATAGTGAAAATGAGAAAACGCATTTCTAAATTTTTTACTTCATAAAAATGACGACCAAATATTTCTGAAGCATTTTAAGACAGTTGAGCACGTTTTTACGCAAGACTGTCACTTTTATTTCGATAAGTTAGCGTGATTTCGGTCTATTGGACTCATTTGTTATAGGGCTCAATTCCAAATGGCTCCAATAAGATCACTCAAAGATAGTCTCTTTTTCATAGCCATAAAAAATTGATTTCTTATCAACTATCAATTATAATTCCAACTTATCAAAATATTTTACTAATACAAACGAAGAAATTTTTTACCAACTATAGGAATGGTAGCTCATATTCACAAAAATCCATTTAAGCTTGGATTCTTGCTGGACCACCACATATGTAATTTGTCATATATAAACGACTATCAGCTCTGTTTTTGGGTAGAGTATAAAGTATTTTTTAATTTCAAATATGTTAATTGTTTACCAGTTTTGGAGGGATAGACTTTGAAAATATTTTATGATCCTTTCGGCAGACGTCTATGTACCTCTTCGTCTTCGAGATGATTTTCAAGGATAGTACTGCATATCCTTGCGTTACATATAAAATATGCTTCTTATCTCGAAAGGATGTAGGGTTACCCTTAGAGTTGAGAGTTCTAAAGGGCCCCTTGTCTTCAGTGACTATTATGTAAAAATATTTACATACTTTTCATATGGAGGTAGAGTAACATTTTCCTGTAAAATATACCAAAAATAATTAAAAGAGACACTTTTAACTATATTATCATCACATCTTGTAAGTTCTCAGGCGATGAACATTATATTGGACTTCAATTAAATAAAGACAAAATTGTACATTTGTTTTTTTATACTATTTTTTCTTTTTATGTGGAATTAAAAAAACATAAGAATTTTGTTCCTCAATTAAATTTTGAAATTCCCAATTCATCTGCGACGTCATGGAAATGTGCCGGAGATTTGATAAAATTTATTCTTCAAATTCTCTCGAATACCTCAAACTCATCAAATCGACAATAAGACGACATCAACATTTTTTTTAATAAGACATAATTTTAATAAGTCATTTTATATTATGGTTTAATTTTTAGACAGTAATTTTGAATTATAATGTTCATTTATGTTTTGTTTTTAACGTAAGTGTCTTCAGATTGTGTATTTTTTCTCTCCTACTTTTCTAGTGTATTGTTATTTCTTTTACACTGATTGGATTTGTATATAAATAAAAAATATCTTAACCAAAAAAAAATTGAAGAAAAAAATCTCATATATTCCATTATGTAAGTCCAAAGTAAACATCACATAATTGTAAGAGAACTAGCCAGAGTTTCCTTTAGTGTTGAATTTAACATGCAGTAATTATTATAGGTAGACTAAATTAGGCGCTTTTAAGGCATGAAGTCCATATAAATTGGTTGTACATCAAGTGAAATAAGGGCAATCTTCCCGAGGATAAAATGTTCAAGGGGACAATTAAATATTAACCTATTTTCATATGATTAACCCTTTCTATAATGTGTAAGTCTTCTTCGAAAAATATATAGAACTATTCTATCCACAATGTATATAATAAAATATAATTTTTATGATACAGATGTTTAAAATGTCTATTTAAAAAATATTATCTCCTTGTTTTGCATCTATTTTGTGCAAATGATCACTCACAAAAATATAGCTCAAATGTTATTTTAATATATATTATGAACACTTAAATAATAGTAACTATAAAAAAACTTATAATATTTGTGGAGAAAGATAATTCGAGCCAGTTGATGATAACCTTTTTCAATAAAGTATGCTGTTACCTTCTCATAGGGTAACGGAAAACTGCAATTTAATGCAGCAACCCGTTAGGCATATACCCTAAAAGTGAGGTATATTTATATACATTTTATACACCTGGTGAACAAACAACACTAAATAATATAATATACATATATTAAAATACATACTAAAAACGTTAAAACACATTCTCGTATCAATTAAATTATAACTATTGTTAAAAATCATTGAGGAATTTGGTCATATAAGAAGACATCCACGAATGGCGCGTGCTGATGAGAACCCTGATAAAGTAGGAAACATCACCCTTACTCCAACGATAGTCCCCACGATCCTTGGTAAGGTTCCTCCTTACACAAGCAAGAGCATCACAGATGACACAAAGTGAATGGGAGACTCTCGTTCCTCTCCACCAAAGCCTACAAGAGTACATAATACATTTTGCGCCCCCCCCCCAAAAAAAAAAAAATAACATTCACACGTTTTGTCTCAGAGTCCATTGCAGTTTATTTCACACATTGTAATAATACAAACCTCAACTTTTGTTTTTTGCCATTTTCTAGCAGTTATTTAGTCTACTGCATTTATTTTTTCATTCATTCGTTTTTCCTGCCGCCCCCCCCCCCCCTTCGGGAACCACTGAGCTAAGGCATCCACAAATTCATTGCAGTGTTGTCGTCATAGCCCTTAATCCATTCCATATATATAGTCCTCTTCGACCTACTCATTTCATTCAATATGGCATTTTGTTGTTTGTAAATAGGCCTCTTCTTTTTGATGATGGCTGACCTATTGGGATGGAATTTATATTTCTGTTCTTTTTTTATTTTTTTGAGATTCTCAGTACAAAAAACTTGTGGTAAGAATGATAGTTTCTTTTTGGAGACAACGAACCTTTGTTAACTAATTATGTTGTACTCATTATATCTTTGGCCGAATTTAAATTAGAGTCGTATTTATTGACATTTCAATTCATTAAAGTCTCTAAAACTTCGTATTATATATATATTTGGGACATTGCAAAAAGCTAAATAAAAACTCTAACAGTGTAGGATGAAAAAGTTTTCTGTTTTTAAACATTCTAATTTTATGAGGTTGCTTGTTGATTTGAAAATGATGGTAACGTTGTTGGTTACTTTACTTTAGCTAGTGATTGTATATTTATCTAATATCCATTTCAATACTGTCTTAAACATTGAACCAATTCGGATTTATATTCAAGTGAAAATTGGATTTCAGAAAATGAACCCTTCCATTCCTTGAAATTGAGGGCTATTCTATTATCGACTCCATTAACGGGTAGAGCTTTAGGTTCCCAAATACCTCTTCCTTTGAATAATGACCAAAAGCTTCAGAAAATGCGCAATTGGTCCCTAAATTTGTGAAATATTGTATTTAATCTTATATGATGAGCATTTACTGATGTTGGTAACCGTACATATCACTGGTTCTGGTCTGTGATGTTTTTCTTTTTACTCAGAAAGAAGAAAATTATCTTTAAGTTACTGGCATCCCTCTTTTTCAACTCTCATCACTGCAATGAGTATACGACTAGAACGACGGGACTTCGACGGAATCCAATGTGCAACACCTGATCAACCCATGTTTCCCAACCTGCTCTTTTCAACCTCTTTGGCGTAAAGTCAATCCTCAGGAGTTCCTCTTCAGACTCATCAAGCCCATTCTACAGCTTTGATCCAAAGGACTCCTTCAGTCTTTAATGGATAGAGTGGACAGGGATATCTCCCCTCCATGCACCTTCGGACGATCATAGCTTAGAGCTCCATTTCATCAAATCTGAACACTAAAACGTACATCAAGGGCTCCGCCAGAAGGTCATCAGAGTCTATTCCTCCACGAGTCACCAGCAAAGAGAGAGCAGATGGGTCCACGGGGACCCCACAGGATTGAAACACTTCAGCCGAGGGGGCGTTTCACGCACTGCCATGTTCTGGGGAAACTCGGATGAATAAAACTTTAGCTGAATGCCCTTCGCGATCTGCCAAGGTTGAGATGGAAGAAGTCATTTGTGGCAGGTCATTCCAGAAGGCCGTCTCTTAGATAACCGACGAATATATCAGTTTCTTCGTGGGTGACGTGGAGTTTCAGGTGGACCTGACCAAGAAGGGGCGTATAAGTGCAGGACTAAGCTCTCCGTCGTGAAGCATTGTTACTGTGCCTCACGATTTTAGCATGAGACGGTCTCCATGAGGACTGAGAGGTCGTTGAGGAATGGAAGGAGGTCATATAAGTATTTTTAACGAGCGAATCCTTCTAATACTAAATGATTTTGGAGACCTAATCATTACACGCAAATATTTTTGAGTACCATCCGAATAGATCATGAGTAGCCATTTTAAAATAGAATTAATGTAGATCAACGAATTGTCCCTTGGCCCAGCTTTTACCCACTCCTTTTAATTTTATATTTTTTATATTGTATAAAAAAGACAATATTGACAGTTTAACAAACTCACTCTTTTCTATACATTTGTTCTTTTTTAAATAGAATAATTTGTATAGAAAGAGGGTTTGCCATTTTTCGAAGATATAGCACCAATGAATAGTAAATATCTTATGTAAACCTATTTGACGTTATTAATTTATGTATATAAAATAATATAAATAGAGTTAATTATTTCACCTATATTTTTCTGATTCTCCTATGACTGATAAACCAATGAAGATTCATTGTTAGTGTGTAACTTCTACAGAAAATATTTATATTTGCCAAAAGTTTTTATTCGATGAGAAACGTTTTGAATGATTTTTTGCTACATTTTTAATTGTCTAGCTGTTATTTTTCTGATTTGTCTACATATATCTTATAGAAATCAATCAAGTATCGCCTTATGGCCAAAAAAAACTACAACTATAAACTGTAATATATATATATGTATGAAATATAATTATTCCTGAAGATCTATAACGTATTGCACAATTATTTCAATGAGGATTTTATTTAATGAAGAATTACTTATATAATTTTTGGTGGATTAATATATTTTTCAGGCAATTACTAGTTAATAAAGATGTTCAAATATTTTTAAATAATAGTAACTTATTTACGTTCTAAAATAACACCAGTAAAAATATATGTATTTAAACTGAATAAAAATAAAATAGTTAAAAGTTATCACTCTAAAACGAATTTACAAATATAAATATTATAACACAATAACGGATATTAAAGGAAATCACTAAATAAGTAGAAACATAAGATCTTTTTTTTATTTTTTGTGTTTAGCGAAACCAATGCATAATAAACATCTTTTGTTATAAAAATATGGAGATCTGTATTAATTAGTATAATATTGAACTGTAAATATTTTTTGGAAATGAGTTTTGGTATACATATAAAAAATAGATTTAAAAAATATGTCTTGGGAGGAGGAACTATTGTGTTATAGTATAAGTAGTTTCCACACCCCCCCCCCAAACATTTAAGTTAAAAGATTACTCGCCATAGGGTTTATCCTTTATGGCCATTTGTAAGGAATCAAGACTATTCATTTTTAATTGTTAAATTTCACAGGCTATATGTGAAGTCACCAATATGACTTGAATCAAAATTGTAGTTTCATCTTAATGGTATGAAGGAAAAAATATATAATAGATTTTCAAATACTTAACAAAAATATATTCCGTGCATGACATACTCTTAGGATTTTTCAATATAAGCCATACAAGAAAAAAACTAGGAGTAGTAGCGGTATGACGCAAAAGCAGGATCCATGGTATTCTCCCAAGATATAGAGCATAGTTTGCGCTGTCTTGTCTCTTGAACGGAATCCCCCCGGAATCAGAAGCCATTTTATGAAGTGGGCCTGGACGGTATCATATTTTATTAGCAGCATGTAAGCCTCCTTGAAAAGTTTATGGTGTGGATGTTCAGGTTCCGAAGTTCGACGAATGGTAGTTTAATTCCTCCTTTAGGAATCTCTTAAAAATTCCTCTCTGTGTCAGTCATGGGAAGGATCGAAGTCAGATCCAATTGTGGCTCCTCCATGATTGTAATTCAGACTAGGAGACGTCCTTGCTCAGAGTGGACATTATTTATTATGTCAGTCGAATTTTAGTAATTAAGGATGCAATAGGGTTGCCAACTCTCAGGGGAAAAATAAGGGACACCTCATTGTGGGCGGCGCCGAAAAAATATGAAGCGGGGTTCAGGGGGCAATTTCCTGCATTTTGAACAATTGTAGGGCAAATATGTTAGGGAGACATTTCCACAGTTTACACAATTTATTTTGAACACAAACACAACAATTACAAGATAATGGACCACGGGAACACAAAGTGGTTGTGCATTTTTTCTTCATTCTTTATTTCTTAATGTTGCTGCTGCAATCATCTAATTGCTTCCATTTGTATTTCTTTTGGCTTCTTGCAGCAGCTAGAAGCCTTTTATTCTTTAGGGCTGCAGAGTCGAAATCTGAGCAAGGCATGCCATAGTTGAGGCTGACAATGAGCTCTGCCTTGATGACTGCAGTGGAAACATTTGTTCCTCACGTCGGACCATTTAGCATTAATGAGAGAGGGATCCTCTCCACAAAGCGGTAATACGGGACAAATTGCGTCCCGTTACAAATCAATACGGAACCCGTACTTTTGTTTCCAAATACGGGATGATTCCGTATTTCAAGGACGGTTGACAACCCTAGCTGCAATAGAGTCACTTTTCCTTCTTAACGAGTCCTGGTGAAACGGATCGTCCCTTCGACTTTCCAGGAATGAACCATGATCCTGTCCATCTTTACAATGGAGTTTTCAATTGTCCCATCCTGTACCTTAACAAGATAGATCAAAAATTAATTTTCACAAAAGGGGCATATAGACAGGTGATTCATTACTATAGGAGTCTTCGCATCCTTTTTCTTACGTGTTCTCGTCATCTTTTCGTGTCGGACTACGGGCTAGAAAAGCATCGAACGATCACTGGATGATGGTTTGCAACTAAAGATTAGACGACGATTTATTCCTCCAAGTCAGAGCATTTTTACAATATATTTCATTTTAACCACATCTCATAATATTTATGTTTACATTGTGTATGAAATGCTTAAGCAATGGGGTACAACTATTGAAAACTAGATATATTATAAGGCATGATTTAAAGACCGTTAATTGTTGAAAAGCGCATTTTTTGGTGGCTCAATCGAAACATGCAATAATACAAAATGAAGTGCACCTTCCATAGAATAACAAACGCTTGTTTTTGGTGCTTACTAAAGATTGCCTATGCTTCAGTTAAAAAAAACTCGCTCCAGTACATTACTCCTGTAATTCTACCTTTTACCATCAGCTGCACAAAATATATCATAACGACAAACTATTAAAATAGGTATTATTTTACTATTGAACTTTTGAGTAATTACAAAAAGATCCTAAAAATGAGTCTATGGAGATATGAAGCTCTACTTAGTCGTGAAATGATCAAATGTTACTGTTGGTAACTCTAGCATATCAACCGGTTCTTATCAAACATTTTTTTCTGTTATCCAAAGAAAACAATATTTTCTTTGCCTCCTATATTTTCATATTTTTTGTGTGTATGAAATGTTTTTAGCTAAGGATACCAACTATTGTAGCTAAAGTTATTTGTAACGGATTTTTTAGGATGACTAAATGTTCGAAACGACATTTTCCAGTGAATTAATCGAAAGTTGAATCATAAAAATGTAGAACATCTCTCATAGAATAGCAAACGCTTTTTTCATATTTTGTAAAAAAATTACCCATGCTTCATTTTAAGAAAAATCATCACAAATATAAACTGATGATAGAAAAAGATCACTCCATGTGGTATCTGCGTTTTTCATAATTTGCTTTAAAAAGTTTCACATATAAAACTATTTTTTGTTAATTCGGGCAAATGGGTTGGGGTATTTGGGAATGTAAGTTTACGGAAAAACAAAAACAAATTATGAAAGCAACCGATTTTGAATTATAACCAAATCAAATATAAGTAATGATTAGTATGTGATTACTATGAAGAAA
>CP045898.1:3399191-3410613 GCA_013387185.1 Caligus rogercresseyi | reverse complement strand
TGGACTTGTGAATAGTAAATTATTTATACGATAGGTAATTTAAAAAAAAAAGTTAGTCAAAATATAACACATGGACATCCACCATTATTTCAAAGAATTTACCTTATTTATATGATGATTTAGGTGATAAATTTAATCCTTTTCAAACTATCAACAAAATGTAAAGATTATAAGCGATGGGGTTCATATGGTAACTTAGTTATAAATCCAGTCATTAGTAATTTAAGCGTTATTAATCAAAATATATCAGATGTTCAATTTCTCAAGAAAGGGAACGGTAAGTTTAATTTTTGTTAGCGATTAAAAGACGAATGTGATATACGAATGGGGTACCGATTACACCGATTATATTCCCTCGAGTTCCGCCTGTTACAACTTTAGGGTTTCGAATTGGGCACTCGGGTTCCGCTGGTATAGTTATGGTATTTTGGGGTTACAAATCCACTGTCAATTCTCGGGTTTATTCAGATACAATTATGACGTTATAATATCATAATTGAATCAGGCCCATTGCCAGTGTAATTATAGCTCCATTTGGCATAGTTGCGATAAAAATGTAGTTGGTTGTCTAAGAAATGTCCCTGTCTAAAAAGTGTCCGTGTTTTCAAAATGTGTGTATTGAAATGGAAGTCTAATAAATGTCTTAACCCTTATATTTGTGTTAGAAAGCTGTTTACACCTGTGGTGTTCGCGGTCAATTTTAACCCGTGTTTGAAAATGCTTTAAAATGCTTAAAATCACCAGTTTTTCTTCCAATATTGTTTTTCAGTCATGTTGGCTTAGTATACATTCATATAAATGGAACCAGTGTGGGAAATTTCTTTAGTTGGCTCCACAGACACAGTGTTTTAAAATGTACCACTCGTGTAAAATGTGTGTGTGTGCCTGAATGCGCTTTCTATATGTGTCTGTCTGTGCATGTGAAAGAAGCCTGTTTGTGTTTTGGTGTGGGGGGGGGGGGGGTGTGTGTGTGTGGGCCATAACTGGGCATATTGGGCCACAATTGATCCCCAGAGCAACCCATAGCTTTTAGGTGATGCAATAAAACAGCCAGTATTCTGCCGGGTCATTTTTGATCCGTAACACCACAGATGTAACTTTTTTTTTGGAGACCTTTATAATTTACTAAAATGGTGAAAAATGATATTCTGCATTCAATCGGGTGTGTCTGAGGATTAGATGAAGCCTCATTCCAGAGCAAAAAGCAAATGGTAATTTTTACACATTCAAAACGAAAACGGGTCAATTTTGACCCTAACACAATAGAAGGGTTAAGGCCACATGCTCTACTAAATAAAAATTAAATAAATAAGTATACAAGGAAGAACACAAAAAAGAAGTGTTTAAAAAGTGTTATTCAGAGCATATAGTTCAAAGGCTGCTACTTTGTCCTTTGATCTTAATCCTTAGAGCCTGTTGGAATCTGGCTCCCTCACATATCCGAACATGCATGTAGTCAAGAATTAGATTGCATCATGCTAATAGTTTCCTGCCTAAAAAACATGAGAGAAGCTTTAGATTCTTCTCACAATAAAGAGAGGATCATTCATTGTTTTAATATCGAAGGAACGAGTTTTTTGATCCACACATGGATTTTCCTCAAGTAGGTTTAAACCCCTCCACAGCGGAGGGAGCTTTTCCTATTTTTCCCTGCTACTGGAGTAGGTTTTTTTATACTCTCGCGCTTACGCGCACCCTTTTGGTTTTTCCTTTTCTTTCCTTTTTATCATTTTCATATTCATTCGAAATACATCATCCGTCACCGTAACAACTATTGCGTTTGTGTATTATTTCGTAAGTTATACAGTCCACTTATTATATAATCCTTGAGTAATTACGGTAGCCCAGTCCTCACAGAGCCCTTTGGGGGAATTCCAAACAGTTGCAAAGGTTTGGTGCAGCCAAACAACAGATTTGTGTGGTAGCTCTTTTTAGTACATATCCTGTATCAGATTTAATTGCATTATACATCTCCAGGACGATCATAGGGTTCATAATGTCGTTGATAGCCTTCTATTTAGACTTTTGAACAACCAATTCATTATGAAAAGGCAAGCCAACTTTTGCTCGGGAGATAATTAGTTCGGACGTGTTACGATCTTTGCATTCCAAGTAGTAAGTCATTGGTGACGTCTTGGGTGGGATATCTCAGGGTAGGGACTTTGCCTTTCGACTCTTGCCTTGGAGAAAAATGTAAGCTTATACAAATCGTTACAAAAAATATATGTTTTAACGAAGAAAAATGTTTCTAAGAAATGTTATAAATATATACTTTTTAATCATTTAATTATTGTTTACCAGAACGCCGATATGTCTCGCAACATCTTCAGTATATGTCCAACTTTAGATCTATATTGATCAGGATGAACTCGGTTAAAAGAAAATTACATTGAAGACTTCATGACCAAATATAAAGGCACATCATTTGAAAATTTAACCTTTAAGCTGCAATGGAAGGTAGATTTCACCTTGATCACGTACTCCTTCTTCATGATCCGCCACTGCTTCTCTTCAGAAGACTGTCGGTCGCTTACACTACTGTGAAGGATAGATCAGGCCTTTGAATCCATGTGCTGCAAGATACTGTAGCGGTAAGTAATGGAACAGAAGTTAACGTTTTCGTCTATCTACTCTTGCACAGAACATGTGGTGTCCACAGGCGAACACTTCTGTGAGACGACTTTTCCGACTTTAATAGTCACTCTGTAAATCTTTAAGAGCACCAAATTGTCGGCAGCACTGAGCTTGAATTCAATGGTTAACCACACGGGCTTCAATTTCTCCGCATTTGACGACACCACGCTCAACCTCATCACGGATCTTTTTTTAGCATGTTTGATATCAGTGGGCGTTTCCTCGAAGCAGACGACACGAATGTTGTTTTTTTAATCACTGAGTCGACCTTGAAAATATTGTCGTCGCTGAAGAAGAGAACACTTTCCATGGTGTTTAAAGCCATTTGAGGGAATTGGATGCGTTTAATTGTTTTGCGGATTTTTGGTTCAAAGAAGCTACTTTGAAAGACTGATTAGACATATACAGTAATACAAATGTACAAAAAAGAATTTAAATAAAAGTATGTTAATTACACAAAAACACAAAAGTAATATTTTATGCATAAAAATGGACATTATAAATAATTACAAATCAATTAAATAAGGTATATATTCATCGCTTTGAAATGATTTTACATCTCAATAGAAAACGCTTTCTGAAAAGGAAAGGAATATAACTCATTTTTGATATTCTTCTGGATGGATTTAATAAAGCACCCATCACTTGAAGGTGAAAGTATGTAGAGTTATATGCATGGATATATACCTATATTGGATTTTGATATATACATATATCTAACCCCCAACTAAAATTCGATATTTCTATCATTTTTCGCGCGTACATATGTTCGACTATATATCCTATCTATTTCAATATTTAAAAGGAGACATACTGTGTGATTAATTTCTCATAATTATTTTGGGAATTTATTGAGAATGTCGATATGGACTAATGCGGGTTTTTAACATCAGTAGAAAATATGAGACAAAAGTGTCAATCATTTTTTAAGGCAATTATATTAATACTAGCGGATACTACCTGTTGTTGCACGGAGATTTTCCGACAAAAGTTCATTCAAACCTAATATTTCCATGACATACCAAGCTTATTCGTCGAATAGTTGATCAATAAATGTTATTACTAAGTGCTTAAGAAAAGCAGGAGGCGAAAGCAACAAATAAATTATTTTTTTTATAATGATATATATATATATATTGATCATTTGTGTAATTGCATATGAGTACATATATATTAATAAACATTTTAGTTTAAAGTTATTATTCAAAATAAAAGTCATCTCACATTAATAACATAAATAAAATAAACAACGGTAAAACATCTCACTAAGAAACACAACAAAATGGACAAATAAAATAGTCAAAACAATAAGAAACATAATTTTCTGTAAAAACGTAAAAGTATTTTGAAGTCCTTCGCTGCATTCACATAGCAGGATGGGCAGAGCGTCACCACCTCTCCAGCTTGCTTCCACCGCTCTCCCGACGTCCATGGAATCTTGATGCTGAGGGCCGAATACCGAACTGCCCAAGATATCAAGATCCTCCTCAGATCTTCTTCCCTGATGAGATCCCCCGAGGCTAAATGCTACGCCAATAGGCTTTTACGGCTGCAGAGAGATATGATTTTTTCCAAGAATACCAAACCGCTCAAAAAAAAATCATAGCCATCCCAAATCCTCACCATATATTTTTGTCCAAATCTAATGCGCCATTATTAAGAAATCGTAGAAAATGTTATTTCTGCATAAAATAAACTAATGTAAAACCTATCTTCCTAGAATAACCAAGTAGTCACAAACACATCTTAGGGTTTACTATCATCCACAGAAAGTTTGGTTCAAATATAACCAAGAAATCGCAAAAAAAACATTCTACCAATACATAAAGTGTTGAATTTACCAAACATCCACAATCTTTACATGGTCTTATTAAAAAAAATTCTGCCGACATCATCAAATGAGATGAAATATTGTAAGTATTCATTTATTTTCTCATCAATCAACATGAGTTTAAGATATACTTTATAAGATAATGTCAACTGTTTTTTTACTATTAACTCTTACTTTCTTTCAACCAATTATGCTTAAAAAAATTACCTATGTGTTATTTCTAATTGTAAACTGTTATTGAATTTGTTGGCCTTTAGATTATAGTTCTTGTCCTTGAAATCATTGCTTGGATGTTGTATTTTTTTTTAAAGCTATGAGTATTTTATTTCTTTTTCCCCACCACCAACATACCCATTCCCTGGGCAATTCAAATGTCGAGTGGGAGGCGGAGTTATAAGCTCCATGTATATATATAAATATATTTTCCTCCTTTGTCATGTCTTTACACTTTTTATACTCTATTTTGGTGACTCCTACTTTGACAGCTCCAAGAGAGACAATTTATCTTTAATATATTAACAATTTTCTTTTTTATGTCGTCCTTCTTCTTATTATTGTTATTAGCTCTAGCTATTGCTTCTATGCATGTAGCTTTCATATCAGTCAATGGCACTTCACTTTAAATATAGAAAAATTTAATAAGGATTGAAGAAAAAAATATGTCAATTAAAATAGAAATGAAATGGTAAAATTGTCAAGAGGAAAGTAATTTACGAGGGATAATTAATGTTGTGGAGAGTGAAGTGAGGATATTATTTCACACCAGAGATAATATTTAGTATGTAGTAACCCATCTTGAGGAACCCAAGATTGGACTTTATATCAAACACCGTATTTTTAATAAAAAATACGGTGCATCGGAGATATTTTTGATGATGAAAATAATTTTAATGCCAATGTGTGACATGTCAAGAATTTAAGAAAAGTCGATTTTAAAGATAGGGAAATAGGGACAATAACTAACTATTTCAAATTCATTTAATCAATGCCAATAGTCAAGGGGAGTATGGAAAATATTTTATAAATCAAATCTAACAACGTCACACTCTTTATTATTGCAAGCATATGAGTAGTTATTAAGTAACTATACTGCAAAGCACCTACGAAAGGACTACCGAGAAACAGTATTGTTTTTCTGTAGGAACGTCTTGAAGACCCCAAAGTATTTATTTTAGAGTTAATTGGGGCTATCAAAATTTTAAAGCATCTGCGGCCAGTTTTCAATGATTTTTTAAATAGTCAATTTCTTCGAAAGCGCTTTGTTTACTTTTATGTTGGACTCCTTCACGACAAAATTTATTTTATTTCTACTAAAAACTAAATTTTAAATCTACAACATAATTTACATAAGATTGTGAATAATAAAATAAAAATGTATTTCTTTGAATTTGTTATAAGAAATAAATAATGTAATTTTTAAAATTTAATATTGAATTTTAATGTTTAGTTTATTGCATAGATATTCCCTTATTTGAAGTAATAGTATTTCTTTTTAAGCTCTTTTTCATAGTTGTTTTTTTACAGGGAATATTGTACTATGTATAAAAAACATATTTTAGCTTTGAATATCGACGATTTAGTTATGTTCCCCCTTGTTGAAAAAGACAGTGATACAAAGAGCTAAAGAGAGAGTGATACTTTATACTTAGTGACCATGAAACAGTGCAATGACACCAGTGACGTCACATCCCTATTTTATAATAATATGAAACTCATACAAACACTTTAGATCTTTCTCTTTCTTCCCCGGTCATAAAAACTTTTTTTAAAGATCTGTCAAATACAATAATGTAGTTTGAAAAATGCACAAAACAACAAATATAATAACTATAAAGAACTCTTTCAAGCAGTTTTGTAAGACACTATATAAATAAATAATATAGTTAAAATCTTTAGTTCTTTGTGTTCCTATCATGTGTGAAGAACAACATAACAATGCATGGATATTGAGTGCTACTTTGTTGCTATATTCTTTAAGTTTAGATACATATGAGTTATTGATGATAGTCTAATAAGCTGTAAAATAATTGTGTTTCTATGAATAAGACCTGCACAATAAACCATAATATTACTTTTTATACGATTTTATAAATGAATAAATGTGCTGGATTTATTTTGATCTTAATGCAGTTTGTAGCTAATATTAGCAAATAATAATCATAATAATAAAATATTGTCTTTGAACATTGCAAATGTTCCATGTAACGAACTAAATAATCAAGAAGATATAAAAATACTTCCTTTTTCATTGTTCAATGATTAGGTAACATAGTTAGTTTGTGTTTGATGAAACAAATATTTACTGTCAATTTAACACTAGCTTCAGAGCTACTAAAAGTATACGATAAAATAAATTAATATAACATATACTATGTTTAAGAACATAAATAAATTGGAAAAATAAAATTAAGACCTAACGACACGACTTGATCATCTATTAAAATTTAGATAGATGATTGTTGCCGCTCGCCTTGCTTCCAGAAGTGTGGTTGCCTGCCTTAGCTCTCGAGATGAATTCCATGTTCTTGACATGTTGACCGCAGAAATGCAGCCCATAGAATTAGATCGCTCGTCCCACTTCATGTCCTGGAGTCTGAAGGGTAGAGGACATCACTAAAAGGGGAAATTGGAATGTTAACCGTCTGCCAAGAAGTTATCCCTGACTGCCGAACGACAATCTCGTTTATTGTTGGGATTCCCGCTCTGTCGAGGAGGTCAGCCGTCCTCATTCTATTTGATCTCTAGACGCCTAGGAGGACACGAGAGAGATTGTTAAGAGAGACTTGTGCTCCGTCGTCACATTGATGTGGCTGTTAGGTCAGTCTAACTCTGTCGGGAGCCGCACAGGTCGAGTTACCCAGACAAAGTCTGGGCCTTGCCAATAACAATGGGTTTTGCGACGTAATACAGGACAGGTCCCCTGGGCATTGGGACTCCCAGCCGGCGGATGGTTTCTACTCTCCTCCTTAAGTCAGTAGTGAACTTGGCGTGATTCACTTCGAAGCTATTACACTCCGGTATGGTGATACCAAGGATCTCAAGGGGGACCAAGTTGAGGAACTATGTGGCACAGTAGCATCTTCTGAGTTTTTTCGGCGTTTAGACAAAGTCCAATCCGGTTGGAGTATTCTATTAAACTACGGGATAAATTGTCTATCGCCCCTTCGATCTCAGGCCACAAGGATGCAGCGAATAGACCTGATATGTCATCAGCGTAGATGCTGATGGCGAAGTCTGCCTCGGAGGTCACATTTTTATATGCAGAGTTAGGGAGATCTGAAGTGAGCAGGATGAAGAACAATGGTCCCAGAACCTTACCTGACGTCGTAATGTATCTCTCTGGGCCCAGATACCAATTTGTTCCACTTGACACGCTGGGTGCCCCCTGACATATAGCTTCTCTCAAGGTTTTGTGCATCGTCATCCATTTATCTCGGTTTCCCGACGAGAGTAACAGGATCAACTATGTCGAAAGCAGCAATGTATCGAAGGCAGCCTTCATACATTGGTCAACGGATTTGAAGGCTACAGAATTTGACCAAGGCTGTGTCAAAACCTCTGTTAACCCGGAAACCATGTTATTGTATTGAGTAATTGATGTTAGTTTGCTGTGGTTAAATTTTTCATATTATCCTAATTTGGGATAAAAGGCTACAGGCTAGTTTTTCTATAGAAAAAATAAATATATTTTTAAAGACATTATAAGGATGATATACTTTATTGTACCTAATATTAGCACATATTAAAATTTTATAGTTTATCAAAGTCATAGAGATGTTATTCAAAACAATATTCTATATAATTAAAAATTTAATTATTTCCCCCTCTTCTGAACAAACTCAAACGAAGATGGTATGTTTTGTTTTTATCGGAATCTTTTGATTCATTAAAATCCTTTCTGCTTTAAAATAATTATTTCTTTGATGATCAGTGGCATTGGCTTGATTATGACACCTGAGAGGATTCAGTAAGACTTATTGAGCACGGTTATAGGGCGCCAGTTACTAAAATCAGAATCATTCCCTTTTTGGGAATGAGAGCTATTTGTCTGTAAGTAATGGACTTTTGAAGTCGATCTTGCTTTTCAATGTATCGTCCGTTTTTTTTGTAGGTAAGGCACTTCCTCTATGAGAAGTGGATGAATATTTCTTTAGAAGTCCCGTCAGGATCGCAGGCTATCTTACCTTGTAATGCTTAGAAATGTATTCTAATATTTGTTTTCTTCAGTGAATAAAGAATAAAGAAAATAAAGAAAAAATTACATTTTTTGGAAACTTGTAAACATTTAGATTGGCTGGGTCTTGGAAGTGTTTGTGAAAGCAAATTAAAATATCTGAGATTTTATTAGCACTGATCCAATATCGTTGCTTTTTTAAATAGACATTTTTCGCTCCTCTTTATTTTAGGATTTTTGTGTATGGACAGCTTTCCTAATTAATTTTGCTCTCCGTTCAGCCTCGACAACTTCATCCATTTTACTGAAATTAAAGGATCTGCCAGAAATGATCAACTAATAATCTAACTACTGTTTAATTATTTTTCGACTTCTATTTCGATGAGTCAGTTTAAAAGAGGGAAATATATGAACATTTGATTAAAGTGGATGTCTTCACGGACTTTGATACCACTATTCATATATATGAACATTGACTAAATTGGATTTCTTCCAGGACTTTGATACCACATTCAATGCAAAATTATTAAAAAAGAAATATCCACCTACAATCCTCAAATGAGTTGCTGAGAGGGGTCCCCTTCAGCCCCCCCCCCCCTTATTACCTCCGCCGAAGGAGGTATTGTTTTCACTGGCGTTGTTTGTTAGTTTGTTGGTTGGTTTGATTGTCAGCAAGATAACTCAAAAAGTACTGTACGGATTCGGATGAAACTTTGTGGAGTTGTTGGAAATGCCAAAGGAACAAGTGATAAAATTTTGGCATCTTTGAGTGCAGAATTAAGATACAAAATGAGCTAAATACTAATAAATATTTCAAGTTAGCTCTTCTGCAATAGATGTCGCTGTGCTGTGAAATCGGGTGCCGGGAGCGTCTTTCTCTCGGAATTTCCGTCGAGGGAGCCCTCCCTCGTCCCTCTACGCCGCCCCAGTCGTGAAAAATCCGCCTCGGAAGGTCATAAGGACCCCGTGACGGCGGAGGTTTGCACTCTCTGAGTGTATATATGCTCGAGTTATAGCTGCCATCGAGGATCTTGTTAGAGGAATTAATAAAACATACTGAAGATTTGTCATAGATATTGTTGGGTCTCGGCATTTAATAGATCTTTATGCTGATGACATTACTTTAACCTTGAAGGTAATTCAGAGGCAAAACTCTAGCAAGAATTAAAGCCTTGTCATTTTTTTGGAGAAGTTTATATATATATATATATATATTATATCATATATATATATATACATATTATATATCTCTCTCTCTATATATATATAGATATATAAATAAATAAATATATATATATATATTAGGGTTGTTCTTATTTTTCAAATGTTCGAAATGTTAGCAACATTGTGGATTTTCTGTTTCTTGGTGATAAAAGAAGACGACATACAAAGTTTGAACAAATTGGTCAACATTACGAGGTCGCGCACCGAGGTCAAAGTTTTAAAAATTTAGTAAAAAAATAGTTTACCGCAAATTTCTTCAAAATGGTGGACGTTACAGACTTCAATACTTATTAATTTAAGGAAATCTAATTTACTACCAGACGTATGTTTGATGTTTTTTAATCCATTATATGCGTCATTTTGTACGCGAAATAGGCTTTTTTTAATGTATATATAACTCTCTACTTATTAAATTGACATGATTTAGTATACCAAATATAAAAATGGTAACCAAGCTTTCATTTGATATGTTTGGTGTTCTAAAAATCGCTATACTTTAAGAGATATAAGCAAATACGTACTCTCCCCCAAAAATTGATCTTTGATATGAGAATATACGATTACCATTGGTAAGGTGTTAGTGGTACCTGGATAGAAAGAAAAAAGAAGGGAGAGAGTATTTTGCCTCACTTCTCTCCTTCTTTTTTCTTGCTATCCTGCTAACAGTAACGCAGTTACCCAATGGTAATTGTATTTTCTACAAATCAAAGGATCAATTTTTGGGGGAGAGTACGTGCAAAAATGTATTTGCTTATAATCTCTTAAAGTATAGCGATTTTTAGAACACCAAACATATCAAATAAAGCTTGGTAAAACAGCTTTAATATTTGGTGTGTACTGAATCATGTAAATTTAATCAATAGAGAATTATATATACATTATAAAAGCATCTCGCGTACAAAATGACGCATATAATGGATTATAAATACGTCAAAGACAAAGTAAAATTTTGAGAGGATACCTTGACGCAAATCTAAGAAACACACATTATATTTTTTTTTCATAATCAATTTCTTATAGGTCAATACAGGCTCTGAATCATATGATGTAAACTCAGATTGTAATTAATTCTGAATTGATAGAATGCAACCAAGGTCTTTTTGGATTTATCATCTAAGGTTTACTAAGCTTAAAAGTACTATTTACTCTGAAGCGAACAAGTCATTTCTACAGGGAGTGAAGTTAATGATACAAAAAAGCTATAAAAAAAATATGCTAACAATACTCACTCCCTTTCTTGCTTTGTTTTACTGAAAAACTTTGTTTATTAAAAAACATCAACATACGTCTGGTAGTAAATTAGATTTCCTTTAAATTAATAAGTATTATTGAAGTCTGTAACGTTCCCATTTTGAAGAAATTTTGTGGTAAACTATTGTTTTACTAAATTTTTAAAACTTGACCTCGTTGTGCGACCTCGTAATGTTGACCGATTTGTTCAAACTTTGTATCTCGTCTTCTTTTAATCACCAAGAAACAGAAAAAATCCAAATGTTGCTAACATTTCGAACATTGAAAAATAAGAAACAACCCTAATTATATATATAATAATTATATAT
>CP045898.1:3385318-3399091 GCA_013387185.1 Caligus rogercresseyi | reverse complement strand
AAAAGGAGAAGAAGAGAGGAAAAACGCCTTTTTCTGTTTCTAGCTATTTTTAT
Source organism: Caligus rogercresseyi (assembly GCA_013387185.1). Lineage (NCBI taxonomy): Eukaryota > Metazoa > Arthropoda > Copepoda > Siphonostomatoida > Caligidae > Caligus > Caligus rogercresseyi. The sequence continues at coordinate 3,399,038 of CP045898.1, read as the reverse complement.
TCATAAGAAATGACCATATAGATATTATTCCTCAGTATTTGGACCACCTTATCAAAAAACTGACAAAATGAATCACAAACTCAAACTATAAAAAGAGTGCTTATATTTTCATACTTAACCTTTGAATAATGCCAAAAGCTTCAGAAAATGCGCAATTGGCCCCTAAAGTTGTGACATATTGTATTTAGCTTATATGATGAACATTTACTGATTGTTGGTAACCGTTACATATCAACTGGTTCTGGTCTGTGATGTTTTCTTTTTACTCAGAAAGAAGAAAATTATCTCTTTAAGTTACTGGCATCCCTCTTTTTCGACTCTCATCACTGCAATGAGTATAATGACTAGAACGCGGGACTTCGACGGAATCCAATGTGCAACACCTGATCAACCCATGTTCCCAACCTGCTCTTTTCAACCTCTTTGGCGTAAATCAATCCTCAGGAGTTCCTCTTCAGACTCATCAAGCCCATTCTACAGCTTTGATCTAAAGGACTCCTTCAGTCTTCAATGGATAGCGTGGACAGGGATTCTCCCCTCCATGCACCTTCCGGACGATCATAGCTTAGAGCTCCATTTCATCAAATCTGAACACTAAAACGTACATCAAGGGCTCCGCCAGAAGTATATTAGAGTCTCTTCCTCTATGGGTCACCAGCAAAGAGAGAGCAGATGGGTCCACGAGGACACAGGATTGAAACCACTTCAGCCGAGGGCGTCTTCACGCTCTGCCAAAGGTCGGGAAGAAGGGGAACTCCATTGATAAGCCATTCGACAGATTTTGGCTGAAGATACTGGGAGCCCGTTCCCCTGAGTATCACCTGTGATAAAAAGAGACAGCAATCAGATGTTCTTGGGAACTCAGGATGAATAACTTTAGCTGAATGCCCTTCGCGATCTGCCAAGGTTGAGAGGGAAGAAGTCATTTGTGGCAGGCCATTCCAGAAGGCCTGTCTCTTAGATAAGCGATGAATACATCCGTTTCTTCGTGGGTGACGTGGAGTTTCAGGTGGACTGACCAAGAAGGGGCCGTATAAGTGCAGGACTAAGCTTTCCGTCGTGAAGCATTGTTACTGTGCCTCACGATTTTAGCCTGAGACGGTCTCCATGAGGACTGAGAGGTCATTGAGGAATGGAAGGAGGTCATATAGAATTTTAACGAGCGAATCCTTCTAATACTATATGATTTTTGGAGACCTAATCATTACACGAAAATATTTTTTGAGCTACCATCGGAATAGACATCATGAGTTGCCAATTTTAAAATATAATTCATGTGGATCAACGAATTGTCCTTGGCCCAGCTTTTACCCACTCCTTTTCAAAGTTTATATTTATCTTGTATAAAAAAAGACAATATTGACAGTTTAACAAACTCACTCTTTTCTATACATTTGTTCTTTTTTTAAATAGAAAAATTGTATAGAAAGAGGATCAAAAGAGAAATCACAAAAACTTATGAGGGTAAGAGTGATTCCTATATAAGCTTAACTATCATATTATTTGCATAAACGTGTGTAATGTAACTTTTTGCCATTTTTGAGATATAGCACAAATGAATAGTATATATCTTATGTCAAACTATTTGACGTTTTTAATTTATGTATATAAAATAATTATAAATAGAGTTAACATTTTTTCACCTATATTTTTCTGATTCTCCTATGACTGATAAAACCAATGAATGGTTCATTGTTAGGGTGTAACTTCTACAGAAAATATTTATATTTGCCAAAAGCTTTTATTCGATTGAGAAACGTTTTGAATTATTTTTTGCTACATTTTTTAATTGTCTAGCTGTTATGTTTTCTGTTTTGTCTACATATATCCAAATAGGAATCAATCAAGTATGGCCTTATGGCTAAAAAAACTACAACTATAAATTGTAATATATATTATATGTATGAAATATAATTATTCCTGATGATCTATAACGTATTGCACAATTATTTAATGAGGAATTTATATAATGAAGAATTACTTATATAGTTTTTGGTGGATTAATATATTTTTCACGGAATTACTAGTTAAAAAAGATATTCAAATATTTTAAAAATAATAGTAACTTATTTACGTTCTAAAATACATGCCAGTAAAAATATATGTATTTAAACTGAATACAAAATAAATATAGTTTAAAGTTATCCTCTAAAACGAATCTACGAAATATAAATATTATAATACAACATAAGCATATTAAAGGAAATCACTTAAATAAGCATAAACATAAGAATCTTTTTTTTGTGTGTGTTTTAGCGAAGCCAATGCATAATAAACATCTTTTGTTATGAAAATATGGAGATCTGTATTAATTGTATAATATTGAACTGTAAATATTTTTTTGGAAATGAGTTTTCGTATACATATAAATAAATAGATATAAAAAATATGTCTTCGGAGGAACTATTGTGTTATAGTACAAGTAGTTTCCCCCCAACATTTAAGTTAAAAGATTGCTCGCCATAGGGTTTATCCCTTATGCCATTTGTAAGGAATCAAGACTATTCATTTTTAATTGTTAAATTTCACAGGCTATATGTTGAAGTATATCCACTTGAATAAAAAAATTGTAGTTTCATCTTAATGGTATGAAGGAAAAAATATATAATAGATTTTCAAATACTTAACAAAAATATATTCCGTTGCATGACATACTCTTAGGTTTTCAATATAAGCCATACAGAAAAAAAAACTAGGAGTAGTAGCGGTATGACGCAAAAGCAGGATCCCATGGTATTCTCCCAAGATATAGAGCATAGTTTGCGCTGTCTTATCTCTTGAACGGATTCCCCGGAATCAGAAGCCATTTTATGAAGTGGGCCTGGACGGTATCCATATTTATTAGCAGCATGTAAGCCTCCTTGAAAAGTTTATGGTGTGGATGTTCAGGTTCCGAAGTTCGACGAATGGTAGTTTAAGTTCCTCCTTTAGGAATCTCTTAAAAATTCCTCTCTGTGTCAGTCATGGGAAGGATCGAAGTTCAGATCCAATTGTGGCTCCTCCATGATTGTAATTCAGACTAGGAGACGTCCTTGCTCAGAGTGAACATTATTTATTATGTCAGTCGAATTTTAGTAATTAAGGCTGCAATTAGGGTTGCCAACTCTCAGGGGGAAAAATAAGGGACACCTCATTTGTGGGCGGCGCGAAAAAATATGAAGCGGGGTTCAGGGGGCAATTTCCTGCATTTTGACCAATTGTAGGGCAAATAATGTTAGGGAGACATTTCCACAGTTACACAATTTATTTTGAACACAAAACACAACAATTACAAGATAATGGGCCACGGGAACACAAAGTGGTTGTGCATTTTTTCTTCATTCTTTATTTCTTAATGTTGCTGCTGCAATCATCTCATTGCTTCCATTTGTATTTCTTTTTGCTTCTTGCAGCAGCTAGAAGCCTTTTATTCTTTAGGGTTGCAGAGTAAAAATCTGAGCAAGGCATGTCATAGTTGAGGCTGACAATGAGCTCTGCCTTGATGAGTGCAGTGGAACATTTGTTCCTCACGTCGGACCATTTAGCATTCATGAGAGAGAAGATCCTCTCCACAAAGCGGTAATACGGGACAAATTGCGTCCCGTTACAAATCAATACGGAACCCGTACTTTTGTTTCCAAATACGGGATGATTCCGTATTCAAGGGACGGTTGACAACCCTAGCTGCAATAGAGTCACTTTTTTCCTTCTAACGAGTCCTGGTGAAACGGATTCGTCCCTTCGACTTTTCCAGGAATGAACCATGATCCTGTCCATCTTTACAATGGAATTTTCAACTGTCCCGTTCCTGTACCTTCTACAAGTATAGATCAAAAATTATTTTCACAAAAGGAGGCATATAGACAGGTGATTCATTACTATAGGAGTCTTCGCAGCCTTTTTCTATGTGTTCTCGTCATCTTTCTCATGTGGACTAGGGCTAAGAAAACATCGAATCAATCACTGGATGATGGTTTTCAAATAAAGATTAGACGACGATTTATTCCTCCAGAGTCAGAGCATTTTACAATATACAGGGTGATTCACTTAAATTGAGACTCACATATTACAAACTACAATCTTTGTATTAAATTTTACATAAATAATTTTTAAACAAAAATGATAGCACAATGTGTAATTTACAAATGTATTTCCATAAATTCACATATCCTCCTTTGGACTTCACTACAGCTTTGAAACCTCTGGTGGAGGCAACACAGGCAGGAATCTCTTCTCAGACAAAGATTTTCACAGTCCAGGCCACCCACAACAGTCAGAATGACCGGGTTTTATCTTGAAAAAAGGAAGACATCCCCGTGCAGCTGAGGACTCTCTTCAGAAGGCAAAAGCCACCCTCAGTCATGGTCTGAGCTGAGAAGAGATCCTGCCTGTGTTGCCTCCACCGTGAGGAGGTTCAAAGCTGTAGTGAAGGCAAAGAAGGATATGTGAAAATTTAATGAAATACATTTTGTAAATTACACATTGTGCTATCATTTTGTTTAAAAATTATTTGTGTAAAATTTAATACAAAGATTGTATGTAGTTGTAATATGTGAGTCTCAATTTAAGTGAATCAGCCTGTATATACATTTTAACACCATCTCATAATATTTATGTTTACATTGTGTATGAAATGCTTAAGCAATGGGTACCAACTATTGAAACTAGATATATTTATAAGGCATGATTTAAAGACCGTTAATTGTTGAAAAGCGCATTTTTGGTGGCTCAATCGAAAACATGCAATAATACAAAATGAAGTGCACCTTCCATAGAATAACAAACGCTTGTTTTTGGTGCTTACTAAAGAATGCCTATGCTTCAGTTAAAAAAACTCAGCTCCAGTACATTACTCCTGTAAATTCTACCTTTTACCATCAGCTGACAAAATCTATCATAACGACAAACTATTAAAATAGGTATATATTTTAATTGAACTTTTGAGTAATTACAAAAAGATCCTAAAAATGAGTCTATGGAGATATTGAATTCTCTACTTAGTCGTGAAATGATCAAATGTTACTGTTGTAACTCTAGCATATCAACCGGTTCTTATCAAACATTTTTTTACTGTTATCCAAAGAAAACAATATTATCTTTGCCTCTTATATTCTTCATATTTTTTTGTGTATGAAATGTTTTAGCTAAGGATACCAACTATTGTAGCAAATTTATTTTTAACGGTATTTTTTAGGATGACTAAATGTTCAAAACGACATTTTCCAGTGAATTAATCGAAAAGTTGAAATCATAAAAAATGTAGAACATCTCTCATAGAATAGCAAACGCTTTTTTTCATATTTTGTAAAAAAAACTACCCATGCTTCATTTAAGAAATACATCACAAATATAAAATTGATGATAGAAAAAGATCACTCCATGTGGTATCTGTTTTTCATATTTGACTTTAAAAGTTTCACATATAAAACATATTTTTTCTTAAATTCGGGCAAATGGGTTGGGGTATTTGGGCATTTAAGTTTACGAAAAAAAAAATCAAATTATGAAAGCACCCGGATTTTGAATTATAACCAAATGAATATAATGTAATGATTAGTATGTGATTACTATGAAGAAATATTAATCACATAGCTTTCTTCATTCGATAACTTTTTCACCGATTAACAGATCTTGTTAAAATTCGGGCAAATTGAATGCTGCCCCCCCCCCCAAACCAAACATCTCTCCTAAGCTTATGCTAGTCAGTACCTTGATGAATGTCAGGATTGCTTTTATTATATTTATTTTTTACTTCTTCGTTTGAAAGAATTATCCTGTTGATAAGAACTATAATAATAATAATTAGTAAAATATCTTTTAAGCCCAATATTTTTTGCTTTATTCTTTACCTTCTGAAACATTTCGTGCCTTCTGAGGATTTTGGAAGCCCACACTTTCCATTACAGAAGCTATTTTTATTTAAAGTCTATTGACTGTAAATTATATTTGCTTTTTTTTTTTTTTTCATTTTTTTTAATTCTTTTTTTTTCTTTTCTTTTTTTTAATTCTTTTTTACATGTGTATTTAAAGTCTATTGACTGTAAATATATATGCTATTGACCCAGAATGTACAAACTCATAAATAAAATAAAAATATCTATATTTTCGTATAGTTTATAAAACGTTAAACTTACTCATTCATTTTGGACATATAAAGTAGTAGACGGAATATTACAACCTCAATTAAGATATTTGGTTATGTATTATTAATGTTGCATATTAATATCAAAACTAAGCATAAATAATTTTGTGCAAGTAACATAGAAACCCAAAGTTAAAATAACTTTCAAAGGGAGAAAGTTATATGCACCAAAAAATTAAAATTCTAATATATTTTCATATTTGCGACATATGGCATCATGACAAAAGTTTATTTTGCACATATCCATAATTTCTTTTTGTATATGTCCTTGCACAATCAGGAGCAGGAGTTTGAAGTGTTCACTGTTAAATAGAAAAGCAACGGGTTCTATTCAATGATAGTTTCATGTTATATTGCTAATATGGTTAGTCGTTTTGTTTAAAATTCATTCTATTAGTATCACTATGATGGTCATCACAATCAGAATTATCAACATTTTACTAGAAGAGATCAGGATTGTTATCTCTTCTAGGAGACGATGACGACTTAAATATGAAGATAAATTTTTTACAATGTTGTACAAACTATTTTTTCATTTCCGATTTCTATTCTATGTTTTGAGGAAAATATTTAAGAACATTATATCTATATAATATAATGATTGAATACTCCACTGAGAAGAAACATTCGACCAACTTGAGGACGTCAAAAATGTTTGTATTTAAAATTCCTCATTCACGCGAGTTTTATTAGGTAAACGATGATCTACACTGACATAAAATACTAGGAAATAAAATAATGCTTCAATAAATGCCAGTGACGTCAGGTATTGTTCAGCCACTGGAATTAGTTTTATCTCTGGAACAAATGATTTAAATGATACTTAACTTTCCTACAACGTGAATACAAAATGTATATAAAACACTATTCCATGCTTTACAAACTGCATACCTGATATTCATGGACTCTGAGTTGAGAAAATGGCGTAAACCACACAAGGAGCGAGTTGATATTATTTTATTGGAAGCTTCGGAGGAAGGCATCAAAGATAAATTCTTACAGGTCTCAATGGGTCTCTTGCAGCCATAGGAATGCATTTAAATAACTACATTAATCTTTACCTTTATAATTATCCAGTGACGTCATCGTAGTAAAACCAGTGATGTCTTTTCATTCCTTTTTAATTTAATAGAAAAAATTATCTCTCTCTCTCTCCGTTCGTCCGCTTCTATAGTGACATTTTCTTTAACATTTAGTTGTGGGGATAGAAAAAAAAGGAAATCCTTTAATAACTTCCAGTGATGCCATCTTCCGTTATGTTTAAAGATGTCGTCCTTAGAATAACGATTGTCGTTTCTCCTTTTCTATATTCCTCATTACGTAATATTATAGATTTTGACGATACAATGGATAAGATAGATCCCCTCCCTTATTCTAATTTCATCCACGAAATTTAATCGTATAAGCTACATAAGAGTTGTGCCCTCAGGCTGAATGGAGTATTTTCTTTCCCTCTTTTATTGAGTTCAATGTGCGTCAAGATATTTATTAGATTGGCGTATATAGATACAAGCGCCTTAGTCTTTAAGGCACTGATAGATACAACTTTGTAAAGCATATTTCAACAAAATAACAATTTTGTTGGCATTACTAACAAAATGAAATAATTTCCACCAGAATATACAATAAAACCTTAAATGAGAAAAATGGATCGCAAAAAAAAAGTCCAACCATCTCTTTATCTCAATTATTTTATACGAGAAGAAGAGATTAAAAAATCCCAATCTCTTCGAGCAGAGTCGTTGATTCTTCTGATTGAGATGACAATCATAGTCACTCTTAGCAGAGAAAGCAATCCTGATTTCTACCAGGAGGGTCAACGACTCTACTGGATCTCCATCTTGCTGTGTTAAATATATATATATAAATATACATAGATATATATATATGGACCTCCCAAAATGAAACCACTTTTTTACTTCTTTTTCATATACCCAACGATTCTGGTTCATTTTATATGCTGAAAACGAATATCTAAATAAAAAATCTCTAGCATTGTTAAAAATCGGACCGTCACTGGTGTCAAAGTTTTGTTATGAAGCAAAACTTTTTTGTTATTACTTATTTTGAAAAGAATTAGGTTTACTGAATTTAGCATGATCAATTTATGAATTGGATTTTTTGCAAATCTTCGTCAAATAATTTTAGTGCCAATAAATGAACATAAGTGCTGACGCACCAACCATTTTTTAAATAACAGGGTTTCTCATGTTGATGTTTTTAAGTATCTTTAAATACGTTTTAAAACGACTAAGATAGTAGATTTTCCACATCGGTTCCCAATCTAATCCCTCTGAACATTTTATATATATGTATACCTTTGTTTTCTTTTTATATTTAGCAGATGCAGTACTTTTTAAAATTTCTACTGTATCAAGGTTTGTTCAAAGTGATATTCATTTTTGCATAAGGCTCTTGAAGCATATTCACTTGTGCCAATTATGGATATGACATGAAGTTTTTGCAATAGTTTATATATGCTATAACAACCTGTCACTTTCAAGGAAACAATTTGCATTCATACAAAATATTTTATTCTTAAGTATATTAGTTGGATATCATAACGACTTTTCCTTCATGTTTAACGACGAATATATCTAGAATGTTTTTTATAACTGTTGTAATTTTAATTAATCTTTTATATTATGAAATCCTATTTTCGGTTATCATTATTGGAGTCTGGTATTCTAATTGAATTGCACATTATTTTCTATCAATATTTACATTTAATCTCAAGTATTAAAATATTATATTAAAACTCATAATAGGAATTATAAATAGATATAAGACAATTATGTACAAATGTCAAATCAATAAGTTGACACACGTTACTTTTTACGTTAAAATTTTACTGTTGTTTGATATCTTCGTTTGGGGTTGTTCTACTTCGTACACCTTTTTCATGTTTAGCTACTTACAGTATATTGTTATTGCGTCTTGAAACATTTTTGAAAGAAAAGAATAAAGAGAGTTGAAGAGATGAAGAAGAGAGACACACACACACAAACATATACTATATATATATATATACGAGGGGAGTTCAAAAAATACGCGGAATTCTTCCATACATGAATACTTACTAGTTTAAACGGTTTTAAACTTGTTGTAGTGAAAGACTGTTAGCTCTACTGTATTGTACTCGCTTGTATTCTTTCTGCGACTGCAAGGACGGCAGACGGTGCTTTTCAATAATTGGTGAATTTCAACCCTGGAACGAAAAGATTTTGAGATAATAACCAACATCAAGTTTCTCGTAAGACTGGTGGAAAGGAACGGACATTATTCAAGCTTTGGAGACAGTTTACGAAGACCATGCTCCCAAGAAAACTGTGTCTACAAATGGATTGGAAGATTCAAAGAAGGCAGAGAAGCTGTTGAAGATGAAGAAGGCCGTGGAAGACCAACAACCTCAAGAAATGATGAAAATGTTGATTCTGTTAGGATTTTTCAAGAATGGCATAATGGGATGAAAAAACAGCTTAGAGAAGTGCATCGATCGGGACGGCAGTTATGTGAGAAATAAGTTCATTGTACATATAAAGTAGTAATAATTGAACACTCCGCGTTATTTTGAACTCCCCTCGTATATTATATATATATATATATATATATATATATATATATATATATATATATATATATATATATATATATATATATTTTTATATATATATATATATATATATAGATAGATAGATAGATAGATAGATAGGTAGATATATAGATAGATAGATAAATATACCTATATAAAACTCATTCCCTTACAGAAGAGTTTTGGAGTCGAAAAAAGAAGAACTTCATCCAAGAATTGTTACTTTGGTCACGTAGATTTTGAATGGACGGTACTTTATGGCCTCTTCCTAAATATTTGTCTTCACGGATTGAGGTATAGTTCCCTCCTCCTGTTCTTCTTTCATACTCTTCGGTCCTTCTTTAAGAAGACTCAGGTTTTCGGTACGAGATATTTGAATGAGGAATAAAGATTCCACTAAAACATTTCATATCTATGACACGTTCCGCTTAGTTTAATTAACAAATATGATTTTTATACTCCAAGAATATGGGTAGAGATTAGAGTTTTTATTTTACCGCAATTGTCCATAACAATGATCGACAGCGTAGTTCTATATAAGATCTTATTCACAAAAAATACAATTAATAAAACCCTTTTAAAAGAAATTCATATAAATAATAGTACCCTTGTTATATGGCTCACTATCGTAAAAACTAATTTTTTTAAAATCTATTTCAAACTCCATTGTTTATTATTTGAAGAAATAAAATGAGCTAAATTTCTTATCGTTTTTCTTAGAGGAGTATGTTTTTTATTAAAGTATTTTTTATTCGAGAATATTCTTTGGCCAAGATATAAAATATGTTATTTGTGGAGTCGTTTTTTCTAGAAGTATCAACTCACAAAATAATTTTCTGAGGGCATTTTAAATTTTCCACATCAATTTTGTACTTGTGAAATGAAGCTCATGAAAAAATGACCCAATGCATGGGTAGGCAAGTACTTGAGCGGAATACAACTAAGGTGTACGAATACTATTTCTGAAATAAATGAGCAAATACTAGCGAATAAGAATAAATTGCCAATTATGGATAAATAATTTCAGGGTGTTGTTATTATTAAAGGGGGTAATATTTATTTCAGCAATTTTTTCATCCATCGCCACTTTCCTTTTCTATCTATGGTCATTTCTTCCTGATCCATTTTTTTTCTTCTTTTTGTATGTCGTATTTTCCTCGGTCATTCCACCTAATATCAGACTTTTCATACACAATTGTCATAATATTTCACATGATATCCGCTAAATCCTGTTGTACAGCTATTATTATTATCAATATCAACCCTTATTCATTCTTTTAATGATTTCAACTCGCTTTAAACTGTATCATAGAATAATATAGTTTCAATGAAATATTTTGTAAGTCGTGATACAACACCACCGTCAATGTATTGCTATCCGCAGTCCAATAATATAACTCAGGCGCTCGTTCCTATATGCAAAGACATGATATAACCAAACTATTGGACACCTAAAAACGGACAAATATAAAACTAAAAAGTTTTTAAAATAAAATTGTCTGTAACATTTATCTTTAAAAATTATTGTATTTAACTTATTTATTATATATAAATATTTTATAAATATGGAATATAATCAGACCGTTCAAGTGTTGAATAGTTTGGGGAACTTCAAGATCCATGGAGATAAAAAAAACAGATTTGAAGAATCGGAATAGTTCACCCAAGTCCCTGTAGATATAAACCCAGACCATGAAAGTGAATGAGAAGGGGAGGGATGGTGGTCGGAGGAACTCCTTTTCTCTAAAACAAGACTTAAATGATGGAAATAAGTCACCCCAGATTAGAAGATCGAACTCCTGTCAAAATAATGGGAAAACCGGTCATTCAAAATCCAGGGACCAAAAAGTTACGTTTCCATACATGAAGTCACTCTTTTCGACTCCGAGACTCTTCGTGACGGGCCGTAATTTTTAATTTTTCCCCCTCTATTTGTGTTTATTATTTCCTTTCATCCTTATTCATTTCTTTCTCTTTTACTTTCTTCCTGTTTGGTCAAAAAAATAAACATAACGTGAGTCGCTAAAACATAAAGGGAGCTCGATAGCCGTGCGTGTTAAGGCGTGTCCAACTTCACGTTGGGGGCGTAGGTTCGAATCCGAGAGGGGATGGTCATTTTTTGGTCTACCTCATTGATAAGATCTTAGGTTCGATAGACTAATTATAATTGCTATAATGATATTTATATCCAATAGGATGCAATTCTATCGAACCATATAGGCAAAAAAAAAAAAAAAAAAGGGTTGTGACGAAGATGAGCGTACCCCTTCGTACCCTATCCCAATTCTTAATTTAGTCCTACGTTGTTTATCATGTTGAGTTTCTGGTTGAGATGGATCAAATAGTTACCTTACAGAACCAAATTTATTTGAAAGACTGGAAATCTTGTGTAACCAATGACCGAAACGACATGCGAGGAGAATGATAGCTGCTGCAAGTCTCTACAAGTCTCATGAATACGAATCTAAACGTTTTTTGAATTATAAAGCAACATTGTAAAAATTGTCAAGAGAAATTACATCATAAATCAATTTAAATTAAGGGTGTGCATGACTTGCAAAAAGTTGTCTTGATTTTTCTTATATAAAGTAGGCACATACCAATGTACATATGTTTTTACTATACCCTTAATGCACTTTCTCAAGCTTTAAAAGGGTGTGCACTTTTTTTTATTTATTTATGTATTATGTTAACCTGAACCTTTATCTCTTATATATACAGGGCTTTGCCGGTAATTGGGACTGTTTCAATGAAAAACGAAAATGACTGTAATTAGGTTATTAATTAATTTATTTGGATGAAATTTTAACAGCAGTTTCATTAGGGTTAAATACATTGATATTATTCTATATGCCCCCCTTTGGCCTCAATAACAGCCTCAATTCTGGCTCGGAACCTCCAAGCAACAGCCACCACATCACTGGCAGGGATTTTCTTGCTTTTTTATGATGGAGGCCTTCAGCTGGTCAACACTGCCATGAGAGTGTTCGTTGACCCTTTCGTGAAGGACGCCCCAGAAAAAATAATCAAGAAGGTTGAAATCTGGGTATTACTAGGCAGTTTTGAGCCTTCACGAAATTGGGAACTTTCGTGGCCAACAAGGTCTATGTGGTCTTGGACCCATGACATGGTGCAGAGTCCTGGATGAGTACCACATTGTCCAGACAAAACTTCTCATCCATCCAAGGGAAAAGAACTTCCTCCAAAATGTGCACGTACTCCACAGTGTTGATCTTGAGGTCGGCCTCAACGAAATGGGGGGCATGATGTTGCCGCTGCTGGCCACGGCAACAAAGACCATCACACTGGCCGGTTTTTTCGTCTTGAGGACAGCTGGGACAGCAAAGGGTTCAAAGGCAATCACTTTGGAGTTCTGCCTGTTGATTTCGGCGTCAACAACGAACTTCTTCTCTTCCACAAAAGCAACCACTTAGAAGCACCTTGATGTTTGAGGTGGTTTAACAACTTGGGGCACCTCTCAGCCCTGATGGCCTTGGCCTTGTCTGTGAGAAGATTTCTGGTCCTCCGGACATACGACTTCATCCCCAGGTTGTTTTTAATGGCCCTTGAGATGGTGGAGACATGCACACCACGGTTCTTAGCGAGGGTGGTCATCGGAATTGTCGGATTTACCGTAATTGACCTTTTAGGGCCAGCCAAGAATCTGGGAGACCTCTTTGGATCACTTCTCTGCTTGTGGTCCTTCCTCTACGTCTTGCCCTCCTCCTTGAAGGCCTTTAAGACCCTGTAAACTTTCGACCTGGGGAGCTAGTTGGCCTTGATGATCTCTGAAGCTGTGCGTCCGGCGCGGGGGAATGATGATGGCGGACCTTTCTCTTGCTTCATGGCTCTCACTCACACCACAGTAATTCAAGTAGTGTCAAACGAAAGAGAAGTGTCAGTTGATTCCAATGGTGTAAGAATTGGCGCAAAAATTCAAACAAGATGTTACTAAATTAACCTGGAAACAGTCCCAATTTACCGGCAAAGCCCTGTATATATATAAG
>CP045898.1:3368960-3385218 GCA_013387185.1 Caligus rogercresseyi | reverse complement strand
AAATATAGATGGAAAGAGCCAGGAGAGTCCGGTCGATACTCGTGTGAAGGGAAGACATAGAGATAAGAAGGTTATAGAGAGCAGATTCCCTTCAATAGCAGAGAAACATCGTTCAGCTGTATTCTGTGTGCACTATAAGCAAAGTAATTTGTACTACGTCATCGTTAGCTGATCATAAAGATAGAATATATCTCTATGATCAGCTTACGATGACGTAGTATCAATTACTTTTTATATTGGACACAAAATACAGACGAAGGGAATAAGCTCTCTATATCTTTATCTCTATGAGGGAAGATGATAATTAAGAATGTGAGAAAAGAAATCACTACTTTCTGACATGTGTATAAACGCTACAATCTCAAGAAAATAAATGTCCGAATTTTATAAGTTTCCTATTCCTATCCATATCTTCCATTCTAGTTCGCTATTGGCTAATAAGAATGATTCAATAAAGATACACCCAAAATGAAAAAGATAAGAAAGTTATATATATATGAACTATTGGTTTATCGATGAAGCTCAAACCATCATATCAAGAAAAAGCGGCATTGTTCCTTCATTCCTTTGTTTGTTTTCTTTACAAGAATATTTTTATATTTCCATAGTCAATATTTCAAGTTTTTTTCCTCTTATTCAGTGAGCACAAAGACTACTATTCACATGTCAATCTTTAAGATGAAATAGTATTTCTTCTTATAGAAGAATAAAATAGGAAATATAGCCATCAATGAAGAATTTGGATTCTTGACATGATATCATGTGTATTCTATCAAAAGTAGAGGGAATATCCTACAATTATGGGGAAGTCATATTCAGGTAAGTAAGGATAATAAATGCAACTGTGCAGAGTTCGAACCATGAGCTGGACCGGTTCATCACTCTGGGCCGCCAATATAATATATATATATATATATATACTTACATATACCCTCCTAGTGATGAGACGGCCCAGAGTGATGAACCAGTCCGGTTCATGGTTCGAACTCTTGCTATAGTTACATCTATTATCCTTACTAGATGTAACTAGTTCGAACCATGAACTGGACCGGTTAATCACTCTGGACCGTGATATCTTGTGTCGTACTCTTAGGCATAATAAAACTACGGACGTGTTACCACTTATATAACTATATTCTTCCTGTTTAATAAAGCCGCCAAAATATATATACAAACTCAATCCTAGTGATGAGACGGCCCACGAGGGATGAACCGGTCCAGTTCATGGTTCGAACTCTTGCTACAATAACTAATGAAGTAATCAAGCTGTTTTAAGTACTTTATTGCATTCATTCAGAGCTAAAATAGATAAAATAAAAGGCCTGTTTTTCACTGTTTTAAACCTTAGGATAATTCTTCATAAAACAAGAATTGAATGATGTTTAACTAGATATTATAAGAATTTCAAAAAAGCATATTGAACGGAATTTCAGAGATAGTGTATTTGGCCAACAGAGTATTCAAAAGAACGAGAAAAAATAAATGAATATAAAAAATGAACATAAAACACAAACCCTTACATGCCAGTATTTGATTATCTATTAAATAATCAATGAATGAACAATTTATGCTGCCACGATCCTGAACAAAAGCTAACTCAATTGTTTATTACTGGTTTCAAGATAATAAGTTAGAAAAAAACCCTCTTTATTTTACTCATATTTTGTTGAAAACCTTAATTTAGAGTTAAGAAATTCATTTTCTCGTATAGATTAACTAAGAATCAACCGACAAAAAATGAAATAAGAGTTACCAACCTAAAAATGATGTTGTTTGTGCAGCTTCAGTTAAAATAAACCTTGAACATGCATAGTGAATCCCCAACTCCTTCCCTATCAGACATTGTCTTAAATCTGAATCCCCAGATAATAATACACAACTCCTACTAATGTTTCAATTAGGGCTTTATTTCTTCATGAATTATTATGTTTTTGAAATATTCAAACTACAATATGGATACCTTATAATATTTATAATATGTAAATACCAAAATTTGAAGAATATGAATAAAATAAGACTTACAAATTACTACATGAAGTATCAGTTATTTTTTTCTTGCTCTTCAAATGGCAATACTAATAATAAAAGTTAAAGAAAAATAATAATAATGATTACAATAATCAGATAAATCTGATGTGTCGGGGGAATGAAAAAAAGAAGGTTCCCGATCCCTTAAAGATTAATCACAGCCGAGAAGGGGGGGGGGGGGTATTTCGTTCATTGTGAAAAGAACGAAAGATGTATATATTTATATATGCGTGAATGATGTGGGGTGATTAGAAAAGTCCTGTGTTTTTTAGAATAAGAAAGTTATTCGGGAAATAAAATTATTATTATTTTGGATGTAGTTTTTTTGGAATGAATTGTTAGCTACGGAAGATATTAATTTACTTTGTGGGTATGTGAGTGGAAGCGATTTGATTGGAGGGGTGAGGGTTATGATATTTTATTTTTTGGAGAGACTGAATACAGGTATTATTATGACAGAAGAAATTGTCGTGATTCAAATTGCTTTACTGTTTTAAAAGATCGTGGGAAATATGATGGAACAAAAGGTAATTATTAATGCTTCAAGCTTTATATTTGTGCAAGTAAGAAACTTATTTGCTTCAAATGGATAAATAGCACTTGGCATCGAATTGTTTGAAAAATTCGACACAGTCAATTTTATAACTATGTTATAAAAAGGCTTTCATAGAAACATTTTTCCAAGAAAATATTTTTATTGTTCGTCGGCTATGAAGTCGGATCTGAAAAAATACATACCTATCCATCATTTGTATATTATTAGAAACAATTTCAAAACGTCTTCATTCTGTCTTATAAGTTACCCATGTCAAAGGGAAATAACTACTGATTTCATCATATTGTATATTTTATTTAGTTTTATGTAATAGACTGTTACCTTTCTTGTTTGATCAGAGATAACAACCACAGTCGATTTCTTGGATTTTTAGAATAATTCAGTTATTTAATATTTCTTATTTTTTCAAACAAGACACTTTGGTGTATCTTTTGGTGTGGATAATGTTTTTCCTGTTCGCATTGGATTATAGCTTTTTGCACTAATACATATCCAATCAAGAACTGTATCTATAAGATTCCACGGTTGTAAAAATTAGTTTTTAGTTGTACATCTCTGATAAGTAATGGCTTTTACATGGGGTGGTGGGGAAAGGGGGGACTTTTCTATATTAACAACTTTATTATTTTATTTTTCTCTACAAATTTTGCAGTGCATTAACTCTTCTTCTCAGAGATCCGATACGGGTAGAGGCTTCATGACTTGTCGATCATGAGAGACTTGAAGGAAGTAATCGTCCTCTGTGGTGTAGACACCACCGCTGCTGGTGTTACCAAGTCTCTGACTGGAAAATTATTGGACGCAAGGTAATCCCTGTAAGGGTGCTGCCTGAGTGGACAGACGGGGGAGCAGGAGGGACACTGGGCAGTGTCCGTGTTAGGCCCGTGTCTCCCCGGCAAGATGTGAGGAGTAATAGTAGTTGAAATGACTCTTTTTGCTGAAGGAAGAGCTGGGGCTATCCGAGGAGCAGAGCTCTCCACTGCTGGAGCGGGTGTGATGAAAGGCAGATCCGTTCGTTCGTCGAGAGGTGAGACACAGGATCCGGATCCGGCTTCGGAAATGCACTAATACGAGAAGAATGAATCCCAGCATGACAACTGAGAGAACGATTAGGGAAATGAGAACAATTTGCTTCTCATGGCGGCGTCGGTAGTCCAGGACTTCCCCAAGAGCATTTTTGGGTTGTCCAGAAGGGGTTTTGAGCTCTTTGACGTCATTATCGTCAAGTAGGCTTTCTCGGAATTCTTCATCTTCCTGAAAGTCTGGAAGGCTGGCACTGGTGCAGGTCAAATTACCGCTTGAGGGAGTGAGGGGTTCTCCGTTGGAACATATTGCGTTGACTTGTTGAGTTGGAGAGCTGGAAATGTAGTCGATGAGCCAGTTTAGGCGGCAGTCGCATTTAAGGGCATTCCCTTGTAGATCGATTGATTCCATGCCCAGGGTCCAGTTGGGAACGGAGCCCTCGTTGATGGTGCGGAGACCCATGGAACGAAGAATGAGGCGAAGCTTTTCTTCTGTTGAATTTCTGCAAAGAAAAAACAGGTAAAAAGAAAAATAATTTCATGGAAGGTATTTCTTTATTCAAGGGAGGGAGTAATATAGAGTTTCCTCAAAATAATCCGACTCGAAAGTAAAGAGAAATCTACATAATATCCTATAAAAACGTTATATTTTTTTATTAATTTATTAAAGCATTTCAAAAGTTCAGGAATTTTGATCTAATTATCGTAATTGAAGTCACAGAAAATTAAGCATGATCTTTGGGGATTAATGAAATGATTTTTGACATACACTAAAGTAAGATCATGGTTAATTTGCTGTAGACTTCAATTACGAAAGTTAGATCAAAATTCCGGCTTTAAAAGAATGTTTTATAGATATTCAAAAATCAGTTCATGAATCCCAAAAGAATACCTGTAAAAACACGAACTCACTATAAAAATTCTAGATACTGACAAGGTTCCTTAGGAAAAATATATGGGGATTTCTACTTCTCCAGTTCCAAAAGGCATGTACAATTTCTAAAAAATCCTAATAATATAATCAGCATATTATCATTTTTTAAATTGTGGCTTTTTCTATATTTATTTTTGTAAGAGACATAAAATATAAAATTGCAGTTATTGTATAATGAGTCCAAT
The DNA here is from genome assembly GCA_013387185.1 of Caligus rogercresseyi. Classification (NCBI taxonomy): domain Eukaryota; kingdom Metazoa; phylum Arthropoda; class Copepoda; order Siphonostomatoida; family Caligidae; genus Caligus; species Caligus rogercresseyi. The sequence goes on along the minus strand of CP045898.1, from coordinate 3,380,493 downwards.
GTTATTAGCCGCTAGATCTGCTGGTGTCATCAGTGGCTTAATAAATAATTTTGACTTCTCAATGGAATCTTGGATAAATAGGTAGAAACCTAAAAAGCACCCTTACCTCTTTATGACAAAAGCTCATCCTCAAATCGCATTTGAGGGATTTGGGCCTCACTTAGATCCAGAGTGTTGAGGGCTGGATTCCCATAGAATGCTCTTGTCCTAAGTACCCTCAGATTCTCGGACTGTGTAATGTCCAGAAGCCTCAGTCCGCTGAGTCCCTGGAATGCATAGCTGGGAACATCTCCATAGGGATTTGAGCCTCCGATGAAGAGCTCTCGGAGGTTAGAGAGGGAGGAGAGAACCGTGGGATGCCCTTGAGGTTATTTGAGGAGACGTCCAGGGTTCGGAGGGAGCTCAGGCCATTGAAGGCGGAGAGGGGAAGCTCTTCCAGGGCGGAGCCTTTGAGGTCCAGCTCCAGGGCGTGCGAGAGATGTTTGAAGGAGAGGGTGAAGACCCGGTGGACTTGAGGTCCTTGGAGTAGCTAAGCTTGAGCTTGATGAGGTTGCGTGAGAGGGATGGAGGAAAGGGCGGGAGGGAAGAGAGGGCGTTGTGATCCAGTCGGAGGTCGCGCAGCTCAGTCAGAGATGCAAAGGCACTGTCGTCGATGAAGCGAATTGGGTTCTCACCCAAGTCCAGGATTTGTAACTAAAAAAAGTACAATATACAATAATGTAATACTGCTTTTAAATATTATTAATCTTTTAAACTACAAAATGGAGTTGAGTTAAGTTGCAAATAAAATAAATTTTGTTACAGAAAAAAATCCCATTTTTCTAACTCAATTAATATATATTCACTCTATGTTGAATTACACCATATTTGTTAGCTCATACTTTATAGTACAATTATATTTATTACTACGGAATGACTATCCAACTTCAGGACTTGGAACCAACATTAAAAAACAAAAGTATAAGTTTTTTAAATTACTATTCTTAAATATAATTTCAGTATGAGGCAATGCTATTGGGCAATTGACTTTTTAATAAAGTTTGTTATTGTTTAATAGAATAATATGGAATTTTGATGAGATGGTTTATTATTTCATTATCTATAGTTCTTTACAATATACTAAATCCACAAACATTCAGTTTTTGTAAAAGGCTATAAAGTTAGAAATGCCAAAAACCACTGACACAGATATAGATTTATATTTGTATATATACATGTATATTTGGTTTGAACATAGAGTGTAAAAACATTTTTGGCAAACAAAGAGGCTTCCACCAGAGATAGTAATTGTAATAACAAAAGTATATTGTTTAGAAACTAACAAAAATACATATATTCCTTTATTGAATCCCATAAAACTTTTTTCTCCTTTTGTTCGGGAAGCTTATGGCATATATTTGATTCCCCTTAAAAACAATTCAAATGGAAAACCAAAGGATGAACAAATGTCTCCAAAATTCAATTAAACTTTCTTTCAGCAAAAGTGGGAATACTTTTTGTATGTTTATGTAGTTTTATTTTTAACACAGACTTAAAGCAAGTAAAAAAAGTGACAACAACAACAACATTATGTAGCTGCTTAACCAGGCTTACTTACGTGAAAGTACATACTTACTGTAGACATGTATCTTAAAGTTATTTGCATACCTTGCCATAAAACTGGGATTCTTAAACTTGACTAAAGAATCCCAAGAAAAACTGGACGATAAAAAAAATCATTATTTTATTCAGTCAAATACTTTTTATATTTCTATTATTAATGTAATTTTTTCCTTTGCTATATAATAAATTGAATATTTAGCACGTGGAAATGGGTCCCAGTGTAGGAATCCCTTGCGTTATACTTGACAATTTTAAATGACAAGATGCTATCTTAAAGTTCCCGCCCTTTAGGGAATGACTTAAAATCCTTATTTTATCCGTTGACGAAAAAGGTTCATGGAAAAAAGCCAATTTTCCACTCATTACTTTTTGTTGACAACATAAGATCAAGGAACAAAAAATCTTACCTTGGTGAGACTCTCGAACAGAGAGGACGTTAGATTTTGTATCAAGTTTTTACGTATAGAGAGGGTTTCTAAGGATTTGAGACCAGAGAAGGTGAGATTGTTGAGATTCGCGAGACGATTGTTGTCTAGTCGAAGCTCATTCAACTGTGGGGAAGAAGCGAAACATCTGAAAAAGATATAATAGTTTTACTTTAACAGAGTGCGACGGAATACAAGATTCTTTATTTCAAACACAGTATTAATCTTTTGTGGAATTCAACTATAATTTTGTATGACGCTATTTTCTGTGAGTTCTTCATCAAATGCTTTCAACATATAATATGTATGGTTTGTAGAAAAAGGAATGATGAAAACAAATAACTATACGTCAAACATTTCATTACATTGAAATATATCAAATTACCATCATTCAAAATATATATAGTATGCTGGTGCATATCATAAATTTCACTGAAGTTATCAACTTCACATTTTCATTCCAAATATATATTATTGATAAGCTTTATTAATAAGAAATTCTTGATTTCTATGTGCTTGAACTTCGATAAATGACAGCCGAAGGAATTGAAAAATTGATGTGTTAAAATAAGTACTTTAATTTACTTCTCATGGTATGTGAAAATACTACCGTGTTCTCAACTTTGAGGGTTTAGCACACTTCCACAAAGTAACTGACAGATTTTATTATTGTTTTTTACCAAAGTATACCACTAATTTTATCTCTCAATGACTTACACTTTTGATTTACAAGAATGTTTTTAAGGACATACTTTTCATTTGATTTAGGACAGACACATTTAAAAAGACATCGACCAATGGTTAATTTTAAGGGTTAATATATTATCGATCGTTTTGAGATGAAAATATAAAAATATAAAAATATTTTTTTGTCAAATATAAAATACTTCTTGTGATTTTGTGCTATTAAAAATAAAGGTTACGTTTTTACAAGCTTACTTTGTATAAAGGGATCGGATTTTTAAGACTTTTTGATTTTAATAATGCATTTCTTAATATAATAATAAAATACTATAAAAGCCTTGAAATGTATAAAGATGTCGAGCTTTATTTCGTACAATCTTTCAAGGATTTTTTTCAAATCATGTTGGATGACGTTTATATTGAATCCAAATCATAATAATAAGGTTGTACTTTTTAGTATTGAAAATTAGTTCCTTTGATGAGGATTTAAAAAAAAAGTTTTGATTTTCTAATAATATTTTCAAATTTCTTTTTGCTGGCTCATATCTTAGCCATTGAGAGCATTTGAACAGGAAGAATCTAGGTGTTTCTGTTGTTTGTGCAAAACATGTTTGTTCTTCGAAAAGCAGAAATACGGATAATCAATAGAGTCCTCTGTATCGCACCCGATTGTGCAAAAAAAAATTGATCGTTTAAAAAAGCTGTGGGCACTATGAAATAAAGCACTATTTTATTCGCAGCTCTTGAGATGTGACTTAAAAATAACAATATTATTATTTAAAACAACAATAGTATTTTTAAGGGACCTCAATCAATGTCTTTAAAAAATCTTTTGATAAACTCCTCAATTATTAATATTAATTAGATACAGTCACTTCACATGATCACAGAAATACTTATTACCGTTTATCCTGCACAAACAAATGGATAACCACTCTGACGCTGATATATATATTTTATGTATATCAGGAAACGACTGGGACACCTTTTTTTGCCGGGACTTAAATTTTCCAAGCCGGGCCGGGCTAAAACCGGGCCGGACTTAGTATATTTTCGTTCCTTCGACATTCTGAAGTGAGGACGGTTTTTTTAGATAAGATTTCCAAAAAAAGTGACAACGTCTTTTTTTTAGAAAAATATCCCCCCCAAAAAATTCTCAGAAAAAGTGTGGACGTTTTTTTTTTAAGAAAAATATATCGAAAATTCCTGTCTAAAAAACTAAAAAACTGTTTGGACCCGGACCAGGCCGGGTACCGGTCGTTTCCTGATATATATATATATATAGTTTCAACTGACTAAATTATACTAATTGATGAATTTTCGAGAACTAACGTTATGGCATCCCAAGGCAATGCATGCATGACGATTCTATATATAAACATGGAGAGTGACTAATCATGTCCTTTGAGATATAATATTACTATTAAAGGTCTCACCTATCAGCCAGAGAATCCAGTTCATTATGTGAGAAGTCAGCCAGGAGTAGCTGAACGTAAAACTGAAAGGCCGCGTCCACTCTTTTAATTCGATTGTGTTGAAGGTAAAGTTTTCTCACATATGGGCTCAGGGTCCCGGGTATAATGTCCAGCCGGTGTCCGAGCAGTGGACTTCATGACTTGAGTCATTGCAGGAGCAGCCACCCGGACAAAATCCCTGAGAAGTACCGGAGTACACCAGGAAAATGAATAACGAGACAGAGGGCTCCACATTGCATTCAGGTTTTCGTGGAATGAACTATTATTATTTGTCGGGATTCATGATACTGAATGACTTCTGAGTCATAGAAAAAGGCAGTGAAGAGATAATCTGGAAAAGAAAAAAAGGTTATATCAATTAATTTTAGCAAAAGACAATATTTTCATGTCAATTATATAGAATGTGATGCAATATCATATTTTCCAAGCCACTCTCTCAAACATCAAGCAGTTATACGAAGGTTTAATAAAATAATAGCCGTTTGTTTTCCAGGATACAAATTAATATAAATATAATCGATTGAAAACCTACGACATGTCACGACATATAACATCTTTTTGTTCGCAATGCTTGCTTCTAAACTAATATTCATAAAGTAACATGTTCATACACAAAATTGCCATAACCTTTCAGTATATGAATTAGCAGTCCAAATATAACACGAAGTCACGCCTGGCAGGCTTATCCAACTATGACTCTGGTAAAGTAGTATTTCTATACCCTCACCAATTGGAAATTAACTCATTACAAACCTTGACTGATATAATTAGAAGCACAATTTGTACTTTTCTCTGGTTTTAAAGGATTTCTCCCAAAAATGAAGGCAGGTTTTCAAATTCAACAAGGTTTACCTGCTTAATATATATATATATATATTATTTATTAATTATATATATTTATTTATTATATTTTATATTTATATATATATTATTAATTTATACATATTAATTTGAAACAAAAAAATATACTATCTTAAAAAGTAAAGTAACACTCTTAAATAAGACTTTCTTTTGTAAAATGTCCATCTCATTTAGAGCAGCAATTTATCTAGGATTTTTATCATTCAAAAAATACCTCATTCAAGTTGCAGATAACTTTTCATTTTTTATGATAATGAAATTACTTTTTCTACTCCCTCTCTCTCCCATTTCTTCTTTCTCATTTGTAATGGATAACAACACCTTGACGAAATTGCAACATAAAAAACTTTGTGCCACTCGTTTCCTCCGTGTACATATGTAGATTATATGGGCCTTAAAAATGTTATGGATGCATTATTCATTTTATTAAAGAAATAGAGCTAGAAGGCTCCTCATATAGTCTAAGACTCCTTTTGATACATGCACTAAAAGAAAAAAAAAACCTGTCTTTTGATATTGTAAAACATCATGGAACTGTATGATAGGAATGGGCAGAAGTAGCAAATGCATTAAATGTGATCAATAAAATTGGCAGTATCTTTTGCAGACGTTGCGTTTTCTTGACAAGGGATCTTTAAATAGTTGCACATTAGGAGGATTCTAATTTGAGAAAGGAGTACCAGGAGTTTTACCTTCGTGGTGATAGATATCTCACCCTAAAGTTTATCTTGTAACGTAATGTATTTCCCCCTTTTTTTGTGCGCAAATATTGCTTAAATCCTTTATATATATATTTGTAAATATAAATTATTTATTTTCATGTGAAAGATATATTAAGTATATTTTTAAACAGTTTTGAATTTTGCATATTTTCTAATTACCTCCGCCGAAGGAGTATTGTTTTCACTGGCGTTGGTTTGTTGGTTGGTTGGTTTGTTTGTCAGCAGGATAACTCAAAAAATGCGGAACGGATTCGGATGAAACTTTGTGGAGTTGTTGGAACTGCCAAAAGGAACAAGTGATTAAATTTTGGCATCTCTGAGTGCTTCTTTAGATGCAAAATGAGCTAAATACTAATAAATATTTCAAGTTAGCCTACTTTGCCAATATATATCGCTGTGCTGTGCTCTCGTCTTTGATGAACTGGAACGCCCCCTATAATTCAAGTGTGTAGAGTTAAAGGAGCAGTATGTAAAGTTAAAAGGACAGTGCGTAGAGGGTTGAAATGACAAAAGACCAAGTGATTCATTTGGTGGGAATCGGCGGAGGTTTGCACTCTCTGAGTGTATACATGCCTCTAGTTGTTAATGCTATTAACATTTGTATCAACCCATGTTGCTAATTTTCAATACAATATATAAGCAAAAGGACTGCACCTATTATTTTTATTTTATTTTTGGAACTATGTAGTCATTTCATCAATGAACTCATGTCTGAAGAGGATATTCGTAATAATCTTAAGTTCTTTGGTAATAATATGCTCCAATATCAATATATAAAAATTCATATTATATATATCACCATATTATAGGGACGATTCAGTAGAAAAACTTCATATAACTTTTAGGACCTTTCAGCAGCCAGTAAATCTCCATATATTTTTAAACTTTCTAAATATCAAACTTATGACAAAGGCAAAAAATTATAGGAGTTTCTGCTCAAAAACTAAAAAAAAGCAAAATAAGAATCACATTAACGAGCTCACATTTGTATATGCTTGTATCCTTATTTCCATGTAAATGGCGCAAAATACGTTATTTATTTCAACGAACATGATCAAAAGGAATGTCTTGAGCTCTTGAACTGAACTTAAAATATATATATATATAATACTCTTGATTATATGGTTGTAAAAAATGTATCCAATGTTTGTTCAAGCTTAGAAAGATGTCATAAAGTGCAATTTATTCCTTTATTTAAAATGACATATTTTATTAGTTTTGTCTTCACTTAATAATCGTATAGACTTTGTATCGACTCTCCGTTCTAAAATCTTTCTTTATTATGTATCAATATTTGGGTTTGATGTTTACAGAGATAACTAAAATGTGGAAATATCAAACTCACCAATATTTTTTATTTATTTATTTACTGTCTTTCCTTTCTACGTCTGATAGTCACAGTGATTATGAATCTATCATCATATATGATGTAACAAAGAAACATTATTTTTTTCTCTGGTACAAACAATTGAATTATTTAATATAATATATATATATATATATATGATATTAGAGCTGTTCATACAAGTGATTTGCAAATCACATGATTTGAAGCGTACGAGAAAGACTATTCGTTTTCTTACGGGTGGTAATCTTCTCTTTTTGAATTGATGTTGAGTCCTCAAAAGCCAAGTGAATGAGTTCATACTTAATTGCATTATATCACTGCTTGTTATTAGTCCCTCTTATTTTATTAACGTTTCAAAAACAATACTATTTTATTATCCTTAGGTATATCTCCCTCAGTGTGATTAAATAGAATGTACAGATGAGGCGGGGTTTGACTGCGTTTGCATTGGATGTTGTAAATTTTTGAATGTAAATTTATTGTCCATTTTGTGTATATACTTATGGACTTCTTATTCTATAAACATACTGACTATTATACCTACAATCTTCCGTTTTATGGATTATGGAGACTAATGATGCCATAATTTACAGGCATCCATTAATCAAAAGAAGAATAGAGTTTCCCTTAATTAACCGAATCTTTGCTTAATTAGCCTTTTTAATTGTAGACTCTGATAGAATAAACCCCATCCCGGCATCAACAGATTAAAAGAAAAAGATGTGGCAAAGTCATAGAACAACATTTGTGTGTATAGGAATAAGTATTATAGTGTAAAAATCATCTTTCGAACACAGTATCTTTTCAATGAGAGTGACTAAAATATAACTCTCAGGAGTAGAACCTGGCCCTCAACATTAGAACGTGCATGTTTCCACTGAGCGGATTGGCTCACTTTGTTTTTGCTTTTAATTAACAGAATCAAATTGAATGCTTATGAATTCTATAAGGATATCAAAATAGAAAACTAGCTGAAGACTTTTCTCTAAAACTAGGATGTTTATAACATATTGAATCATAGCCTTAATAGGCTAAAGGAGAAAGTTAATATTGCCTCAAAGTGTTCCCTTTTAAAAGCATCAAGATCAATGGACCTTGAGATTGCCACAGCACCAGGTAAATAGCTCATTTTGATGGATTTTCCTCCTTCACTAACTTCATTGCATGAAAGTAAAAGCAATAAAAGCCCTTTTTACTACTTTCAATTCAAGGAAATAATAAATTCTTTAGCTGCACATGAATACATTTGCACACTTAAGAGTTCAATTGAAAATTATTAAACATAATTTCTCTAAAGGGAACTATAAGAAATTAATCAAAGGATTGTGCATATCCATTTTATAATTTATAAGGAAAATTGCAAATAGAAATACTTATTTTTTTATACTTTTTCAATACAAAATTTTAACGTAAAAACAATGTTATTTAAAATTAATTGAATTGATTATTTACTTGAATAATCATATTATGAATTGTGAAGAATTGCAACATTAATAATGGAATAAATGTTTCCCTACTTATTTTTTTATTCGGGTCATATAAAGAATAAGTTCATATGATAGGTAATATAAACAAAATGATTGAAAGTTGGCTTCTAGGTTCAGTTAAAAAGTCTTTGAACCCTACAGAAAGTGACTTGAGTGATGAATAGATTACACTTTTGAAACTTGTTGTAAGCTTAAGCTTTTTGTATGATTGGAGTCTGATATATTTATCAATTCTCTGTTTCTAAAAAAATAAAATTATTGGATTTGAAAAAAACGTAAAGTTAACAAATTGATTAATGCTTAAAATCTTTCCTTGAAAAGTTGTTTAGAAAAAAAATATTCAATTATTTTAATATGTAATTGCTCTTTTTATCAAATATTTTATGTTTTCTTTACAATTTCAAAAAACAAAGATTTTTTAAATTGATTTTGTTGCTTCTTTAAGCTTTGTTGTTAGTATATATCAGTACTTTGATTTATTATGAGGAATTCTTTTGGGACTGATGCTTAGAGTTTTAATTTTAATTTATAGTATTTATGTTAATTTTGTAATATGAAACTACTCTATAATATATATATAATATATATATATATATATATAAAATATATATATATATCTACCATTAAAACTTAATTTGAGAATAAATAAAATTATGTAATTATTTAATTTGAAATAAATAATGTTTTTTTTTGGTTTTTTTTTGCCTATTGGTTTGTTCGATAATTGCATCCGATTGGATATATATATATTTTTATAGCATTAAAATTAGTCTATCGAACCTAGGATCTTATCAATGAGGTGACCAAAATGACCATCCCCTCTCGGATTCGGACCTGCGCCCCCAACATTGAGAGTTGGACACGCCTTAACACGCACGTCCTATCGAGCTCCCTTTATGGTTTATTCATAATCATGAGGAAATAGGAAATTTACACACTTCTGCATTTTAAGCATATTTGCCATTGGCAAAATATTAAAATAATCAAGGTAAGTTGAAAATAATGAAAGAATTGCATTACTTCGACTTATATTACAGCTACCATTTGCAACACTCTTAAAATGATCAAAATAATTATTTTTGAATACAGCCTTTTCCCATTAGAACCGTTAATGATGTTTGGAAAGTGAAGGATAACGAATTATAGCAATATGAAATCAAATCACAGACTTTTAACCTAGTTTTACGAATGGACCGAAATAGAAGTTTAATAATATATATTATATATATATATCTATATATATATATATTTATATATATATTATATTATAATATAATATAATATATATATATATATATATATATATATATATATATATATATAGAATACATTCCTTAAACAATAAGCTTTTAGACTATGTGCAAGGATTTGATGTTTATTTTATAAGCTCCTAGAAAAAGAAAATTGTATTCGATCAACCAAACAGAAAAGCTTATTATTTAAATTTAAGTCATTTTAAATCTAAAATGCTCTGTCATGTTCATGATGAACGCAAATATATTTAAATATATTGGTGAATGCAAAAATTTAAAAATACTGCATTGAAATATTGTATTTATTCTAAAATATTAAAAAAACATCATTTGAATAAGATGTTTTATATTTTTATGATCTTATAATATTATTAATTGACATATAGTTATAACATTTATATGTATTTGCATGTTTGATATATAATATTTTCTATCAAATATAAATAAAGTTTCTAAAATATTTAAAAAATGTCTCAACGTTTGACTATTTTTTTCATTCGTTTCTTTTGTATACCTAATTGACTAGATTAGATTATAACAAAGTCGTAAATTTATTAAAATTATGTTAAATGGATGAAATATTGTATTAATAAAAGTATTGTTATTATTATACAACTGATATAAAGAAGTTTTTATCACTTATTTCGTCATATCAATGTGTTTTTCATAGATTGTATTATGACATATGTTTATATAAACCTTTTACGAGCAAAAAAATACTAAATATCCCAATTATTAAAGAAAACCTAAATATCAAGTAAAGTTCATGACTCATGGGATAAAGAATTATCCATGTATAAGCTATATTAACAAAATCCTTTATACTATGACAATTAGTTCTTGGCATCGAATATGTAAATATACTTTTTTTGTGTATAGGAACCATATTGTGAAAAAATCTCATTTTAAAAATAATGAAGAGGGGAGAAAGGGAGAGATGAAAAAAAATACAGGTTTGATAGCGCAGTTCAATGCAAGGTAGATAATCATTATGGATGAAAGGCTGAGGAATAATAAAATGATTTGGTTCCTTGCCAAGAACCATTAAGTACCAAAGTCAAATTGCTGCTACTCCTAAGATCGAAAAGGAGAAGTTGTTGGTATGATGTCACGAAAAAAGACTTGAAATAGGGCTTTGAAAAAGTATTTTTTTATACCTTAGTACAACAATTTACTTACCATCAAATTGGTTACAATATAATTTTTTTACATCATTACATTGACATATTTAAAAAATCACTAAAATGCTTAACAATATTATCTGAAGGGCATAATCTTGAAGAACGAAATTCATACAAAATTACTGTGTTTTTGTTGTAATAAATCAACTTCATGTCTTTATGGACCCAAATATAAATATAAAATTCTTCAGGACATAAAATAAGTTTAAATTTTTTTGTAAAAGAGGTTTTAATTCATTAAAGAACAAAGGATTCTTAGACTAGCCCATCACTATAAATGCTTTGAATTAAATATATATTCCAACTCTCAATGTTGGGGGCGCAGGTTCGAATCCCGAGAGGGGATGGTCATTTTTGGTCTACCTCATTGATAAGATCCTAGGTTCGATAGACTAATTATAATGCTATAATGCTTATTTATATCCAGTTGGATGCAATTCTGTGAACCATATAGCAAATATCTATATAGGATATATATTCAGACTTGGGCGGAAA
>CP045898.1:3357954-3368860 GCA_013387185.1 Caligus rogercresseyi | reverse complement strand
AGATTTTGTCTACTTTTATGATGAACAACATCAAATACCATTAGTTTTTATTTCTGCCAAAACACAATTTACATTTAAAAAAGTACGCACAGAGCAATACCATACCCCATAACTTTTCTAGGATGGTGCGGACACAATATGGTACAAAATGTTTCTAAACAATTATTTGGTAAGGTTTTAATGTTTTGTTAAATAATCATGAATCTATATATGATTGCCTCTTTTAAGGCTTATCTTTTAGTTGTTTTCAAAATGGTGAATGAAGATACGTCGTTTCGGCCGTAAAATCAATTATTGAGTAATAATTTGAGACAACATTTGATGATCCACTGTGTCCCTAACCTTATTTTATCCCGGATATATTATTTAATAAACCCAATTGAATAGGTTATTTTAAAAATATATTTATAAAACTAAATTACTGATTTATTTGGAATATTTTGCTCTTGTTTCCCGTTTAGTTATTATTATATATAATTGGTGATTGAACTACAAAATAAACACATGTTATTTCATATTCTTACCCTTCCCAGAAAAACTATTGTATTACACAATGTTTCAAAATAACTATTCTTTTCCGCATAAGCGTACAAAAATAGAAATGAGATTTTGTAAATATGATATTTTTCTATGAATGTAACTTAACAGTTACTTTTTTCTTTCTTTTATACATATATGTTATTTATACATATAGGTAAATATATGTACGTATACGACGAGAAAATACCAGAGTACCTTAGGGTAGAAGGGTAAAAACTGTGCGGCAATGTAGTATGCATACGACTATAATAACAATATATATTATATACGTTTTTATAGTTGTGTGTATATAATCTTAATATCTACATATGTCTATAGTATAAAAAATGAAATACAAAGAAAGTTAAATACAAAACCTTAAAGCTATGGTTGGTAATCATAAATATAAAAAGCCTTGACATTTGTCCCTGGGAAAAATAAAAACAAACGTTCCAACTTAATAAATAGTTAAATAACATAAACAGTCTTAAAAGCAATATTATGGACACTTTTTGACTTTTTTAATATTATGTTAAATAAATACAAAACTTTTTGCAACTTTAAGCTAAAATTATTGCACAGGAAAGTCATTTCACTTTAATAAAATAATAAGCAAAGGCATACTTATTATAAAACACCAAAGCTATTATGATGTTAAAAACGTAAAAGTATTTTGAGTTCCTTCTTTGCCTTCAGGATGGGTAGAGCTCACCATAAACTTCCATTGCACTCCTGAGGTCCCTGGGACCTTGGTGTGTGAGAGCCGAACTGTCCCCAGATATCATGAGCCCCCTACGTTCCCTGACGTGAGAGAATTCCACGGCTCTCGTCTGGATAGGAGCCTTATAAGATAAGAAGAAGTAAGACCGAAGAGTATTTTAGAGCAATATTCCAAAATATGAATTATAATCCTCCTCTTTCGACATGTTTACCGAAGAGGACTCCCTCCCCATATCTGCGATTGTGCCCCTGCCCCTCTCCACACTCCCTGCAGATAATCCCAACTCACAGACACGACAACTGGGACGATGTTGAGGGCTACTATCGATGTCAAATCGGGGAAGTCATGGACACTCGCTACTCTGTATTTGGATACACGGGCCAAGGAGTCTCTCCAACGTGGTCCGGGCCCGAGACACGTCACTAGGAAACCAGGAAGTCGCCATCAAGATCATACGAAACAACGAACTCATGCATATGAGCGGACTCAAAGAGGTGGAAATCCTTCTTCGTCTCAATGACGCAGATCCATGGTGATAAATACCACTGCCTTCGTTTCTTTCGACACTTTTTCTCACAGCACATCTCTGCATGGCCTTTGAGCCCCTTCAATGAATCTTCGAGAGATCCTCAAAAAGTCTGGGAAGAATGTTGGTGTTGTCGAAGAGTGCGATCCACTCCACTCAGCTGCTCTACGCCCTGAGACTACTGCGTAAATGTCCATCCATCATAGGGATATCAAGCCCGAAAACATTCTCGTTGACGAGACCAAGTCCACCCTTAATATTGCAATATTCCAAATTGCCAATTTGTTTCTCCTACCAGTCAGTTGTCATCTTGCTCATAATTATTGCTAGGCAACGTGCCTTATGTGTTCGCTTTGAAATTCCTCCTCACATACCTTCTGACGTAATTGATTCTGTCGTAGTTTAACTCATTGTGGTGACTGTGGAAGTGTCTATAAACCCAGAAATTGACTTCAAAACGGTGGAGTGGGACGTACCATCATAACTCTGAAAATATCGAAGAGTGAGGCAGTCCGTTGTGCGTTCTCTCCAGCTTCAGCTCGCAAACCCGCAGATACTCTGAGGATTTCTGACACCACTGTTTCAACGAATTCTTCACACGTAAGACCGAATGCTTTTTTGTTGCCCAACCGCCTCATCTCTCTCAGAGCGATATCGAGTATTTAATCCCATGCATTTTTTTTTTATAGGTCTTTGAAATTCCTGGTTTATTTTGATGCCACGACCATAGCTCCCCTCAAGACAACATTCGTCCGGCCGCCATTGCCAACATACCGATAGATATGCTCCAAAAAGTGGACATATTTAAAAAAAACCTTAATCAGAGTATTCGCCATGGGTGGTTGCGATTTTTATCCGATGTCATTTTCCGACTATATTAAAAAATGGGATATTGATGCTCAAATCGAATAAAATTTTAAAAATAACTGAGTACTACTCACTTTTTTGTAGGCATCCATATGCAAGTCGCTCTTTGCCCGAAGTTCCATTTTTCTTATTTTAGCGCATTGAAGAAACTGTGTCCGCAGTATTTTTTTCACATACAGAGAGTCTTGTCGAGAATTTGTGTCAAGCTCCTTCCGAACAAGGATTCAGTTCTTTGGTTCTTCTGTAAAAACTTCTTGGTGATGTGTCTGATGATATCCTGAAATTAATTGCCTTTCTTTCTGTTCAGCCAAAGGGTTAAAATTATCTAAATTTGGAATACATTCATCTAAGAGTATTTTTGGTCATCAAATATTTCATTAAATTATAACCCCTACCATAAACGCAGTGATGAATCACAAAAATCTGTGTACAAATAAATACTAAAACACTTTTAAACACTTGTAAAAAAACATATATAAACGTTATATATTATAGTACTGATCCAACGAACTAACTTTTAATATCCCTAATGACGAGACAATTATTTGTTTCCATTAAAACCGATGATATTGCAATCTGGGCTAGTGTTAGTAAATTGTGTTGAGCTTAATGGTAAAATTATAAAACACCTTCAGCTATTTCCTCGAATCTGACGTTGTATCCGGAGATCGGAATATGTCATTTGTGGGATTCAAATGGTTTCGATATATTATATGCATTTAGCTTATATATCTATATACATTCTGGCTTTAAATTTCACAATCAATTCTAAAATCTTTACATAAAGGTGTATCTCAGGAGCCCGAAGTGCTCGCATTCAAAATTTAAAACAATGGGATGTTTTTTTTATTTTTTATTTTACGACATAAGTTAAATGTTTTGATTTAACCTTTTTGCCTCAACGATAAGTAGAAACTTGATAACATTAAATTTAGATAATGGAAGGTAAGCTTTTGTAATGAAGTTTATCTCTAAAGTGTATCTTCCCCTGAAAGGCAATCCCGCACACTCAAGATTAAGAGTTGAAGTCATAAATTGTTGTATCTTCCAAATACCATAAATTCATCATTCAATGATAAGCTTCACTATTAATACAATTAATTTATTGCTTAATTATGCTTCACCATTAAAATAATTAAAAAGTAATGAAATATTGGTTTCTTTGAATAAAGTGACGAGTAAAGCCGTGCTTCTATGTTCCCGTCAACACAATCCTAACAAAAAAGTTTCCTTGTTTAAAGCAGAAGAAGAAAACAAGTTTGCATGATTTAATTATTGTGGCTTATCCAACATTTCCCACTTCCTTTAACTTGCTTACAAAACAAAGTAAGGTGTCATTTTTGTGTGCTTCACGCACACAAATTTATAACGCAGGACTATATTTTTAGAAGTGACATGCGTATAGCATGTATGGTATCATACTAGTTTACCTACTACAGTATTTAAAACTTTCTGAAATAAGGGGAGAGTTTATATTTCATGAGTAGGGTCGTTGTATATATTTCATACATATACATAACTTTATGTTTATCGTGTTGTAGGTAGAATGCTTATTTCTTACAACATACTTTATTTAATTATTATTAGAACTGAAATGTTAGTTATGAATGAAGATATTTTTCTTTTAACTTGCATGTGGTTTTAATTATTTAGTATGTATAATGGTTATGATGTTGCCCTGTACATTTTTTCATGGTTAAAATAATTTTATTCTGTTACTGCAAAAAAGAATAAAGTGTAAAAAAATACACTAAAAACATACAGATAACATAAGAAACAAAATAAAATCTGGACAGTTACGTTATAAAACATCAATGAACATTATAGTTCAATAAATTACCGTCCAGATATAAAACATATATATAAAACAACAATTGATAAAACTAATTTGTATTAAATACAAAACGGCGATGCATTCTTAAAATCCTTCTGATGTCGTTCCAATAGAATCCAATAGTTTGGATAAAATTTATTGAGGTCTCCAGCCCATTTCCATTTGATGCTCCCAAATCAGGAATTTTGACCTCAAAAGCAGAGTGGCGGGCGGCAGCACCATTGAGGATAGGTCTTAGATCTTTTCTAAAATGTACTTGTTAGTAGTAAGTTTTGTGCAATTAAAGATTGGACATTTTGTATTGCAAATTCAATTGCTTTGTGACGGGGGGAGATTTCTTTTTAAGATCAAAGACACCAAAAAGAACATAGGCTTTAAAATATTTGAGGAATCGTCTTCATTCCCACAAACGTTAAGCTTTACGAATAGCTTAAACACCTTTAGGATTGGATAGTCTACGAATGCATGGAAGATATTATTTAATAAAACCCACAGTTCATGCAAGGAAGCTGAAATTTGAGGATTTGTCCTGAAATTTGTAATTGTGCAGTAAATTTTGCACCATCGGCAATACTACCCGTAGATTTCAGAATTCTTCTCTTCCAGGACAAAGAGAGCCCAACAAACTTTGAAATCTTTCAGATATTGAGATCGCTCCATCATATCTAGGTCTTTTAAGTGCAAATTTTAAAAACCACGGCTTCGAAGGATTAAAACCAATAAACGAACGTTCAAGTGGAAAGCGGAACCTTCCAATGTTAAAATTTGACCCGTCTAAGTCATGCACTGTAAATTATTTTGGTTAAGAGCAGTTCTCTCGAGAACAACAGGATCTCCAAATCTCTTGATAAACGGTTTTGTCCTTGCTTTGGTATATAATATCGATTGTTGTATGACTCTCTCACTCTCTCTCGCTCTCTTTCTCTGTCTTAATATATATATATATATATATTGTTTCCAGAGTTAAAGCAGATACCAGCAATTCTTGGAATTGTAACATTGGTTACCTGTTTGTCTTCCCGAGGTAGAATGGGTAAACACATGGTTAAAGTGGTTGTGTGTACTAGGGAATGGGCTAAGATCGCAAATTCGATTCCGCCCTGGACTCAAGACTCGACTTCAATTCGTACTCTTGGATCCTACCCTCAAACAAACAATATTTTTTTTGTTTGTTTAGCTCCTAGAATAGACCCACCTAACTGGAAACTAATCCGGTATGAGCTGTAGTGACCTATCTAGTACCTATTGTCTTTATGAATAAAAATATCATTAAAGTGCATAAACATTTAAATTTTCTAGGAATATAATCCTCCAGGGACAATCTTCGTTCACCGATATTTCCTTCGAGTTGTCTTATCTTCTGTCGTGTAAGAAGATAATTGTAGATGAGGTGATATGGAGTTTCCTCGTCGTCGTACGAGCCGGCAAGCTGGGCTCTCACCTTCCCCATCTTAAAGAGATGCCGATTCAGATCAATGTGACCGCTCACCATTCAAACAATGACAGAGATTTGGTTCCTCTTGAAACTGAATATCTTTTCCCAACATGGGGCTCAGTGATGAACAGTTTTTGTTTGACGACAATATTGACGATATATATTTATATATATATATATATGTTCATGATTGCCACTGATACTACTGACTCATACATGGTTTCTTAAAGCTGGCATTTTTACTCATATAAAAATGCATTTCCTCACGGGTAAGATTGGATGTATATATCTATGTGTGTGCTTAACCTTCCAACCATTCACTGGTAGAGTAAACAAAGTCATTAATCAGATGTGGGACCTTATATACCAAAAAATAAAGAATTTCCTTCAGGGAGTACAACATTTAACCTGCAAAAAAAGGAGCGATGTTTACATTCAACAGCAGCACATCATCATCTTATGAGTATAAAATAGAGGAAGAGAAAACTGCATTGAATGGCTGCGTGTTATTTTCCTATGAAATATGTTTATAGATTTAGAAGGAGAAAGCATGATGCATGATATGTCCTAAGTAAATGAAAGATTTAATCTAATAAGTTGTTTATAGATATATACAATGTACACATATCCAGCAGCCAAAAGAGGCTATGGGAAAACATATATTTGCATATTTCCATTCCTCAAACACATATAAATGATAAGAAGAGAAGGGGAAATAAACAAACTTTGTGTTTATTTATAAAGCAGATATTCTTGGAATTTCTTCTATGTAAAGCGATAGACATAATTATACACTCATCATCGAAATATATAGTAGACACATGGAATAATTAGTTTGTCCTTCAGTCTTTTGTTTATTTAATATTATATATAATCATTTATATACTTTTTATATTTGTTTTCTAAACATATTTAAAAAGTGTAAACCGTCCAATAAAAACAGCTCTCTATGATATTAAAATATTCAACGTGTAAAAAGTTATTCTTATATTAAGAGTCGTAAGAGTCGTATACATATTCATACAACTTAAAACTACAGTTGATGAAGTACTCGACTGATGGGTGTTAATATGAAGCATCCCTCAAACTTCAGTCCTGGAGAGTTGCTAGATATTCGAATTGACCAAATTTTCCAGAGTTACGCAAAAAAATAATCCATGAAACAAAAAGAGCATCTCTCTAAATTACTTTTTTATTTCTTTAGAAATATATATTAAAGTTTGCTATAATGCTTATTTATATCCTAACGGCTGCAATTCTATCGAACCATATAGGCAAAAAAAAATAGTGTTTCATTATATTTCTTTAAGGGCTTTGAATTTTAATCTTTTTTCATTTGAACATTTAAAATCAAAATAAAACAGGAAGTGAAAAAACATCATTGTAGTAAAATAATTATAATACAGTATAATTTATATATGATAATTATTAATTGTCAACGCCATAAGACATAGCTAAATGAATGACCAGGATATTTACACCAAGACCACAATTGAAGTTAGAATAAAGTATTCAATTCTGATATCGGACATGTTCATTTAAGAAAGTATTAGTACATTAATACAAGGATAGAAGTAGTATTTTATTTACTAAAAATACTTTATTCCCATAAAAAGTATATATAATCGTAGAATACGTATTTATATAGTTTTGTGATAAGTTTTTTAGATCACAATTTTTTTGATGTTCTGAATATATTGTAAATCTAGCTGATTTTAGCATCGTTTCAAAGCAGTAATTGATTTTGTCATCGATGTTTCCACACACTAAGTTGTAAAATTTCGGAATAATCTATCTTTCAATTGAAATCTAATGTTACAGGAGTTATGTTACTTCATAACGGGAAAAATATTTATTTTTTCATATTAATTTAACATTATTTAATTAAAGTAAAACTAAAAGCCCCGAAATCTACATTTCACACATGCTTGCAATCAAATTTAAAAATTGATGTTAGAAAAAAGTCCTTTCATTTAAA
The DNA here is from genome assembly GCA_013387185.1 of Caligus rogercresseyi. Taxonomy (NCBI): domain Eukaryota; kingdom Metazoa; phylum Arthropoda; class Copepoda; order Siphonostomatoida; family Caligidae; genus Caligus; species Caligus rogercresseyi. The sequence continues at coordinate 3,360,980 of CP045898.1, read as the reverse complement.
AATGTCTGGAATGCATAAGAATTGCAATATATATAGTGATTCCTACACGTCATAATCCTTGGCCGGTTGATAAGTGATCATTATTCAGTGTACACTCTGACTAGAGTAATAATAAAGATACCTTTTGGATTCTTTCGTGTTTTATTGGAAGGATACCATATATATATATATATATATATATATATATATATATATATATATATATATATATATTATATATATATTCTATATATATATATATATATATATATATATATATATATATATTATATATATATATATATATATATATATATATATATATATAAATCCCATGAAGAAAAATATCAAGCGTAAAAGCCTACATGCTTTATTTTACATCAATATATACTATACTTTTATAAGTACCTTTATATCTTATCTATTTTGACAAGAGAGTGCAATAGCCGTGTGCGTTAAGACTTGTTCAACTGTCAATGTTGAGGGCGCAGGTTTCGAACAAGGGAGGGATTAATCATTTTTTCTACCTCATTGTTAAGATCCTAGGTTCGATGGACTAATTTTATGCTATATTGCTTATTTATATCTAATCGGGTGTAATTTTATCGACCATATAGGCAAAAAGAACTACTTTTTCCAATATTTGAAAGAAAATAATAGCTTTAAAATTAAAAGTAAATTCTATAATACATCAATTTTGTTTGTAGCATGCAAAATCAATAAAAAATACTTTATTTATATCCATATAAAGATTTGTTTAACTTATATACTTAATGAATTGTTATCTAAATCGGTTAATATGCCAACTCATACATTTTTACGTTTCTTTTTATATTATACAAATGCAGAAGAAGTATCTTTATAAAAACACGTGTTGCTCAAAAGTATTTCTTTAAAATTGTAAATTAAAATATTTACTTATATGATTTTTCATGCATTATCTTAGTTTTTATGTATTCTGTTGTACATATAATAAAAATGAACTGTTGAAAAAAAAAAAAAAAAGTATTTCTTTAAAATTTAAATATATTTATGAATTTTTAGGCCTTTTAGACTCAAACTTGGTGCAAAAATACACATGAGTAAAATATTCCAGGTTATGTTATAAGATAAGGTGTTTTTAATAATTTCAGTAACTGAATGAGTATATATATTTATACATAAATTTTAACCTGATTTTTAACAGTGTTTCTATTGATTAATATTTTTTTCTTCGTTTCATTTTTTAATAATATTATTTAAACATAACGGCTTTTTAAGATCGTAATATACAAAAAAAAAAATATACGTAACATATAATTCAGATTTATGAACTTATTCTCTAAATAATATGTTATTCAATTAATTAATTTTAAAGTATCAATTAACTTGTAAATAACTGTTTGTAATAAATAGAAAGCAAATTACAAAAATTGAGTTGAGATGTATGTATACATTTTTTTATTTTGATTCAGCTATGAACAGTAATGGATGTATGCTAATAGACTAAAATTTAACTATCTGCAAAAAGAATTATGTAATTTATAATGAACGAGATTTTAAAATCTTGCTTGTGTGATAAAATTAACGCATTGTAGCTGGAGTATTTATTATTCTTGATTTAATTTATGGCTTATATATAAAATGAAAAAATCCATTAACTCAAATTAATAGAATGCTGTGCTACTAATGCAATTGTAATAATATAAATTTGAAATTGTAAAGTAAAAGTTATAATATGTTATCAAAATATGCGAATACTAAATAAGATGATTATATGAAAGTCCAACTAACAAGGCTAAAACATCCATACGGACTCTTCCAGCCGAAAGAAGTTCCCTGTAATTCTCTCTATCCAACAAAATCGTTAATTCCGAATTCAGTCAAGGAAAACAAACACATATGATTATTCAAGCATGTTAGCGGTAGTCATTCATGATGAAATATATATTCCTTCTAGATTATTTAAGGTTTTTAAAAGGCTTCACGAAAAAGATAAGGTATTAAGGATCATGAATAAGTTGTATTGAAATATAGCTAAGTCTGTATACATATACTCATAAATTAGTCGAATTAAGTAATTGAAATGATTAATAATTAATGATGATTTATTTTTTTAACAACAAATTCAGTTGCTCCTTTATTGAAATGAAGCTGATACAAACATTTATTAATAATATATTTTCAACTTTTATATAAAGAAAATTAGAGCTATCAAAGTTAGAACTAAACATTTCAATAAAAATCAATTCAACCATGATTAATACAGCGCATTTGATATAGAGTTGAATGTTGTCCAATTGAATATAAGACACACATGAAAGTAAAAAAAACGTGTTTCACTTTGTTATACAGTTTTTGAATAGTTCTCAAAAATACACAATCATAAAAATATATGTTTAAATGCAATCAGAGCCTATTGTCACTCATACCGCAACAAAATATTTTAATATTTGAGCCAAATCGGCCGCTTATTTTATATTTGGATATATATATTAATTTGGAAGAAAATACTTGAAGAAAGAAAAGTAAATAGTAATAAATCGCATTTAAAAAAATGAAAAAAGCTGATTGCATTTTAAATAAATCTTAAAACCGGAAAATTATTATATATTTCTATTAGAAAGCACTTTTGTTTTATACATTTCAAGTTGCTTGCCTTTCATTATCATTCGTTTCATCAAATATTCTAATGACAAACCAGCACTCTTAAATAACTTAATGTGTCACTCTTTTTACATCAAGGACACTACATATTCTCTTTTGTCGTAGTAAGTCTATATCTCATAAGAGATTTATGGCTGACAAAGCCAGTGTGTTTCCCTCATGTAAAAATAAAGATGCAGGTCCTTATGAAGGAAGTTGTCTTAATGGGAAAATACATATTTTGTATCATTTATTAATATTAAAGTGATTCGCCGAAGATGGGCTCTGGCTTGTAAACGAAGAGTATGAGGCATACCTTCAATTATCTGATATAAACTAAGATGTATTTTCATACAAAGGGAATTATGTATATCAAATATTCCTACATAGTATATTTGACAAAAGAGAAAGAAACGTCTGTC
>CP045898.1:3312866-3323351 GCA_013387185.1 Caligus rogercresseyi | reverse complement strand
TTTACCTTGTAAAATTTATTTTTTCTGTTTATATCCTTTGTTACCATAAATCCAAAAAGTAAAATAAAAATACTCTAGAATCATGTAGGTATATTCAAAGCAGAACTGTCTAGGACAAACTTTTTTGTTAAATGATTTGACAAAAAAATGATTGATATTGTTGAGTTATTAATTTTAGATCGTTTCATTTTGTTGTGCTTTTGTAATATTCTTCAGGAAGCTTGGATTGTAAACTAAAATGTTTTATTTTTGTAATTTTAAGCAACTGCTTCACTTTATATTTTTATTTATGAAATAAGATTTTAATTTGAAAGTGAAGGAGAAAAGAAAGGGGGTCCAAGACATTTCATAAATGCTCTGAACACCCCTTCTTTATATACCTGTTTATTGTTTTCCTATTATATACATGATTACAGATAATTTATATGTTACGGGAATAGTGCCCTGATCACCCGAACTTAGTCTTTCATTGTTTATGTAAACATATAATTATAATTAACGAATGTAACCGGATAAATTTTAATGTCCCCTTGAGTTATACTAACTCCATATGGCGGGGTAAAGAAGAAAATGTCCACTACATTTTCAAAATAAATATATGAGTTTAAAAAATCTTCAATGAATGTTTTTTTATTTCTGTTGTCCATTTGATTCGATAGAATTGCATCGGTGGATATTAATAAACAGTTTCTCTATAATACAAATGATCTTTTCATCAGGATGACCAAATTTGGTCTATCCTTGGTTAGACGAACAGTGAGAGTTGAAGTTGATGAAATGAATGAAATCATCATTTCATTGCGAAATTATAGAAGTATTACTAAGATATATTTTTTCATTTTTTTCAGTTATTGCAAAATTAGCATCAGTGTAAATGTAAACCAGATTTAAAATAAAGATATGTAATTATATAACCATTATAAACAGTCACATAAAGATTTATGAGGACATTAAAGTTCAAATTACTAAACATTATAATAAAACTATCTCTCATTTTTATTATTATTTGCTATTTTGAATCCGATCATTTCTTTATCTTTTTATATAGGTAAGTTTAATTTAATAGCGGAGTCATAAGGTAAAGAACAATGCAGTTATACAAGCATTAAATCCTTGTGCGAATACATTTCGTACGTAGAAACAAAGAGTATGAAACTCATTTCTAAAGCTCTTCCCAATGTGCAAAATGAAAACAACAGTAACCTTAATAAGTACAGTGATGATTGGAAAGCACATGTGTTTGGTTAGAGAAAATGCAATCTCTGTTTTCGTCGTGTGTATGTGATTAATACCTTTCATCCTGTTTTTTTACTTCTTCGTTTTAGGAAAAACAACATATTGCATTGAATTTTGATAAAAAAGTGACTCAAGGTAACACCATTTATCGAGAACATGTCTACTTTTTACAGGGAAACAAAGGTGGAGCTACATTAAATTAAGTTTTGAGCTGTTATTTTTAATGATTACTTTAATAATATCGGCTGGTGCCCTACTTACGGCTTGTTCCCTTAGCATTCCATCTATTCAAAACTATATCTGTACCCTTGCCAAGGAAGAAATCAAATATGTTCCTTCAATATAATATATTTAAAAAATTGCGCAAGGATCTAAAAAATTAAAATGATTTTTTTAGAGAATGTTTCTTTATAAAAGGTCATAGTTTGACGAAATAGATATGCTAGTACAAATTGAAAAAATGCATATTGGGACGCTGATTTAAAAGTCAACAACTCTCAAAAATCCATTCTATCATCATTGGAAAATAAAGTTGTTTAGCAGACAAAGTTACTTCCTCAGGTGCTTCCTTGCAAAAAAAAATGCGAATCTCCTGGAAAAACTTTATATATTTTGGATATTTATTTAATAATGATTCAATTTATGCAATTGGCTTATTACATATTTGTAGTTTAGTATTCCTTCATTTTGATGTATAAATTAACAGTAAAATGTTGAATTCAAATATCTTTCAACTATTATGTTTATTGCATGTACATACTTTTTATGAATGTATGCTTATATGAACTGTAGAATAAAAAGTGAGCAAATTGTCCATCATAATTTGATTTCAAATTAACCAATCATCAAGGAATATTTATTTACCATAACTTTCTTAATTACTATTTTTACGTCATAGTATGTATTAACTTATAAAAAATTGTCAAGAGATATTTAAACCACTCTATCACGTTGGTATTTAATCCTTAATATTTTTTCCGTTTTATATAAGGGAGACCCTAATATAGAAATATATAATATATATTCTATATATATATATATATATATATATATATATATATAGATATATATATATATATATATATAATTATGTAATTTCGGTGACGCAGAAAGCTTTAAAGAAGTCTACACATATTAGAAGATGAAAAACCTGTGAGTAATGAGTTCTTGAAGGTTTAGGCACAACATGAATGAACTTGACGAATATTACAATCATACTAATATCTGTTATCTGTCCCTGCTCCATATGCCCATATGAAAATATCATGAGGTAAAGCTGGAAAATTGTAACTATGCTGTCGATTGGTACTCTTCGAGCAGCTGCCTCACCATTCTAAGAAGATCATCCATCATTATATTCGTTTTTCGAAATATTGAGTATTACTGTTGTTTAGTTGAGTTTTGGTCTGATTGGGTTGAGTAACTTTGAATTATAATGGTATATATGTATTTTTGCAAAATTTTATCTTCTTTAGTGCAAAATAATATAATAAAGTCCTCATATTATGTATATATATACATAATAAAATTTGTCTCCCATTTTTTTATTTGATCATTCGTTCGATAGAGTTACATAAATACACATTTTAATAAAAATCAAAATCGAGTGAACCTAGAATCTATTCTTTGAGGCTGCCACAAAGTGACCTTCCTCTCTCGGTAGTCGAACCTTCACCCTCACATTCAGAGTTAAACATGCCTTAACCCACTAAGCTATAAATTACACAAATTATTTGACAAATTTTAAAGGGGAATTGTTAAAAATGCTTAAAAAGCAATGAAGTGATGGGCATTCAATTCATTTTTTTTGTTTTTAAAAACAACAAGTTTTATTTTGAGGCATCATTATTATTTCTTATTCATGTTTTTATAAGAAAAACTCATTAAAATTACAAAATCTATTTATATATATATAATTTAAAAATGTGATTCTTAAGAATCAACGTATTTTGGATAAAAGCATTTTCAAACAGCACCACTATGATTATGATAATAATTTTCATGGTTTAGCCAATAGTATGATGAATACAACAAACTTAGTACTATGGAGATGCCTCGAGACGATGAAGGTGGTCAAGTAACAATATAAAAAGGGTAAAGTGTGGAAGTATAACATGATCAATAAAAACATTTTTTTTTCTCCACGTTAAGATCTTTATTCGGCTTGAATGTATATATAAAAGCAATAAACATGAAACCGAATATAAAATAGGAAAACTATGTTAAAAATTATATACTTTAATGTTTATTCGTGTATTTTTTTACGTATTAGCATTGTTTTATGATGGTGAACAGTTATGTGAAAAAAAATACATAACCTAAATAAACATTTAGTTTAAAATTATTTTCCTTTCGTGTCCCTGCCTTATGAAAAAATTATTTAAAAACTTTTACGCCAATTTAAGGATTTAAAATAGACCGTTTTTATAGTTAATTTATGTTTGTTTTAGATTGTCAAGTTGTTAATTATAATTGTATTTAGTGTCCGTTCATATCTGATGTTAAAATTTTAAACTAAAATGTTTAATTATGTTTTACGCATTAACATCTTTTTATATACTACATTCTGTTTTTTATGCTTGTATATATTTTATGAACTGTGGGAAAAAAAATATATTTCCTACTAAAAGACCTAAAATATATAAACAAATAATACAATAAAAAAGTGATCAATTCAAAAGGAGACATTTAAAAAACAATAATAATTTATAAATAGAAATGATTTAAACTGACAAAATTGAATATAAAAAAGTCCTGAGCTTTGACGGTGAGTTTGTTGTAAATTTTCAAAATCCTATTCAACGCTTGGAGATGTCGGGCAGAGTTCGAAGGAAATAGTGTATTATTCTAAACGCATATGTCCAGGAATCATCATGGGCATAAGGGATCTTAATTTCCAGGGCACAATATCTCGCTGCAGCGAAAAACATTTCATAATATGTTTGTCACAAATTTGCTTTGACTTTTACTCCATGTACTCATAATTAACCTATAAGGGGATGAAATATAGACTTTATATGTAGACACATAGCAAAGGGATATAAACTATATAATAAACGTATGTTTTGCTAAAAAATTTACTAAAAATTAAAATGACCTGTTTTAATATTTATGTATTGAGATAGGAATAGCTGTCCAATTTCAAGGCAATCATATAGAAATAGATAAAACAGGTCTTTTGGTACTAAATGTGCTGTCTCATTCCATTGAAACCTTGTTGTTGAGTTATTGTTATTGGTTATTGTAGTCAGTATGAATAAGAGTGATTACACTGAATAACAAATTTCAAAAATAAATTTTACTGGAGATGTGAAAATGATTTAGACTAATTTGGTACGCTGATTTCAAAAATCAAATCCGTTTGGCTTGTATTCAACAACTTTATCCTTGGGAGCCGTCTCGGACGAGCACGGCGAGCGATTTCACCAAAAGTTTCACTCATAGAGACACGTTACAATGGCGGCACAACCCCGAATATGATTGGGCGAATTCTGCTGGTTCTTGCATCGTGGAAAACTGACACAGAGGAGCACGTACGCCAAGCAAAATGCCTAAAGCATTTTTAATTACACTTAATGGCGTTTTGCGGCAATTTCTATAATTTTGAAGCATCATGAGATTAATAAAAGAATAAATGAATTTTTGTAAATTTAATTGAAATCCTTACTTCTACGCAATGAGAATATTCTATAACTGAAAATCTGACGTGTACAGCAAAAACGGTTTTTTGATTTTTGAAGCCAGCGTACCCAAATTAGTCTAAATCATTTTCACATCGCCAGTAAAAAACTTGTTTTCTCAGTGGATTTACAGGTGTGTTGGAATAGCGAGAAAGGGGGAAAGGAAAAACTTAACTACAACTATATACTGAATTCAAACCTCTGCGCTCAGTGGTTCTAGGATATGTCTATAAAACCCTAGACATAAGAAATTTCTAATAACGCATTTTTGTCAAGGAATTGGATTGATATATAATTATTGATAAATACACATTTGTATAAAAGCATTTTAAAAGCAAACTACTGACTTTAGGGCCCAGCTTCCTAGATTCCTTTAAAAAGCATTTTATACAAAAGTGTCCTTATCAAAAATCCTATTATCAATAATTAATTATACAAAAATGCGTTGTCAGAAATTCTTATGAATAGTATTTATAGAAATATTCCTAGAACCGCGCTCAGTATATGTCGTCATAAAATAATGAGTCGTCCTAGGTCAATACACAATACATACAAGTTCAAGTAATTGTAAATAGTCCCTTTTCTATTTACAATGGACTGAGAGGAGAGCACAATAGGATTTCAAGTTTTTAATGGAACATTAAGCAAGATATCCATTAATAATAATTCCCTCGTACCTGGGCAGTTAGCCTCATACAATCATTATTATTTTTTGCTCATATCTCTACATTAGGATTATGATAAATTGCCTCAATTCATTTACATATTTTTATATGCACAACCATGATATATTTGTGTTTCATTACTTGTACGCCATTAGTTACGATAATAGAGCATCATCGATGCAAATTTTATATGCATTATAACATAACAACAACAACAACAAATAAAATCATTGTTTGCACTCATAACTACCAGACAAAGTGTAATGCGAAAAGGGAAGATTTGGATGATAGACCTCGCAGAGAGGCCACTAGATATTTGTTATATTTAAGATTGTTGTTATATTTTTAGGGGTATTTTACTGATATTTACGGGCATATAAAGAGCTTTAGTGATCAATATGTAGAAGAAGAAATAAGTCATCTCCTCGTTGTCAAGTCAACTCATCTAAAAACAAATATGATATTAAAGGTTAGGAAAATTATAAAAAAACTTATTCGATGAGGATATAAATAATATTTTAAAGTATAAATAGCGATTTTCTTCGGCAAAATGTATAATATTTATAAGAATAAACACAATATTTTCCATAAAAACGTCATTTCGTTTGATCATTATGAAAATAGCATAAAAAAACGTGCATTAAACAAGCCAATTATTTTGTCACAATAATAAAATTGCCTAAAATAATTTGTTGGGCCAATATGTGCAAAAATAAAAAAATGTTTTTGGGCCAAAAGAGACTACTTACAGGCAAAAACCATACAAATGTTTATTTGCTTGATTGCTCCAAAAAAATTCTTGAAAAATGAGACTTCAAGCAATCCTTAGAAAAGATGGAAGATTAAAATACCCTCTTCAAAGAGCTGCTAAAATGCATAGGATGCACTGTCCCTGGCATCTCAAGATGATGCCTCCTAATCTCAAAGAAGATGGCAACAACATAGTGAACTTCTACATGGAATTGCAGGAACTTCCTGATGATTGGAAGGAAGAAAATAATTCGGTGTTCCACGTCAGGGATTCACGATGTGAAAAAATTTACGGCCCAATTACAGATTTCCTCCAATTGCATCATTTTTTAAAATCAATGCAAGGACTGTGGCAAAATTATGTCAACACGTTACATGCCTTTGCGGATTGTCCTGCGATATCAATTTTGAAGACCTTTCTAGCTCTTATGTTAAGGGATTGAACAACTCTCCCAATAACATTATGAAAGGTGTGTTTTTTTTTGTTTGGCTTCCAAAAAAGCAAAAAACCGATGAGATGCTTCAAAAGCGATTACTTATACTATCATAAATGCTAAGGCTCTTATTGCAAAGAGGTTGACATAACGAATACATCCGATCCGAGGAACTCAGAGCCATAATGCTCTCAGCGGCGGCGAGATATGGATACTTTCGCTACGGATACCGTCAGTTGTGGAAGACTCTTGGAGTGTCGCCGCGAAAGAATAAAATATTTCCATCAAAGTCAAAAAGTCTTTTAAATAATAATTAAAACTATTGAAATTTATTGATGTTTTTTTAAAATATTTCTTTTATTATTGTGCATTCTATGCTAAGGTTGTTTTTTTGATTTTATGTTTGTTAATCTTTTTTTGAAGGTTTAATTTAGACTAAAATGTCTATTTATGTATTTTAATACACAATCACTTCATTGAAATAAAGATTTGTAAAAAAAATCCTTAGAAAAAAAGAAAACTCGATATCACTAAAACTCAGACAGCACAAGCACTTGAAAATTGCCATTTTTTGACCCCAAAAACGGCTTTTTGAAACTTTGAGTGGCTTGTGCAGCACAAAAAATGGCCTTTGAAGGCTGAAACTTCTCAATTCTCATTTTTTCATCACTACACAGCAGAAAATCGCTTGGAGCAAAAAAAAGGACAATTGACTAAAAAACGGCACAGGCTAATGTATATATACATACATATATCGTCATCAATTACAGAAGGACGAATGAACGAAAATATTAAGTCCGGTAATTTTTAGACACCGGGCCGGGACGTTCAAAAACAGCCGGTACCTGATATATATTATATCATTACATATATATATTAGGGTGTTCTTATTTTTCAAATGTTGGAAATGTTAGCAACTTTGTGGATTTATGTTTCTGGGTGATAAACAAGAGGACGACATACAAAGTTTGAACAAAATCGGTAACATTACGAGGTCGCACAACGAGGTCCAAAGTTTTAAAAATTTAGTAAAACTATAGTTTTCCGCAAATTTCTTCAAAATGGTGGCCGTTAGATCAATTTTTGGGGGAGAGTACGTATTTGCTTATATCTCTTAAAGTATAGCGATTTTTAGAACAAAAAATATCAAATGAAAGCTTGGTTAACCAGCTTAATATTTTGGTATACTAAATCATGTCAATTTAATAAGTAGAGAGTTATATGTACATTAAAAAAAGCCTATCTCGCGTACAAAATGACGCATATAATGGATTATAAATGCGTCAGAGACAAAGTAAAATTTTGAGAGGATACCTTGACGCAAATCTAAGAAACACTTATTATTTATTTTTTCATAATCGATTTCTTATAGGTCAATACAGGCTCTGAATCATATGATGTAAACTCAGATTGTACTGAATTCTGAATTGATAGAATGCAACCAAGGTCATTTTTGGATTTATCATCTAAAGTTTTACTAAACTTAAAAGTACTATTTTACTCTGAAGCGAACAAGTCATCTTCTACAGGCGAGTGAAGTTAATTGATACAAAAAAGCTATGAAATAAGCTAACAATACACACTCCATTTTTGCTTTGTTTTTACTGAAAACTTTGTTTTATTAAAAAACATCAAACATACGTCTGGTAGTAAATTAGATTTCCTTTAAATTAATAATTATTATTGAAGTCTGTAACGTCCACCATTTTGAAGAAATTTGCGGAAAACTATATTTTACTAAATTTTTAAAACTTTGACCTCGTTGCGCGACCTCGTAATGTTGACCGATTTTGTTCAAACTTTGTATGTCGTCTTCTTTATCACCAAGAAAAAGAAAATCCACAATGTTGCTAACATTTCAAACATTTGAAAAATAAGAACAACCCTATATATATATTTATTGGTAGGCGGAAAAATTGCCCGAAAGAAATTGCCGAAGGAAAATTGCCCGAAGGAAAATTGCCCGATGGAAATTGCCCGAAGGAAAATGCCGAATGGAACTTGTCAGAATTTTTTTAGTATTTTTTAAATCCCAAAATGCCCAAAGCATTATATAAGTCCCTAAGAACTCAAGTTTATACCCAAAAGTAGGCTTTTTGGGGTGCTGCTGGACCTCAAAACGTCATAATTTCTACCTCGTATGCTAATAATCATGTTAGCCCCTCAAAACCCAAATTTTTGCCGCCGGGTCTCAAAATGTAATTGTATCCATGTCTTAATTTAAGCTAAAAATGAATGATTAAAACGTTGCTTGAATTAGTCATGTTTAGCCCCTTAGAACACAAATTTATATCTCAAAATTTTGAGGTCGATTTCTGGAATAATAGTTGCTCTTGATAGATATTACGTTATGGATAAAGATAATTTTACAAGAAAAAATCACCGTATTTCTTTGTTAGACCCAGTATTTTTAAGCCTCACGTTTTGAGGTCCGAACTCAACTCAAAAGGGGTATAAATTTGTGTTAGGAGCCTTTTGATTGATAGTACCTGCTTGGCTTAAATTTATATCATAATTGATAATTTGTCAAATTGATTATATTAAGTTACAGTTATATACAGAACAAAGAATATATATATATAAACAAAAAAACATACAATACAAACCAATAAGTCTCTGGCCGTTATAAAGACAGAATAGATCGTTATTCAATACGCAGGGGAGTGCATCTTTTGTCTGTTGCATCCATTTTTGTTTCGCCTCTGAATTTCATACGCAGTAGGATTTAAATACTTACAAAGGAATTTATTTCTTGCATCAAAATAGTTCTTACTTTATGATGAACTAAGCTAACAAAAAAAATATATATTAGGTCGTAATAAACACAAAATATATCGCCTATTCTATACAAGGGGAGTGTATCCATTTTTCTTTTGTCTTTGAATTTTAAATCAAAATTTATACGTAGTAGATATAATCAGACATAATTAATTTCATTTGGTTACAAAAATAGAAAGTTATTAATATCAAAATATTTAATTTTGTCAGCAATTAAATAATTTTTTACCACAAAATAAATATTACTTCTTAAATTTAATTTAAAGTTTAAACTTTACGTTACGACAATTTGTAAACACGGCCTATTATGTTCATTTATTCCAGAATTTGGTCACAATAACTGATAAGATTAAGTACCGTATTTTCCAGATTATCATCTTGTTCCGTAGTATAAGTCGGACAGGCCAAAAATGAATGAAGAGAAGGAGGAAAAGGCATTAGAGTCACACCAGAGTAGAAGTTGAACTTGAAAATCCCTACATATAGGGAAATTGTCTAAGGAACGTTTTATAGTGCATTCAATCATTTGTACATTTTTGGGGGAAATATTTGATTCGAGAGGCAGAAAAACTTTCACATATAGTTGCACTGGAGTATAAGTCATACCTGGCCAAGCTAAGCTACGAAAAAAACCCTGCTACTTATACTCCGGAAAATACGGTGTATTTTTTGTATAAGAGTCCCAATACTCAACTGTAAATCTATTATGGTTGAAATTACTAGCTTCATCTACGGTGGCATCTCAACAAGGATTTTTTCTTTATTAATGATTGCATACGCAAATCTGCATTAATGCATTTAACTTTTCTTTTTTTATATTTTGTTTCTATAGGAGAATTTTAGTCAGTATATATCAGTTTGCTATCGAAGTAAGATATATGGCGAAATTTATAAAAAGTGAAAGAAATCGATTGAATCCTAGTTGATGAATATCAACATAGT
>CP045898.1:3278938-3307005 GCA_013387185.1 Caligus rogercresseyi | reverse complement strand
TTTTTATAAAGCGTCTTCTTGTCCTATAATCGCCGAGAGGGCAATCAAGGAGGAGGGAAAGTGGTGAACAACTTGTTTCACCATAGTTACTTCAGCAATCAAAAGGCCAAAAAAACTTTTAGGAGGAGGACTTTCTCAACTGTCCGTTATTTACCTAAAATTTATATTAATGTTTTTATTGATATAACTAAGAATGGAGACACAGAATGGAGGAGGACAATTTCGTATAGCAGATTATATACCTGGCTCATGTTGGGCACCGATATGACAAATGAAATAACTTCAAGGATTTCTTTAAATTGGGGGTCAGCTCAACGAATAGTCTGGAAATATAATCCATCTTTTGAAGCGACTCCACGGTGGATATAATTAGAAGAACCGAGAAAGGGCCTTCTTTTTCCAAAACTTAGGGAAACCGGAGGAGTTAGAAGAATTAGCCATTTGCCATGGATTATTGACTCTCCATAATCTGGGGACCAAAGGCCTTTTAGTGATGGAAGGTTTAGATTTCCTTTATATAGATCTTCCGTAAAACATATATTACTAACTCCGTGGCACCTTAAATTGTCTAGAAAATCATATAACGATGAGGTGGATTTAATTGCAAACAAATATTTAAAGCTGCTGGACCTCCCTCTTAAGTGGAAAAAAATATCACTGGCTCCCTCACCAATATACATGATAACAGGAAATTCACCGCCCAACTTCAGATATCGGGTGACATAATTAAATTCCTGCAACCCTGCAAAGATTGTGGCAAGATTTTTAATTCGACCCTCCATGCCTTTGTTGAATGTCAAGCAGTACAGATTCTTACTGAGTTTGTATGTCTGAACATAAAAGGGCTTGAAAAAGAGAGCTCGGCCAAATACCGGAAAGCGATTATCTTATTTGACTTGGCAGAAAATGGACCACCCCACGAGAAAAGGCGATAAACTTCGCAATCTTGAACTCCAAGGCTCTAATTGCGAAGCAAATTACCTCTGGAGACCCTTTGCAATCATCGATATTAGGCCAGTACTCCTATCGGCAGCGGCAAGATATGCTTCCCTGGACCTGAAGATCCCCTCCCTTTCGGTTGACTCATGGACTGTGGCCGCGAAGGAAATTAAATACTCCCTTCCCTTGCATCAATCCACCGGAAGACATTATCTCAATAATAAAGAATTTAAGAATTGCAAGTAATGCCTTTTTAAAGCTCAAATTTATGTTAATATATTTTAGTACACATGTCAATTAATTTTTTGTTGTATTTTATTGATTGAATTTAGTGTTTTTAGTTCAACCCCTATGATAAAATTGTAAATTAAAATATTTACTTATATGAATTTCATACATTATCTTAGGTTTTTTATGTATTTGTTGTACATATAATAAAAATGAACTGTTTAATAAATAAAATAATAAATAATTAAAACATTTTAGTTTAATTTTGTGTGGGTATAGAACGCATAGCATAAAAAAATATAATGTTCAGGTAAAATTATATCAAATTAGAACAATCATTTTTGCAAAAAGCTACTATTAAGCATTTACAAACCAAAACATAAGCAATGTAACTAAAAACATAATAAAATTTGCTAAATGCAAAAAATTAACAATATTTTTTATAAAGTATTTTATAAATCTTTAGTATTGGAAAGCGAGGCTTGGATAATACTTAATTATCGTTCCGGGGACGTCCATGTTCCTCCTTCGTCTGGCGAGGGGATTTTCAACGATAATGGCATATCTTGCCCTGCGGATAAAAATATGATTCTTAGCTCGTGAGGATGGAGGGGTTCGTGGAGGTCAGCTTATGACAAATCAGCGCCTTAGAGTAATACTGAAGGTTAACGCCTTTTTTCCGTAGAATTGTTGCTTTTCCCAAGGCCGAAGAGGATAATGCCTTTCCATGCATTCGAGGACTCATATTGAAGGGTAGGCAGGTTGAGCAGTAGGAGGTCGTTAAGAATTTTAACTGCGCGGCATTCAACAAATATTGAATAGTTGAGTTAAAAAAGACTGCAATCTTTGCACGGCCTATAAAAAAATAAAAGATCAGCCAAATCATCAGCTGAGCTGTAAATTTTCTTCCGTCGTGATACTTTGTAAAGATTGTCGTATCCGATTGTTCAAGATCGAAAGGAGACCAAGTGTGTAATCGTCTTTATTTCCCAAGATACATCCTAGCACTTCGGCTAGTCAGGGATGTCAGGAATTTAAAAAAAAGTAATACAATGTATAAAATATATAAAACTATATAAATTGAACAAATACTAGAATATAAATATATAATTAAAAGCAAAAGGTTTTTTCGAATAAGAAAAAACCCCTTAAATTTAAGTAAAAATAAATAAATATTTAAAAAACACTATCGTCTACTATATAGGTATTATATAGGGGCACATTTTCCAAAGACTGGCAACTACATATGCTTCCCTCATGGTTTGGCGTTGCGAAGTTTAGGGCTACTTTTCAAATAGCTGCAGCACTGGTGACAAATGTGCCCACTGAATTAGGAGAGAGATCGGATGAGGCCGGCTGTCCGAGAATGAGTAGATCTGACCCCACCCTGGGGACCGAATAAGATCTTGCCTATCGGGTTTCGATCGCCATTGCTACCATCCCGGCTTGCAAAGCATTCAAGGTTTCCATAGCCACAGCCCGAACCGATATCCCATTGAGGGATGGAAGTCCGGCCTGTGGAGCAAAGCATCGATCCGCATGTGACTGCTAGTCCTTACGCCAAGTAAAGATCTAGCTGCGTTGTTTATGGAACCTTGGATCGATCTTGCAGCCTCAGTGGACCAGTTACGACGTCGTCGAGGTGTATTAGTCACCGCTGCGGTATAGCTGACTCACCCATAATAAGACCTTTGGCCAATTGTCGCAAATATACTCCGCGTGGAGATGGAGCAAAAGGCGATGATTTAGCGCCGCACACTGTTTTGCGGACTGCACCACATTGGCCTCATGGGGACTGGTGGAGAAAGCAGCGTCAAACGTAACTCCAAGGAGCTCAATTGTCCTGGATGGCTTCACATCCACTCGATCTATTGATATTGTAAATTTTTTGACCTCAGAAGCCTTGGCACTACCACCAAAGAGGAGTATTTCCAATAATTATCACTTATTTTTCTACCTCTCTTTCATGCCATGGAGGAGACTTTTTAAGTGCCATGGCTTCGGAATAATGTGTGCAGAGAAGTCCTTGTCAAAGGATACATAAAATCCCATCCGAAATACGTTTTCTTGCAGAGATCATGAACTGTAAGAATTCTGAACTTAATAGTCATTTCCTCCAAAATGTCCGATCGAGGTATATTTCGAAAGTATAAATGCTTGTGAGCGTTTTGTCTTATGACATCTACGGTCGTATTGGTGTCATAGATAGGGTGAAGTTTCCATAGTATACGTTGAGATGCTCCTCAGACCTGAGAGAGTCGTGAAGTTAAATGGTTAGTTAGGTCTGAGCCGAGCATCAACCACCAGTAGATTTCGTCATAAGCTACAGATCTTCTCCACTCGATGGATGATTTTTTGTGAAATAAGGCACGAAGCCATTGTTTTTCCTCCTCAACAATGACTTTTTCGGCAATTAATGGATGAGAGGACGCCTTGTTTAACATAAGAAGAACAAATTATAAAAGTCAATTCTTCTCTGAATGTTGAAGTTCCTCCATTTTGCTATGTTTCGAGGGATGATTGAAAATGCACTCATCCATTTCTTCTTATCAATTCCTTTATTATTCCAGGTATTCCCAGAATGTCCACTTGGCTCCTAATTTGGCACGAAGTAATTAAACTTTCTTTAGGGTTCCATTTTCCAAGGGGTAGTATCGTTGTCTTTGCCTTGTTGATAGCTAGGCCGATATTCGTTCATATGTTGCAAAAAAGTTTAAAACGATTGCCACTCTTTTACTCAGTTGAAGCTTAGAGGTCTATTAAATGTCTTGAGCCTTTGATGTCCACACCCAACCATCCATACTTTTTCAGAACCATCCGAATTAGATCCTCAACTGCTGCTACAAAAGTAAGGGAGAAGATGGGCATCCTTGCCTACAGCTATTCTTAAGGTGGATGGGATCACTTTCAATTCCATTAAGTGATATTGTCGAAGTTCCATTTGGCAGTAATTGAAATATTCCTTGGTAAGAGTTTTTTTTACCGCATTCATAATGTGATATATGCGATATAGAATCGAAGGCCTTTTGAAAATCAATAGCAATTATTGCTCCAAAAGTTTTCCTTTCTTCAGCGAATCATTGCAAGCTTGAATTTTTCTAGAGACATCACAGATTCTTTTTTTTTGAGAAAGCCTTTTGGTGAGTGCCTATCTTGGTGTTAAGAATTGGTTCCATTTTTTGGGCAAGCACTCCCGATATTATTCTATATGAATAATTGAGAATGGTGATGGGCCTCCAGTGACTAAGTTTGACCCATCACTTTTCATTGGGATTAAAGCGATCCTACCCTAAGTAACATATTTTAAAATATAATTTATAATTTAAAAAAAATATTTAAAGAAAAAAAAATACATCAGACTTTACAATTTAACTTTATGCCTTGAGAATATATAACCAGTAGCCACTTATTTGATATTCTCAAGGTCCCTTTCTATACACCAAGACCAGAAGTTATATGAATCCCTATGCTAAGGATAAGAGAAAAGGAGGTGTTTTTTTAAATCGTGATTGATAGAAAAAGAGGGAATAATATAAAAAAATTGGTAATATGCAATAAAATGTCTCGTGCTGTTGAGAGGTGAACAGCATTAAGGGATGCGAAATTCATCCTTGATAATTTAATAGTCTTTTTTATCAGTGACCTACTCCAAGCCATTTATGATCCTTTGAATTCACTGTTCTATTAACAACACCCTTTGATGATAGTTGATTAAACGAAATATGAATATGTATTTTGCTTGCTCGTATCTATCAATAAAATGAATCATGACTCTGACTTTCGGTTGATGAAAAAACAGTGTTATCAAATAAAATTATCAGGTTTTATTGATGAGTTTTCGCGAACAACCTTTTTGATTTTTGCATTTTTCTTGGATGAAGTGTGTTTACACAAGAACTTGAGAAACTCTTATATTGTTTTCCTCAGAAGTAGCTTCCTTCACATGCAACGAGTTGTGAAATGACTCTTGAACACAACTTAAAATATTTACACAAATTTAGATAAACAATCTTGAAATATATCCCATTTAAGAAAACCAATATGAAATATAAATAAATTTAACTAAAAGATCTTAAATATGCATTATAACTAAACAAGCTTGAAATATATACAAATTGAACTGAAATAATCTTGAATATATAAATTTTTTACTAATACAATCTTGAAATAAAAATATGTATATAAATTTCAAGATTGTTTTAGTTGCATTTCTTAATATTTCATGATTGTTTTGTTAAATTTATATATATATTTCTCTATTGGTTTTGTTAAATTTCTTTATATTTCAAGATTGTTTTAGTTAAATTTGTATATTACAACAATCTGAAAAATATATAAATTTAACAAAACCTCTATTGAAATATATATATAATTAACTAAAACAATCATGAAATATAAAGAAATTCAACTAAAACAATCTTGAAATATATATAAATTGAAATAAAACAATCTGTAAATGGTACAAATTTAACTAAAACAATCTAAAAAATATATCGAAACTTAAATAACACAGTCTTGAAATTTATACAAATTCAACTAAAACAATCTTGAAATATATACAAAATTAACCAAATATTTTTTTAAATATTAAAAATTCCTGAAACAATCTTGAAATATGAAGAACTATTTGTTTATGTTTATGAAGATAAGGGCTCTAAACATCTATTCCTCTTTTATGTAGGAACATCATTTCAAAAACTACTCGGAGAGATTAATTGATCGATATATTTTTAAGCCTTCCTTTTTGGGATCATCATATCTAGAGGAGGAGAGCCACAAAAGAAGATAGGTTATGGTATTATAATAATAATAATTACTTACGTTTGAAGCCCCTAATGAATATATCTAAGGCCATCATCATTACCCTCCACCAATAAAAAATTTGAAAGATAGATGAAGTGTCGAAGTTTTATCCATGCATCATTAGTTTATTTAAAAAATGCATTATCCCATTATTTATAAAAAGGGAAGAGCTTTTTACTCATAACCAGTCAAACCTCTTTAGTGACCACCTGTCTCTAACGGCCGCACAAATTACACCTTCAGAAGAAATTATATATAATAAACCTTTTATTAATACATAGCAACCATCTGTCTCAATAGTCAGTTTTTGGGGGTTTCCTTGAGAGGATATAGGGACAATAGGCTTCATGACGGACCTGGTTTGTAATTTTACTTAGAACTTCTTACAGCACTCATA
Source organism: Caligus rogercresseyi (assembly GCA_013387185.1). Classification (NCBI taxonomy): domain Eukaryota; kingdom Metazoa; phylum Arthropoda; class Copepoda; order Siphonostomatoida; family Caligidae; genus Caligus; species Caligus rogercresseyi. Next base: position 3,300,638 of record CP045898.1, on the reverse strand, counting down.
ATATAAACAAATCAAAAACATAATCATCTTACGCCAAAATCCATGAATTGCCCTTCTAAAGCACGTATTTTCTGGTAGTTTTATGTCTTATAATCAAAATAATAGTCCATTTATCGTCAGATATGACAACATGCATCATTCTCTAGGCGTAAGTCACTGCTTTATTTTATTCATATTAATATGTGTGATAGGAATTAGTATTTTAAATGTTATGTAAATGACGTGGATGGTATCTTAGTGATCTAAAGAATTATATTAGTATATATACGTTTCAAAATACTAAAAAGTATGTGTAAATGATGGCCTTTGTGTCCGACAACAGTTCACAAGGACCTCTGTCAAATATATATATATATATATATATAGTGGATTCAAATCGGGGGAGCTAGGGGGCCAGTGGGTCTTGGGGACGAAGTCGTATGTGTTTGCTGCCTTGAGTTTGTAGCTGTGACAACGCAATCCTCATTCACACAGGCCACAAAGTTACGTGAGAAACGTCCTGCTCCTTGGCGACATCCCTGAGGAACCTGCTGGGGTCGTGCTCGAGGATGTCTGACACCCTCCTGATGAAGTCAGGGGTCCTGGCTTTGCAGGCGCTGCTGGAGGGCCTGTCGACGACAGCACGAGGGTCCCTGGTATCCTTCAGCTGCTGCTTGAGCTCAGCAACCCTTCTTCTGTCGATCCCGAGCAGCTCAGAGACCTGGGTGTTGCTGATGGTGTTGCCCTTTATAGAAAGAATCTGGATAACGGCACACCTGTGTTCTTGCTTGTTCCAGATAACAGGCTGTAGATTTCCATATGCGGCCATGACGATGATAAAATTTAACTGAAATGATCTCTCATATGTTGGCTGTCTGCTAAAAAAACAGCTACGCGGATCAGATGACGTCATCCTTGTTAAAGGATGTCCTGAAAACCCGCCGGATTTGATCTTACCACCCTGTATATATATATATATATATATATATATATGGATCAATGTGACGTAGCGCAATCTGTTTATTTCACAAACAAAAATAATATTTTTTAATAAAGCACCTTTTTTTTCTATTCATTGCTAAAACTTTACGGAAAGAGGTCCAAAAGTTATATAAAGTATATTCTTCTTAAAGAGATATATGTACGTATCTAAGTATATAAAAGGAGCAATATAGTATAAAGGTTTGAGACACAAAAGATTAAAGATGACCTTATATCCACCCTCTACACAAACTTTGTTGTCCTTTAATATTTTTTACAAAAAGAAGAAAAAAAGTTTATTGTGTTATTTCTGTTGTCTCCAAGGTTTTATCCTTGACATAATAATAATAATACTCAATAAAAAGAGGGGAAACATTTATCTGCTTTCTAAGAACTTTAATCTTTAATGTTATAAAATATATCCATACATCTTTGAACCACTTTCTATACATTTTTTGGTGCTAAAACAGTTTGAAATACATACTCTAAACACATTTACAAGGACTCATAATTGGAGGAAAATACAACGTTAAAAGTTTCATTCTACTGGAAATCGCAAAGGAGCAAAATTATATAGTCTTTTATAAAGGATTGACCCATGAAAGTATACTTCCACTGTACTACGGTATGCCAAGTTTCGTAAGAATTAACAATAACATAAATCGTTTCATTCATGGACAAATTAATATCGATGACTTTTTGAGTGGAACGCCTCCTTTACTTATGCACAATAAAATCATTCAATATTTCAGAAACAACAATTATTACTTTATATATGGCGTTGTTATTACACAGAGTATAATTACCTCCGCCGAAGGAGGTATTGTTTTCACTGGCGTTGGTTTGTTGGTTTGTTTGCCAGTAGGATAACTCAAAAAGTACGGAACGGATTCGGATGAAACTTTGTGGAGTTGTTGGAAATGCCAAAAGAACAAGTGATTACATTTTGGCATCTCTGAGTGCTTCTTTAAGATGCAAAATGAGCTAAATACTAATAAATATTTCAAGTTAGCCTACTCTGCCAATAGATGTCGCTGTGCTGTGAAATCGGGTGCCGGGAGCGTCTTCCTCTCGAAATTTTCGTCGAGGGGAACCCTCCCCCGTCCCTCTACGCCGCCCCAGTCGTGAAAAATCCGCCTCGGAAGGCTCATAAGGACCCCGTGACGGCGGAGGTTTGCACTCTCTGAGTGTATATTTAATATTGCTTTTGCTGAATAATTAATCATTATTATATAATCCTTTCTTCCAAACAAATAATAAGATGATGAAAACGACCCAGTCTTCCACCTGATTACAAGAAGGATTCTTTTTTATTTTGTTTGTAAAGGAGGAACCCGTAACTTAATTATAGTCTTGGAGATTTTGCACCCAATAAAGAAAATAATAAAAGCAGCAGCAACAAGACTCTTTAAGGTTCCTTGCATTTGACAAATAAACCCAATAACCCAATAACTAAGAAAACAACGAAGGGGGGAGGGAGGGATCTTCCTACCATCCATGCTTGATTATGCAAGAAGCATGATCTAATAATATTATTAGTCAACTCGGGAATAGCGTTAATATTTGATTAGCAAATAGATGAGCTTTGCTTTGTGCAGGTTTGTATTGGTAAGGGAAAACATATTTTTAATGCTTAAATACAGTGAACCTGGTTGGGGTTGAGGTCCCTCAACTATCCCAACACGTGATTACGGTTGGCTAGATAAAGATTATGTTTCATCAAACGTTCAAAGAAACAAGAAATACACTGTATTTCCCCTGAAAATTCCGTTTCTTCGCAACGATTCGTGGACCTTTGCTTCAGAGGAGGTACGATACTTCCCATGAAGTTCCATATCTCATTTAAAGATTTTACTACGGATTTTGAAATATTCAAAGGTATTACTATTTAAAATATTGGAGAAGCGTTTTTTAAAAGTATGTATTGTTCCATTTTATGTTTGATTCATTTTTATTCTATGTTTTAATTGCTGTTGTTCTTCTCCAAAGTATTAATTTTAGACTACAATGTCTATTTATGTTTTTTAACGCAATTACTTTGGAATTTTAAGAACTGAAATACATTGAAAAAAAAAAAGAAAAAAAAGTCTCTGGAAATGTTCTTTGTGCTTATACTTGTTTAAATTGTTATGTGTTTTATTAAGAAATGTCATATGATATATATATATATATATGGTATTCCAGCAAAAAATTGACTTTTAAAAATCAGAATAATTATTTAAGAGTAAATATTTAAAAAGAGTTGGCATTATGAAATAATGATCATAAATGGATCAGTGTATAAAATTTCATCATTAATTATAACAATAAACCTAATTGTGGATATTAGCTCTGCATAATGATATTAAAGACATCGTACAAAAAACTTTGTTTTCATTTTAAGCAGGCTTCACGTCGGGAGTCTTTCGCATATACTATTGATAATAATTTATCAAATGCTCAGGCATTCAAAATGCCTATGTGTCCGTGTGACATTCGTGTGTTCAACATATGCACACATAAATTATTTTATAGTAATTAATGCAACACTTGCTAATTTATTGCTTGAAATTTATAACTTTTATATGGGAGTTTTTATATCTGATTTATGACATCCTTTGTGTGTGCGAACGTGCATACATAGGATAATCGAAAGTCTTTTTTCATAGCTCCTAACTGCATTTATACAAGGATTCTTTTATAGTAATAAAAACATAATGATAACAAATAAAGGCAGGCGTATTTGTATACTCTATTTTAAATCTAGGTGAAAGGAAGTCATTATTATCATCTTCAAATTCTCGCAAAATTGTTGTAAATAAGAAGTCATTCGCCATTTTTTTTGTTTGAAGGGATTGTAGTGCCCATGTGGATTTGAATAAATATCGAACCATTCAATCTAGGATCTTTTCAATGGAATACATCAGATTTGTTGATTTGACGAACGACAACAAAAACTCCTATCGTTTGTTTTTGGCGCCAAAAAGGACAATGATTTTTCTTTTCATGGGGAAAATTTCCTTTCTGAAAAAACGTTGTCAATCTTTTTCAGAATGACGAACGACAAACGAACGATGAACAATTCAATTAAAATTTAACGATGAACGACAACTTTTGGTGAACGACAAACGAACAACGAACAATCAATTTTTCACGCAACGTCAACAAGTCTGGAATACATCTTTATATCCACAAGCTTCTCTCTGTAAAAGTAAAATCAACATTGAGAGTTCCCTGGAAGTTGCAGCAAAATTGTCAAATATGATTTTAGAAACTGTTTCTTTTACAAGAATGTAATAAAGACTTCTCATCATTTACTGTGGAAATGCTCGTCTTTAATTGAAACTTATGGGGTCGTTCAGGATATCACCATGGGTCACTTCAATAAAAACCCATCAGAGGAAGACTTGCTCATCTTCTCACGCAATCCAAGATGTGATGCGGTTTTAACACAAGTTCACTACGTTATTTATAAAAAAACAATCAAAAATGTTAACCCCTTTGAAACGATGTCACTCGCTTCCCTTTATTCCAAAATTCTCCAACAATTATGAACTCTACATATATAGGACATACAAATAATTTATTTATTTGCCGTCATGTTTTTAATATGATTATTATTATTTAATGTTATACAACTCCAATGCTACCCTTTTGAGATTTGATGCTTACCGTTATGTATTTTGATTGCTATTTTTTCAATATCATATACTTAAATATATGCCTTTGCGGCCAAGGAAAAATCTAAAATAATATTGAGAGTCAAACACACTTCCGTTGAGCATTGAGAGGTAATGGGAGTTCATATATTATATGGAATTCTTATTTTAGAGCTTTTTTATAACCGTCAAGACTCAGATTATATCATAATATAAAAATATTTAAGAGAAATTGTTAAACCAACTACATTTTAACCCTCAAAATGTGATTCAATAGGCTGATAGATTAATCTAATTTAAGCCTTTAAACCAGTCAAATAAGGAGGTCTCAGTAAACAAAAAAAATTGTAAGTTTCATATTTGATCCGTTCTTTGTGCATTAAAAAATAAACACACATCTGTATTTAATTAAAATTCTTTTATTACCATCACCAATAGGAACTCCTTTTCCCCCCTCGAACTCATAAATAAATATTAAACAATTTGATGAATCATTTAGAAGAGTGTTGACATTCATGTATATAATCACAAATATATTTTTTAAAGATCCACCAGAAACTGTCTACAACTAAGTCTATTAGCTGAACTATGACAGTCTAAAAAACCACCAAAAGAAAGGAATAATCACGTGATTTCGTCCACAATTGCTTCCAAAAAGCAATTTATGCATATATGTACAAAACAAATTTGGCGACAATTGAGTTTTCTGACCAAGGTAGTGAGTTAATAAGTGAAGGTTGAATAAAAATAGCATACATAAAAACATCCAATAATACATATAGCCCAAAAATAAGGCCATCGAAATTATCAATCCATCATGTAACTCAAAAAGATATAAACGCTCTACATAGATACTACTGATTTCTCTTATTTCAAAGGAAAAAAATACTTTATTTTAAATACATTTCACAAAAATTCACATTACAATTAATAATATGATAAACTAGAGGCATATATACACTCAGAGAGTGCAAACCTCCGCCGTCACGGGGTCCTTATGAGCCTTCCGAGGCGGATTTTTCACGACTTGGGCGACGTAGAGGGACGGGGAGGGTTCCCTCCGACGGGAATTCTGAGAGGAAGACACTCCCGGCACCCGATTTCAAAGAGGAGAGCAGAGCACAGCGACATCTATTGGCAGAGTAGGCTAACTTGAAATATTTATTAGTATTTAGCTCATTTTGCATCTTAATTCTGCATTCACAGATGCCAAAATTTAATCCCTTGTTCCTTTTTGGCATTTCCAACAACTCCACAAAGTTTCATCCGAATCCGTTCCGTACTTTTTGAGTTATCCTGCTGACAAACAAACCAACCAACAAACCAACGCCAGTGAAAACAATACCTCCTTCGGCGGAGGTAATGATAAGATAAAAGAGTGATAAAAATGAGGTAGTAAAATAATGATAAATAAATACACGAAGAAGGCGTCCAGGCAAAAATAAGAGATGTGAAGCTCCAAGTACTAATTTCTCTTTATAAATCAATAAAAACTAAGTTTAAAAAAAGTATAGAAAGATCTATTGTGATATTTGCTTCTATGTACTTATTGTTTTGCAAATAAATATATTCTTTTATTAGGGAAAAACAGGGTTTTTGTGAAGTTTTATTATTGCTTTATACTAATACTGACTTACTTATGTTTAAAAAACAAACAGAAATAAAATTCCTGTTGCTAATAAAGACTTTTCCAAGTCACAATAGTATTTATTTGACAATGGCATTAAATCTTCAAAATTTATACTAGGTAGAGTGCGTGACCAGATTTCCTTAAGAGATCAACGAAGGCCTCTGGAGAGAAGGAATGGGAGAGGAAAGAGTAATGGAAGCACGTCTGAGTATAAATGGGAGCAAATAATTGCCTTCAAATAAAATGTTTCTAAATAAATAGTATATAAACATAGGATAAAAATACATTTTATATCTTAGGTTCCCTTGAACTTTATCAAATACTAACTTCAATTTCATGAATGGAACACGGCTTTTATAAGTTATTTGGTTTGTATTATGTCAAAATGAACACTTACATTAGTTATGGGAATGGCGGAGAAATGTTATGTGATAAATACGTTTTTTTCTAAATATATCTTAAGAAGGAAAGTAAATATATTTAATATGATTGTAGTAAAATAAAATACTGGGTTTTAAGCATGTAAATAAATATAAAATACGTCAGAAGTAATATTTATAATTCAAACTTTACATAATTTTATCTCTGTTATTATCAAACAGTAGGATTTTTATTATAAAGTCTGATCTGTTTCCTCAAATTATGTGTCAAAAGGCGTCAATTAGAAATGGATTTAGAAGAAAAAAATAACAATTTTACATCGATAATTTCTTTACTCTGAAAGAAATGAGAATAACATAAACAGAGCGTTGTTCTAAATGAGTATTTCGTTCAAAATGTGGGTTGAAAGAATTCATGATGCGGATTTAATAAGTGTTAGAATCTCCGCAAACAGAAATGTTTTTATAGCTTAAACGTGCAGTGAAAAGCAAGTTGATAAGTTGATCTACCATTCATATCTATTTGGATTGTAGGCTGCAATTATACAAATATATCAACTTAATCTTCGTGCTGGGTTTTGAAATGTTCATAGTCAAATTTTCATATAAATTATTTGAGTTCCTCTATTCAGCTAATAGTTAATTATATTATCGTTTATAGGTATTTAAATCAAATATGTGTTAATTCTATTCAACATTTAAACTTAAAAAATATATACTCGTTATTAGACTTTTGGATAGTAAGAAATATTTGTATTTATTCAAGATTGTTTTAAAAGGTTCCTCAAGTTTCGAATGGTTTTGGAATAAAATGACTGATTTATATATATATATATATATATATATATATATCCAATTATAAGGAGTAAACCATATAGAAGTTGTATGACTAATTATGTATTCTATGATCATGGTACTTTGATACTTGTGATTATAACCCCTGATACCAATTTGAATTAAAATATTTCATAAATGCTAATATATATAAATACATTTGATGTTTGAAAAAATAACATTTCTTATATATATTTATTTGTACCTAAAAATACATGTGAATTATGTTCTATCGAACCAAATAAACATAATATACAGAGAGCTTAAAAGTATATAAAAAAAATCCTTAGAAAAATGGACGTTTTTGTTAGTTTTCACTCGCAATCATTTTGTTAATTTAATCTCTTTTTTATGTTATGACTTTTAGATACAAGTATAATTTTGTTATAGATATTATTTAATTCAATACAATATATTCTGATTATATGTAAGACATATTCCTTGATATAGAGACGTAAAAAATAAATTGCGTTGAGAGAATATTAAAGCCCTAAGGCGTTTTCCAGATATTAGATGGAAAGAGGAGTTTCTTATGAAATAAATTTCAAATGGATTTATGTCTATTTGGATAAACGCTACTGCTTTCCTTTGAAACTGTGCAATAATATTAATATGGAACTTGTAGAATGAAAAAGCAGAGTTTTTAGAGCTACTTATCTAACAAAATTAAACAAGATATTTAATCATTTTATGGACCCCCCCCCCCCCCTAAAAAAAAACCCGATTATTTTAATATATTATATCTCGTCTAATTATATATATATAATAAACAACAAAGCATAATTTGGGATCCTTGAGATCATACCTACATTTTAAACCAAACTATTTTAATATAGGATTCATGTTGAGGACATATTGAGTCGATCACATGGCGGAAGAAAAAAAATGACATAAGTTTGCTACATAACTTTTGGGTTCATTGAGGAGACACTTAACGTTATTTGATTTTGTTCAAAATTTCACAAGATGATTTCTATGCCTATACACATATTTGCACCATTTTTTATATTCTCTTTTTCATTCTAATATATAGTATTGTCCGTAAGAGCCCAAAAATAATATAACATACTCCATTTTTATATAATACAAGAAATGTTTATTTTTAATTAAAATACATTAAGATAAGCAAACAATATTTTATGAAAAAATGAATGTTTATTTATGGATATACATTAATAAAAAGATGAGTTTAATCAATTTTAATATCAGAAATTCTTACGAAATGGTTTTTAATTAGCAAAGAAAGAAAACAAATTGAATTATTCAATGCTAAAAAACTAATCTGATATGCATGATATGTTAAAAGTATAAATATGCATCAATTAAGTATAAGCAATATTGAAGAGAAAGCTCAATATTTATTTAGATACAAATAAAAGATATTTATGTAAGCATTTAAGATATTGGAAAATATTTCTCATAAATAAATTACATGACTTTGATATTTCTTAGGAAACATATTCATCTACATAGATGTGTAAATATACAGTGTGTTCCACCAGAAATGATATATTTAAATTGGGAATTAGAAGTCCTTAAAATATGTAAAATTTCCTTATATATAATAGGTGTATTATAAAGAAATCCATTATTTTTCCTATAGATGTCTTTAGTAATCTGTATCTCGCGTTGCATAAGTGCGGTCAGGTCACACTAGATTTAGATTTCTTACTAAAAAACTTCTCAGCCCGTTTTATGATTGCTTAATTCAGTATTGTTTGAGGACGCGTCAAAGAGAAAATACGCCATATTTTACAGCTTTTCTTCGATAAAGGCGAAAATGCAAGCCAGGCAGCTGAAAATGTGAATAGTGTTATGGTACTGATACCGAAACAGCCAATTACGCGCAATTTTGGTTTCGTCGATTCCGGTTCAGTCATTTTGATGTCAAAGATGTACCACGCTCTGGAAGGCCAATTGTCGAAAATATCGATAAAATAATGAAATTGTCGAGTCCGACCGTCATGTTAGCACTGTTTTCGATTGCCCAGGAGCTAAACATTGCACAAAAACCCGTTTGGAAACCACTTAAACAAGGCATGATACAAAACTCATACTTATATACCTCATTGGGGGATCCTAACACATAGAGAAGATACCAGATAATGATAGAATGCAAGGAACATTTAACCATGGATAACTTCACCTATCTTCGTACCGACTTCTGATTACAAGTCTAGTCATGCTGATGCTTCAAGGTAAGGTATTCTTAAGACTCATTCTACACAGATTGACGGTTTTAGAAGCAAACAATTATATACAATAAATAAATGTTATTCAATGGCTAAACGTTTCTTAATCTTTGGTCTCTTGGAAGAAATAAATAAAGAATGAAGTGAATATGACTTTCCATATTTTCCCACCAAACCTCTCATATAACAGTTTTGGTAGGCACAACTTTTGGAAGAACTCAATTTTTTTTATTCCAATGCCTCTATTATCCCACTTATTTAAGGTTGCATATTTTTTTTAATTAACCATTCGTTCATTATGTAAATTTAAAAAATGAGACATTTACATAAACCAAAGCAAATGCGTTATAAAACATAAATAACATTATAGTTTAAAATTTTGCTCTGGGGAGGAACACAAACAAAAATATAAAAATAAAAAATAAAACAAATCGTCTTTTAAAATTATTGTACAATCAATTACACAACTATTAAATATTTTAAAACTCTGAACACAAATGTTAAAATAAGACATATAAAAATTCAGAAGGCTATATATTACTATAACTTCTTGAAATAATTTTTATAAGTTTTTGATGTTGGATGGAGAGACTTGGGCAATATTTAATGATTCTTCCGGCAGACGTCCACGTTGCTCTTTCTTCCAGCGAGGGGATTTTTGAAAGATAAAGACCATATCTTGCTGCTGCCGACAAAAATATATTCCTCAGCTCGAAGGAATGCAAGGGTTCGTTGAAGGACAGCTTTTGACATATCAGGGCCTTTGAGTTTAAAATACTAAACTTAGACTCCGGTGATTTGTTATTCTTTCTGAGGCCGATAGAACAATGCCTTTCCAAGCATTTGAAGATTCACAACGGAGATTAAGTGAGTTTAGAAGAATAAAATCTTTGAGAATTTTCACCACACGACACTGCACAAATACATGAAGTGTCGAGTCGACACCCACAATCTGTATATGGTATTGTAAAAACAAAAGATCGGCCGAAATCATCAATTGAGAAGTGAATTTCTTTCCATCATGAATGCCAAGTAATGATTCTATAATCGATTGTTCCATTTCGAGGGAGGCCAAGGAGATTCAAATATTTTTTGCAATTTTGTCCACCTCTCCTTTATGAGATGGAGGAGACATTTTCAAATGCCAAGGTGTACATAGAATTTGTTGTTGAGATGTCCTTGTCAAAGGATACTTAAATCGTCCATCCGAAAATATTTTTCTTTGTGGAGGTCATGAATTGTAAGGATTCTAAATTTGATGGCTTCTTTCTTCAAACTCTCTGGCCGTGGTAGATTTGGAAAGTAAAATTCTTGTTGTTGTTCTGTCTAATGACGTCAACAGTTGTATTGGTGTCGTAAATTGGTTTTAATTTCAATAAAATACGCTGACCCGAGTGAGTCTTGACGTTATATGATTTGTCAGGTCAGAGCCGAACATCAGCCACCAGTAAATTTCATTATATGCTATCGATCTCCCCCACTCGATAGAAGGATTTGTAGTAATTTCATTGAAAATTCTCACATACACCTTTGGTATTATATGGCACAGTCGAGTAAGACCTCCCCCGAGAGAACGCTTAGGTCTTTGAACAGAAGGAAGGTAGTGCTGATGGAAAGGGCTCCTCCTCGAGAATGGCTTTCTTGGCAATTATGGATGAGAAGACGCCTTGTATAGTAAAGAGGAACTACCTTTAAATTATACAAGTCGATTCTTCTCTGAATGTTAAAACTCCTCCATTTCGTTATATTATAAGGATTACTGAAAACACACTCTTCCAGCTTTTCTCGTCGATTCCTTTACCATTCCAAGAAAGTCCACTTGATTTTTAATTTGAGGGAGGCAATTGTACTTGTTTGAGGGTTCCATTAACCTAGTGGTAATATTGTTGTTTTGGTCTTATTGATCGCCAGACCTGATATTTTCTCGTATTTTGAAAAAAAAAACCTCAGAACTATCTCCTCTCTCTCACTTAGTTGAGTTCAGAGTGTCCTTCTATCATAAGTATCACATCGTCTGCATAAAGGTCTATTAAATGCTTAGAGCCCTTGATGTCTACATCAAAATCTTTATATTTTATTGTCATTCGAACTAGATCGTCAACTGCTGCTACAAAGAGTAGGGGAGCAGATGGGCATCCTTGTCCGCAACTTATAGTGAGGTTGATAGGATCACTTTCGATTCCATTTAATGATATGGTTGAAGTACCATTTCGCAGTAGTGCCCGAATAGGATTAAAATACTCCCTGGTAAGAGCTTCTTTATTGCATTCATAATATGAACATGCGATATGGAATCGAAAGCTTTTTGAAAGTCAATTGCTATTATTGCTCCAAACTTTTCCTTCCTTCCACCGAGTTGATGATGCCTGAATGTTTCTGGAGACGTCGAAGATTTTTCTTTTTTTAAAGCCTTCTGTTGACAGCCAATCTTGTTATTGAGAATTGGTTCTATTTTTGGGCAAGCACTCCCGATAATTTCTGTAAGAATAATTGAGAATGGTGATGGCCTCCAGTGACTAAAGTCTGACCCATCCCCTTTCTTTGGGATTATGCGATCCTACCCTTCGTTAGATCCACAGGCCCCTTCAATTCCATGGACTTACCCACCTTCAAACGATATGGATTATTTCCTCCAGAAGAGAGCATAAATACCACCAATTATACCATCCGGGCCTGCTGCTTTTTTTTATTACATTTTATGGTCTTCATCGGTAGAAATTAACTTCTATATCTAGATTAAATATTCCTATTAAAAGAACAACATAAATCAGTAGAATAGTATTACAAAGGATCAGAAAAATAATCCCTATAATATATATTTTATGGTAAGCTTAAGAAATAAAGCTTTTTGTAACCATGTGGCTCATTCATATACACTTAAAGTCTTTTCAAAAAATTAACTCTTTTAAATTATTGTTAAAATTATATGCGGCTTAGAGCACCTTCATTTTAAGACGTATGGCTTCAAATCTAAACAGCCTTCGCGAGGCTCAGTGCGTAGAGGCAGGCTCCCCTCCAGAGAGAAAAACCGATTTTGATAAATTTCATTGAAAAATCCCATGTTGATGCTCATGGAACCATAAAAGAAAAAATAAATAATAAAATCCAAAAAAGCTTTTTTTAAACACGGAATATAGAACGCGTGACTTTAGTCAGGAATAATTACCTCCGCCGAATGAGGTATTGTTTTCACTGGCGTTGGTTTGTTGGTTTGTTGGTTTGTTTGTCAGGGATAACTCAAAAAGTACGGAACGGATTCGATGAAACTTTGTGGAGTTGTTGGAAATGCCAAAGGAACAAGTGATTAATTTTGGCATCTCTGAGTGCTTCTTTAAGATGCAAAATGAGCTAAATACTAATAATATTTCAAGTTAGCCTACTCTGCCAATAGATGTCGCTGTGCTGTGAATCGGGTGCCGGGAGCGTCTTCCTCTCGAATTTCCGTCGAGGGAACCCTCCCCCGTCCCTCTACGCCGCCCCAGTCGTGAAAATCCGCCTCGGAAGGCTCATAAGGACCCCGTGACGGCGGAGGTTTGCACTCTCTGAGTGTATAAATGCCTCTAGTTTATAATGTATATGACAATCCTTGACCTTCCACAATATTCATCATCATTGAAAACATGAAAAGTAATGCTCCAAGGCTCTTGTTGGTTAAGATAACCTAAGATTCTTAGTCAAATATGCTTTCAAAGAAAGGAATATTCAGCTACTTAAAATTATATGTGTACATTTTCAAAGAAATCATTTTAACCTTTTGTGTAAACGTTCTATTTTATATTATTCTTAGTTCCACGGACATTTATAATAATGGGTAGACTCCGTAAAAGAAAGGAAGAATAAAACTTCACTTATGATTATAAACATTGGATGACACTTTATGACGAAATATATATTCTTAACCATTAGAGCCGAAAGTTAATAGTGATTGTAGAACATGAAAACTATATGGCTATTTTATCTTGACACATAAAATATTGTTCAAAATTTCAACTAAATTTAACTAGTCAATGCTGAAAATTGAACGTCGAAAAATCGACGCTCAGGCTCTACAGCAAAGATTTTATTAGCTAAAAAGAAAAACATTTTTCACTTTATATTTTTCTTTTCTCATTTAATTCTTACATATATAGAGAGATAGATGGATACACGATAACCATAATAACATTATTTTTTATTTAAAATAACTTATTTACAAATTTTCTATATATTTTAAGTATTATTTCTTTACAAACGTAGTGGTATTCTTTGAAGCACCTGGGTGAAGGCCTGCATATATTTACAACAAATAACGAAGACCTCCTTTACTGTGTCAACATAGTCAGTACCTTTACATTGTATGATCCCATGGGGTTTTTTCCTCATATCTCGATACATAATTCATTTTCGAAGTATTTTGCTCACTTGAATCGATTTACCCAAAATTTACAAAACTGTACTGCCAGATATTCGGAGAAATCATGTGAAATCATATTTGTCCCTTGTTGTTTCAGCAATTGGCATGCACGTTGACTATGACACTAATTACATAAAAACTATTGGTCATCACCCCTTTCGTTGTATTTCATGAGGGAAATACTGGTGAAGAAATTATCGAAATATATCTTGAGTTTATCTAGTGATGGAATCTTTGCCGTTTGATCAAATATATTGCTGTGTTCCCTCCAAGGGTTATATATGGAACATAATTTTTCTGGAGTAATTTTTGCCACAATAAGATTAAAAAAATGCCAGTATCCACATTTGGAGCACGATTCCTACATTTTGAATCCAAACTGATGGGTTTTCCTCGGATAAATTGTTTTGTATAATGTTTCCCAATGTACGGACCATGCTTTTCGTCCACAGATATATATTTTTTTCAAACTTCTATGCTGAAACAAACTTCTGGTCTTTTTTTTAAGCACGGTCATTTGTAGAATGCAGTTTTGGAAATGAAGAAAAGGTCGAAAAAGTCTTGTGGATTCTTTGCTGTCATATTATTTTCAGATGGAGATTTTTGGAAAAACATTGTGATGTTTGAACATTTCTCATATTTTTTCTCCAAATAATGCTTCTGCACAGGTTGCACTTTCAAATTTTCAAAAAGATCAAAATGAGCAGGGTCTTCCAATTGAAGTCAACCTATTAATTCTGGAATGCCTTCTACCTTATCATCTGACCTATCACTATCTCCGTCAGAGAGTTGCCTCAGTTTCTGGAAGGCCTATAATAACATCCGCAGGCTCATCCATGTCTTCCAGAAGACTAAATATCTCCTCAGTAGTCTATTTCAAAATATTTATTTACAAAATAATAATAATAAGCCTATTAATAATTTGTTATAATAAACATATTACATATAAAAACGCAGTACTAGAAATCGTAATAAAGACTTGTTTGCATTTCCCTTTGAAAAATATGTCTGTAGAGCCTGAGCGTCGATTTTTCGACGTTAGAAATAAAGTCGTTTTTTCTAGAAATTAAAATACCAATTCAATATAATATGTACACAACATTTAAAGAATCATGTTTCATAATAATTTAATCACCTAAATTACTTATTGGAAGTACTTGACAAAAAAGAAAAATATCAAAGAAACAATACCTTGGAGTGGTAATTTTTGAGGCACGTCCGTCGCTATAAAACTCTTTGTTAGACTGACAAAAAAATGCCACAAATATAAACAATGGATCTTTACCAAGTAAAATACTCTTAAAACGATATCCATATTCATGCAGTCTCATTTTTGTATATATTAGGACTTTTTTCTTTACTTTATCGAAGCTCATGGTTCTAATGGGTTAAAGGTGATCAAACAGGTGAAGAAAGGAAGGGATGATTATGATCGCTTTATTAATTAAAGTCTGATTACCAAGTCTGAAGAAATTGAAAAAAAGAGGAATGACAATTTTCCAACCAGTTTATACGGGATTACTTTTTTATGAAACATAATACCGGGTAATATCACTCGACGGATTTCCTTTTTCTATTTCAAAGACTAAATTCTTTCAATAAGTTAGTCAGTCTTTTCAGGTCAGTATATGTTATCTTTCTTAAAATTGACTTTTTGCCTTTATGGTTCAATAGAATTGCATCCGACAGGATATAATAAACATTATATTTTTAAGGTCAATAAGTCACCTGGTCCTTCCGGCTTAACCTTTGAATTTTATAAAAGATACCTGCACAATCTATCTCCTCTTTTACTCATGTTTTATGAAAAAGTTTTACCCGTTGGACACTAAGCAAAATTGCCTCAGATGGGAGAATAGTCTTAATACCTAAGAAAATAAAGATCCGAAATTTTTAAAAATCTACGTTTCTCTCACTATGCAAAATTCTATTACAAGATATTTTCATATATTTTAGCTAATCGAATAAAAGGAGTTTAAATAAAGTTTTTACACGATTCTCAGTATGGATTTTTAAAAGACAAGCTTATGGACATAATTCCTTTTACTCTTCAAACAATTACCGAATGTGAAAATCATACGTCTTTAATGGCTATTGATTTTGCCAAATCGTTTGATTCTTTTCACACAATTTTATTGTCCAAAACACTTTACAAGAAAGGTTTCGGCGATTTTATTATAAGAATGGTTTGTACTTCCCTTGCCAAAACAAGACCCTAATAGAATATGGAAGCCACAGAGCACACTTTTATAATTATAGAGGTGTTCGCCAAGGAGACCCCATGCTGGAATCCTTTTTGTCTTATGCATTCACGTCTGCTCCAAAGAATTCACTCTGATCTGAACATTCGTGGATTTAGTTCATCAGAAGTGTTAAAATGTTTATGCTACGCAGATGACATGACCTGACATATTCTGGTAATCCCTTCAAACTATAACATCAATCGGCAGAACATTAAATTTTCTTAATCAATCCTCTATTATTTCCGGCTTTAAAATAAACGTTGAAAAGACTGAATTTATCAGCCCTTCGGAGGTATTGTAGAAAAGCCTGGCCAATACTAAATTCGTCTGATCATATGAGATACTTGGATCTTGGATTGGATCTAACAGTTCTATGTTAAATCGTGATGTCATGGTGTCAACACTGAAGAAATCGTGTTCTTTTTTCCACTCCTCAACTTAAACGTGTGGGATAAAGTCAGATCCTGGAATACCTATATTGTCCCAGGTGTAATTCATTTACTTCGTGTTCACCTTTTCACCAAGGAACATCCAAAGAACTTCTAACTATGAGACTTCTCTCTTGGGCTTCCACAAAAGAAGAAATATATACCAACATCGAATTCACAACCACTCAGACTTGGAGGATTGGGAGTCTTGGACGTCCAAAATTTATGGAAATCTTTAAATTGCTTTTGGATTCGAAAGCTATGGACAACAGCCACTATTAGTCTTGTTATATTAAGCAATATTTAAAAATAATGGAATCGACTATAAAGAATCCTCCTATCACGGCTATCAAAAGTTTTACCCACTATCTCTATGTTGTCTAGAAGAATAAAAAAATGTAATAGCTCAACAGAGTGCATCAAAACATATGAAACTTCTTAGCTTGAGAAATGCCTCTTTAAATTGCCTAAATGTATCGATCCCAAAAACTTTGAATGCTCACATTGCAAGCGATGTTATTCATTCATCGAATTTTTTTGAACAGACTTGCACACAGGCGCGTAGCATCCAATAATGCAGCCGATGCATATGCATTGGGGCCCGAGGGATGAGGGGCCCGAGCCAATGGAGAACAAGAAAGAAAATAAGAAGGAAAGAGAAAAAAAATCAACATGAAATTCATAATGAGAATAAATATATTTTTCAATTCAATGACCGGTCTAGTGTCTGAGTCTCACTATCTCTGTCATTTTTTTGCTGGCTATAATGTTTCTGACTAGCTGAGTTACCGACCTATATAAAACAGATACTCATTTCATAGATATACATATAGATATATAGAGTGCTTACGTTGGAAAATAATGAAGGTGTCGATTGTGAACATTTTAAAGAAAAGGTGGGGATCAAAACATTGAAGAACTTGGAATAAGTAAGGGAAGAATATTTAAAAGAAATCATATTCCTTGGGGTTCCACGGGATATTTAGTCATCAGATTCGAGATACTCCAATTCCGAACCCCATTCCGGAACCCGAAGGCGTCGGGAGTATTTGCGTTTTGAAGGGGGATTCTTTAGGGTTAATATATCCTAGGGTTCACGGCCATTCCACCTTCTCCAATGCATAATCATTTCAGTAAATAAATTCTACATATTTTCGGTAAAATTCCGCTTTGCAAAAATTCCTAGCGTGAAAAATTCTTTCTGTAAAAAATCGTTAGATAAATATTGATATGTACCCTTTATGAATGTTATTTATGATAACCATAATTAAATTACCCCCATATTTTATCAATTTCGATTGCACGTCGTTTCAAACCTCTACTGTTAGGGATAAATTATAAAATTAAGAACTATTTTTATATTAAAAGTTTATAATAAAGTTAGAAAACATTATTGCGCGTTATGGAATGTGTGATTGAAAAACAAATTTAAAACCTTTCCTTAATAAATAATAATAATAAAGCATTAAAATATTTAATAAGGATAACACACATAAGTATCTAAAGTTATGATCCCCGGAGCATAAAAGACAACAGCTGACAGTACCTTCAGCTCGCCCCCCCCCCCCTCTTTATGAAGTAGGTTAGCACTCTATATATTTATATCTCTATGGATAAAATAAACCCCAGCCGAAGAAGGAAAGTAGTACAATAAATACCAGTGACGTCATGTTAATTCTTTAGAATATTTTTTACTATTTATTTCATTACGATTGCGTCACTGGGTTTTTTTTTTTTTTTCTTTAGCTACTACATAAGGCTTGGTATTTAGACTTTGATTGCTCCTGCAATGCACTTGCACCTCTCCCACGACGTGAAGGGGCCAGCCCTCCCTGCCCTGATGAGACAATTTACTTGGTACAAAATTCTCACTGCATGTTTAACTAGTTAGGAAATTATGTTCTGCAAACAAAAATAATCTGAGCTGACAAGTCCTTTATTATTCATCATGCCTAGCCCAGGAGGAGCGTATAAGCACAAAAGCGGCAGTCAGAAAAGAAAACAAAAGAAAGAAGAGGCTGACAAAATTGCAAAGTTGCCCAAATTAAATGCATTTTTTAAAGGCAGACAAACCGCTGTCATTGAACCCGGGGACCGGCACTCCCTAGCTGCTGCTGCCGATGAATCAGTGTTATGCTCGTCTAGCTTAGGCCCGTGTTACTCGCTCTCGGCGGTACATGAGGAACCAAAACACCCTGAACTGTCAAGCAGGTAACTTTGAAGGACATATATTACAAATAGGTAGATAAACATATTCATTTTATTTGTATTAATGCAGGACTAACGAGACCCTAGGCTTGGGGACAGTCGCGGCTTCCGTGTCAAACACAGTCACAGCCACAGGAGGATCAGAAGAACCTGGACCGAGTACCTCGTGGGCCGCTAACGCGACACAAGAGAATGGGAACACAGTGGTAACAACACATCACTCGCAGCGCCCCCTTGTGCCTCCGCCGAAGTACCCCACAGACAGGGGGCTATATGACGAAAACATCTCTGCCGATTTAAAACGGTATATTATAGTTACAGGGCCTTGTAAACCCAGCGGTCCATTCCCAATGGATGAAGGAAAAAGGCGTTCCTTTAATGTGGCACATTACCATACCAGAACAAAGGCTGGTATAAAACTCCCTCGTAGGTGGCTTTGCTACTCCCTTATATTGGACCGTGCGTACTGCGAGCCATGTTGGCTGTTTGGAGACCGTAGTTCACCATTCTTTAAGGAGGCATGGGTGAATGGAGTTAGAGATTGGGGGAATTTAGCTCAAAAGATAAATATCCATGAATCCTCCCAAATGCATTGTATAGCCTGTAACGTGTACGAGCAGTGGAAACTGAACGTTACAATTGATGCGGAAATGGAGAGGGATGTGCGTAACGCTGCTGCGTTTTGGAGACAAGTGCTAGAACGCATTGTCAATGTGACACTAATGCTGGCTACTTGCAACCTCTCATTCCGGGGGCACAGGGAACGTTCGGGACAGGCAAACAGCGGGAATTTTCTCTCCATTATCCATCTGCTGGCAACCTACGACCCTGTGCTTAAAGAGCTGATAAGTCGACCTGAAGGCTCAGTTAAGTACCTTAGCCCCGATATCCAGAACGAGATCATATATATATTGGCACAGCGAGTTAAACAGGACATAACAGCTGAAATAAACGAAGCACCGTTTTATTCGGTGATTATGGATACCACACAGGATCTGTCTAGGCACGACCAGTTAAGCCAAGTATATAGGTATGTAACCATAGTCAGGAATAAAATGGATGTAGCTGTTGATGTAAAAATAACAGAAGCTTTTTTGGGCTTCAAGGAGACAACGGATACGTCTGCTAGTGAGCTTGAAAAAGCAATAATAAAGAGCATTGAAGCAAATGGTCTTGATTTTTCTAAGTGTCGTGGGCAAGGCTATGACGGAGCAGCTAACATGAGTGGGATTTATTCTGGTGTACAGGCGAGAATTAAAGAAAAGGAACCACTTGCCACTTATGTACATTGTGCAGCCCACAATTTAAATCTAGTCCTTAATGATGCTGTGAATGACATTACTGAGCTCAAGAAGTTTTATGGCACTGTTGAAAATATTTACTCGTTCTTTGGCCACAGTATTAAACGGTGGGCCATGCTGGATGGGATTATTTCATCCGATGGTTCATCTCACCCTGGTGTCACGTTGAAGCGACTGTGCCCTACCCGCTGGTCATCTCGTTATGATTCTCTTGCAGCTCTGCGCTACAGATATGTTGACGTCATGAAGACGCTAACAAAAATATCGCTAACAAGTGATACAAAGGATGAGCGTACAGTAGCAGCGGGATTGAAGAAAGAGATGGAGAAATTTAATTTCATTTTTCTTGTGGTTCTCCAGACCAAGATATTGGAGAGTGTGAATGTCGTCTCCAAACTGCTCCAAGACACTAAAATGGACATTATGAGGGCAGTGGGTCTGCTGGAGAATGCCATAAAGACTATGTCCGAGTATCGAAATGCTTTCGAGGAGGCAAAAATAACGACACAGACTCTCGCAACTAAATGGGGAGGGAGAGCTCATAATCCGATCCAGCTCACTTTTGAAAATGTCAGAACAAGGAGAGTTAAACGTCATTTTGACGAGCTCGCTGAAGATGAACGCCTATCAAATCCAGAAAGTTATTTCAGAGTGAGCATTTTCTATGCCAATTTGGATATAATAATCAACCAAATGACCCAGAGATTTAAATCTATGCGTGCAGTTTCACACATGTTCGAGGCGCTGCACCCCACCACCCTACAGCTGGCAGGCGACGATGAGCTTCATGACAAGGCAAAACGTATCTCTGAACACTACAACAGGGACATAGGAAAGGCTTTTCCAGCTCAGCTCGTGTCATTTAGGACCTGTTTCAGAGAGAAGATTGCAAAGGAGTCTTCCTCCATGACTGTGTTACAGCTTGCTAAAATGCTACTTTTGGATAATCAGTCTATAACATCCACGTTCTCCGATGTATGTACTGCCTTGCTGTTGTTCTTGACAATACCTGTAACAGTGGCCTCAGCTGAGCGATCCTTTTCAAAATTAAAAATTATTAAGAACTATCTGAGGAGTACTATGACCCAGGAGAGGCTTAGTGGACTGGCTATTCTGTCCATTGAAAACATACGAGCACAGGAGTTGGACATTAAAGAAATCATCGAGGACTTCGCACAACGCAAGGCTCGCCGTGTGCCATTATAACAAGGAAAAGTAGGCCTACTGGAAAGGAAAAATGCAAGCGCCCAAACAGCGACTTAATATATATATATATATATTAAAAAAGAGATTAATTTAAATATGCATTTCATTTATGAAAAGAACCCACTGAATAAATTACTCAATGATAAATAATTTCCCTTCAAAGATTAATACCTCAAAAAATCGCCCAAAACTTATTTAAAAAAATTTTTTTTGCTTGAGCTGTGATAGGGCCCGTCCTACATAATTTGCATTGGGGCCCGTAGTCACTGCCCTACGCCACTGCTTGC
>CP045898.1:3254013-3278838 GCA_013387185.1 Caligus rogercresseyi | reverse complement strand
TTTCCTATTTTAAATTGTTTTTTTAACATTTTTCTTAGGCGTGTGACAGAGATTCCCAACCCCATTCTTTCATATTTCAAGAGATTTATATGGGGTCTATTGGAGAATAGTCTATATATATATGAAGAGTTTTTTATTCTTCCTTATCTTAATCGTTTGACAACACATTTTGGTCGGCATATAAAGTGTATGCACATTTACTAAAATATAGATCATTCAATTTAATACTTAGAGAAAAAATCATGATAAAAAATGGTGGTGAGACCATTCAAGGGGTGATTTATGTGGTAACTCAAATGATTTTTTTTAAAGAGGGGAAAAGGCATTAGCATGGCATTAAAGGGTTTAAAAAGCATTTACATGCATTAATGTGTGGAGATTGCTGATAATAAGTTTCATAATTTATGAACAATGCGAAATTCAACTTAACGCTATATGTTATAAATTTAGATTGTGTGATTGACGTTGTAATATGGACTTGTCAACAGTCGATGTTATAAACTTGTAAATGCAACACGTCTAACACGTAACATTATATATAATAATTTTTTAGAGGTGATTGCTCCTACTATTTCCTCCATGGATTTTTTTGGTTCATAGTATATAAATAAATAAGAATATGAAAGTTTTAAGCCTTTAACGGCCATTTGTGTGACTGCACTAGCCCCTCACAATTTGTAAAAGGCTGTTTTAAGGTCAAATTGTTTATTTCTAGACACTGGTGCTGTCTCAGATTTTGTGATATCGAAGCAATTTCTTTTCTAAGGATGGCTTGAAGTCTTATTTTTCAAGATTCATTTTAGAGGAAAAAAAAGTTGATATATTTTTTTATAGTTTCTGCCTGATAAATAAGATTCTTTTGTTCCAAAAAATAAACTTTTAGTTTTTTTGTTATTATTTGTCCTAAATTGATCACATTATTCGTATATTTTACTACAAATATTTCTATCATTAAATTTTTTTTTTCATAAAAATATATTGAGGGCAAGTATATTAACAATTCATAAATAATATATGTTTTTATATAAAATAATATAGAAGAAAAAAGGTCTGGTATTATACTATAATAATGTTATCAGTTTTTTAAAAGTTTTTCCCGAATATCCGTTCTGATAAGTTTGTTTCTTTCAACATTTTATTCTTTAATCCAGATCAGTAAGGCCTCCGGTGTATACATATGTCGTTTTTCAGCAATATTTGCTTTACAATCGACGCAGCATTTGTTACTATCTTCCTTCCATTCTCTTGATTCTATCTACAAGTCAGTCAAAACGAGCAACAAGGGACTGGATGACGCATTATCAACGTAAACTACTTGGGGCATTCTTCTCTTGGAGGTCATCTATTTGTGAGCTCAAAAACCGTTCAAAGAGTGACTCATATAGAGGCTCTATGCTCAATAGACAATCTTCAGTATATGAATAGACTTGCCTCTAATATTCGACTTAGCTTTGTTGCAACTTTGGGAGTTGAGAGTATGGTTAATCGAATATGGAATTGAGTGATTATCCTAAGGAAAAAAGCATAAGAAGTTTACTTGATATTATTATATGATATCATTAATTTTTTAATTTATACTTAAGAAAAATACATAAACAAATTATAAATAAAAATGTATATAAAAATCGATGATAATGCATTGTAAAAACTATATAAATAAGCATTTTAGCTTAAATTTTTAGTATCGAGTTGAACAAACATAAATTAAATACAGGATCACATCTTAACATAAAATTAAAAACAGGCATATCATTTCTTAAATATTATGCAGATAAAATTATTAAAAGAATTCAATATGCATCGGAACAATAGCATTTTAAACGTAAATAAATAGATCTTAGAGTGAAAAATGTTTTTTTTGTAACATCATAAAGTAAAAAACAATATAGTAATTTTTTTCTTTGAATGAACTGTATAATTTTAATATTTTGTTAAATAGTATTTATGACTATGTCCTTTAATATTTGTTTAACATGAGTGAATAAATATACGTCGTTTTGGCATAAAAAATAACATCGGGGACTATTTATTTAATACTGTTTATTCATTAAAAAAACATTTGGAAAACATGTGTTTAAAAAATACCGTGTCTGTAAATAGAATGTATGTTATGTAATACTCCAACACACGCCGTCAAGAGCCAATATTTTTCTCGTTTGATCGTGAAATCAAAGATGATCTTTGTGTGGAAGTGGTCCTCTTCGCAGAGTCTGCAGGTTGGGAGATGGACAATATGACTTTTGTAATTGTTTATGGTTCACAAATATTACAAAGTGCTACTGTATTGAACACAGTTAATCTGTTGTCAATTGGGCTACAGAACCGTGTAACGAAGGGGTCACAGAAATAGTCAGGGAGGTGATATGTATTCACCTTAAAAGGTGCTCTTAAAATGTCCAAAGTGTTGGGATCATTTTTCGAAATAGAAATAAATAAATTTGAAAGCAGAGGACAACTTTTAGAACAATACGTCTTTTGCCTATTCGCTTAGATATAATTGTACCCGTTTATATAAAAATAAAGATGACCATCGAACCTAAGATCTTATTAAAGGGGTTGACCAAAAATGACCTTCCCTTCTCGGAGGGAGTCGAACCTGAGCCCTCGACATTGAGAGTCCAAACACGTTTCTCTTAAGCATGAAATGACTGCACAATTTTCAACTTTATTTTGGTCATCGACATTTATAAATTATTGAAGTGTCACCCATCGTAACAGGACTAACACCCCCCCGGACAATCACCCCACGGTCTAGCACCCCCTGACAATCACTCCCGGGCTCCCCCCCCCCCGTTACTAATATTTCTTATCCTTAAAGTCACTTTGAAGTTAAAATATTTTCTTTTGCATTAGTGTTGATAACTATGCCCCTAATATCGGTCATATAAACATACGACCGATATTAGGAACATAGATTTTAAACAAGGATGCAATTTCATCATAAAGAAAACAAGTTAACTTCATAAGTGGACTTTAAGAGATATGAAATATCAGTAACGGGAGGGTAAGTAAATGGCACGGGGGGTGATGTGTTAGATGTCTGGGAGGGGGGTAGTCCTAAACTCGTCACACAGAGCATTCAATATGCAATAACTTCTAGCAACGCCCATAATTGTACATACGAGTGGGACGTCAAAGAAATCAAATAAGCTTTAATTCATTCTTAAGTATAATTACAATATTTATTTTCAATCCATTTCTCCCACTCAGTTTCTAAATGTTAAAGGATGTTTGCAGAAGTGCGATAAGAAATAAGCATATATAGTTATATATAATTCTTTGACATCTTTTCCCAAAAAATATGTACGAACATACATTTTTGTGTACATAAATATTCAGATAAATAACAAATATTTAATGTCCTCTATATAATGCGATCCATACATGAAAGCTTACAAACAGCCTCTTACAACCAAAGAATGCAATATTCACTTATTTTGAATAAGTTTTAATCCAAATAATATGAAAAATTAGAACTATATTTATAATTTAAAGTTATATTTCCATTAAAAATATATTAAGAGTAATTAATATTTCTATATATCGGAAAGACATTGGACTTACACAGGTGTATTGATTCCGATGACTCACAATGGCATATAAAATCCCTTTGACGTTTAATTTAATGCCCTGAAAGATAAAATAATTTTTAATATAATTACATTTTGTATTAAAATTCATGCGTCATTTACCTTCTAGTGATTCATTACCAGTTTTTATTGTACGTTATGTAAATATTTTTTTGTAAGAAAATGTCTTCATAATTGTCATAATTCTTGAGTAGAGTTTTCATTTTAAGTAAATGTTGATTATTTGGACAGATTTATGTAACTCCACTAAAAGAATGAAGGCTTAAAAAGTAATGCTTGCATTTGATGGCCCGTGTTAATTGTTCAGTTTACAATCTATTTTATATCTATAGTTACGAAATAAAATATACTGTTTACAATATATTCTTTTGTTTTACTCCTAGATAAGCCTCATCAGGCCAAAACTTAAACTAGTATCAGCCGGTAGAGTAATTACCTAAGAGTAATTAGCTTTATTAATAAATAATTGATATTTACATAAAAGGTTGTATTTTTTTATGAATAGCTCTCTTTCTTGTACGACCGCCGCCAATTCAGCCATTTCCCGTGCAGCCAATGTCGTTAATCAAGTGAGTTTGCATTCCTCATCTTCTTCAACAAGTCTGCATGTTGAGTCCAGTGATTTCCCCATAATAATTTTTGAATATATGTTACTTAAGCTCTTAGCTTGACCAAAAAATACTGAGATAACAACAACGGCCCTAGTTGCGCGCTCAGAAAGGGAAAGGAAGATGAAGAACTCGTGGAAAAAAAGACGTTTGACTGGGAGAAGAAATACAGGTGGGGAGTATTTATTATTATGATAGGGGATGATCAAGATAAATCTTTTCGTGTGGAGGGGTTGAAACATATTGATGTTTACGATATGGCTATGCTCTTTGGTTTCAAAGAGCATGAAATAGCCGGAGCAAATCCAAATTTGGAATAAATCAGGCTGCAATTTATTTAAAATTCCCTACTGACATTCGTGGTAGACTGGAAGACCTTAAGAAGGTGCATTCCTTTAAAGTAAAAAACGTAGAAGGAAAAAGGATTGAAGCAAGTTTAAAATTGATTGTTGTGGACAAAGTAGACTTGGATAGCAAAAATAGAGTTGTGATTACTATGACGAATACATTCAAGAGAATTGACGGGGTCAGAGCAGTAGAATGGTTCAAAATTTTTGGAGTAGTACTGGAGCATTATCCAAAAAAGAACCCTACGAATGAAGAAACTGAGCTTAAATATAGTCAGTATAAAGATGTGTGGAGGGATGGTAACTACATTATTGAAATAATGGCAGACCCCTCCATGATACCTCAAATAGCGCCCATTCAAGGATGCCTTATATGACTTCAATTCAAGGGAGCTAAACTACAATGCCAAAACTGCTTTGGCCTAGGTCATACTAAGCATGTGTGCGCCAACAAAAGAATAAGTGTACGTGAATACGTACATGTTCTTAAAGGTATGATGGATAGAAATCTCTCTTAAAAAAAGTGGCAATGGAGCTGATATCAATGGAACTGTTACGCTGGACGAAGAAATT
Organism: Caligus rogercresseyi; assembly: GCA_013387185.1. NCBI lineage: Eukaryota > Metazoa > Arthropoda > Copepoda > Siphonostomatoida > Caligidae > Caligus > Caligus rogercresseyi. Next base: position 3,273,720 of record CP045898.1, on the reverse strand, counting down.
ACCAAGGATTTGGAGGCGGAAGTTGGGACCCGTGAGGGCCAAAACACTGAAGATTCTTTGCAATCCCAAATAACGGTGGGAGATAATATGGTGAATTTGCAGGAAACTGGGGATGTGACTGTTGAAGTAATGCTCACAGAAGATTCCCAAAAAGCAGTAGAAAATGCCTCAGTGATTGTTGAAGAATCATCTGAAAATGCCATATCAACGACTATTGAAAAAATATTGAAATAGATTCACTTAATAGTTTAAAAAAATCAAAAAATACTCAAATTGCGACCACGAAAGATAGTCAATGCTCTCCTTTGCCCAATTCATCAAAAAGCCAAAGTTCAAGCGATGTCTCGTCAACTAATGGGGGTGACAGCAGTACTGCATCTTCACACTGTAAGTCGAAAAGTGAAGTACCCAGCAATACGATTGATGAGGAAGAAGTATCTACCAAATGTAAAGTCGAAACGAAATTAAATTCTGACGTGATCCTGCTAGCTAGAACGAGGTCAGGGTCGATATCTAAAAGAACCTCTTCCGCATCCGGCTTATCTCCACAGAAAGATACTCCACACAAGCTCCCTAAAAGTTAGAAACTCTTTTTTGATAAATCTAACTATTGTCCATTAGATGCCTTTCAGGCAAACGAAAATCGATGATTTTTTTAAATCACCGATGTCAAGAGATCAAGAAATAAATGTAGGAATAGGAAGGATACTATCTTTGAACACGAGAGGAGGTAGGAATCGTCTATCAAGACATGCTCTTATGAAAAGCCTTCTGTATCAAAAACCTGATATAATTTGTTTGCAAGACGTCAAAACACCAACATCGTCTACCTGTACCTCTGAATGTCCCTTCTGTATTCCCAAAAATTATATTTATTATTTTACTGGAAATGGGGTAAATAGGGGAGTTATATCATTTGTATCTAAATCTATCATTAATTCTAAAGAGTGTGTGAGCTTTCAAATAGTGGGGACTGGCATAAGATCTTTGTGCCAACTGAAAATGGCGGGTTTTATTTTGTTAATGTATATAGTCCAAACGAAAAATGTTCACCCTTTTACCAAGCCTTAATCAACCGTTGCAAAGGTGATTTATATCCTTTGTTGATAATTGGTGATCTAAATGTGGATCTGTACGGGACAAAAGCAAAACACCCAAATTTTCAAATATTATTAAAACTAATTAATACCCTTGACTTGTTTGATATAGTTAAAACTTTTAGTCCAGAAGACAATGTGTCGTGGAGGTGTGGGAAAAATCTTCACGAATAGACTTAGCGCTGGCTTCGTCCTCTATTAAGGAAAAGACCATTAACACACGATTTCGCCCTTATCATGACTCTGATCATAAAATGATCGATATTCATTTTTATCAGGACCGGCGAAAAAAAACGTTTTAAGGTCCCAACATGGATTTTACAAGACGAAAATTTTATTCAAGATATCAAACATCGTTTTACCAAACGTTTTAATAGTTCTTTTAATCCAAATAAGCTCGCATTTATTTTATCATATATAGTTCGAGCAACAAGTTTAAAATTTATTCGTAAAAAACGTCAAAAAGAGGCAGCATTTCAACAAAGTCTTGATGATCTGCTTGATGATAACTCGCTTTTTTACGCTATATTTCGTCCGAGACAGCTAATTTATTTCGGGTTTCAGAAATGGCTGAAATTGATTTAAACAAAAAATTGAGAAGGAAAGCAATTCATCTAATAGACTTAAAAACCTCTTTCCGAAAAACTACTCTATCAGTATGATAAAGAAAATAGTGCATGAAGAAAGTTCAATAACGGACCCTAAAGAGATTTTAAAACTTTTTCACTGCCGTTTTCAAAGACTCGTAGGCGGTGTTAAATCTAACTTCCCTCGCCCAAAGGGGGGGAAAAATTTGATTTGTACTAAAAGCGTCATTACTCAATATATTAAAAAGAATTTAACGATAGTAAAGCTTCAGGACCCGATGGCAATATAGGGAAAATCTTTACCGAATGTACCGATGAAATCGTTCCCTATCTTTTGGAGTTGGGAAAAGCGATGGAGATACAAGATAAACTACCAAAATCAGTGACCAAAGGTCGGATAACCTTGATTCCTAAAAAGGCAGCCCAACAGATATAAATAATTGGCGACCCATTACGGTTCTCAATATGAGCTACCGAATTCTCTCAGGGGTTCTTGCCTCTAAAATTGAACCAATTTTAAACTATAAACTAGGAAAAGAACAAAAGGTTTCCTTAGGGGGAGGAAAATTGCTGATATTTCTATTAACATAGGAACAGCTATTGAATTGTTTGTAAAGAGGCACTTATGGAGCTGTAATTGCTGTGGACTTTACGAAAGCATTTGACACAATACAGCATCGCCATATTTTTAGATCAATAAAAAAGTACTCCCCAAAAATATTTTAACCCTATAAGAGCTCTTTTATATAATGGCACTTCAACTATTTCCTTAGGAGGAATAGAAAGTGAGTCTATAATTTTAAAGAAAAGTTGCCGTCAAGGCTGTCCGTTGGCCCCGCTTTTATTTATAACTGGCCTTATCGAATTATGTGATGCAATCACAAAAAAATACTCAGGCTTTGGAGTAGACTTTGGCTCATCAAATATATAATTGATATGTATGCTGATGATGTCACGCTAATGCTCGAAGCCAATTCCGAAGAGCAACTATTGAGACGGATTGAAATAGTTCTGAGTTTGTCACTCTAAACGTCAAAGAGGGTCACAAATAAAATCGTGCCTGCTCTACTTCTATTTGGGCTAAACTCAATTCCCAGAAGTGCTTCAAAAACCCGTGCTTTGGAGATTTCTCTAGCAAGTTGCAGAAGTTATATTGCATAGAGGTTAACACTCTATGAACATGTTTGCTCCGAGGACTTGAGGGCCATTTTTATTGCAACAGCAGCTCGATACTCGAGTTTATCTATAAAGATACCAAAAGTGGACTCGTCGTCATGGAATTTTGCGGGAGATTTAGTGCGGTTTTATCTTTCTTGTTTTCAGAACCATTTACGGTTTTAAAACATTTAATTTATTAACCAGAGGTTTAAAAATTACAAAAATTAGTAGGCCATATTCCCTTCACTCTTTGGATTTTTCTTGAGATTCCCTGTGTAATGATAATATTGCCTTCTCATGTTTTCCCAATCTTCAATCTTGCCGCCGTGGATATCCTGCAGTTACCTAGTGGAGATCTCTTCGATCTTTGGGTTCGAGGGAAACCGAAACTGGGTGGCAATCATCACCTTTGACATCACCGTTACCATGAGGAAGATATGAAAGTTTCCAAGGATCTGGGTTGGAAGGAGCCAAATGCTTTTTGTACTTGTTTTTGCTGTTTTTAGATATTTTTGGTCTTGATAAACTTTTTAGTAGGTGCCTACAATCGTTGTGAGATGTTTGTATTTTTTTATAGATAGATTTGTTAGTAGAGTTGGCTTTAGTTTAGGGTCTTAATTTTAAACTATAACGTTTATATATATATATGTAACTACCCTAAACGAATAAAGTCTTTAAAAAAAATTAACCTTCAATGTTTATTAATGTTTTATATTTAAGGTATGTACACAAAGTAAAAACAACCCTCAAAAGTGTACTCAATATCCGTTTCCTATTAGTTTGAATTATTTCCAGGAACAACTACCCCCCAAAAAGATTTTGTAGTACCCCAAAATACTCTACATAAAATTTAGAGTATTTTAGAGGGGTTTGAGACATTTTCAAGATATGGTAGAAAACTTTTTCTTAGAGAAATATAAATATAAAATCCAAAAAAAGAACTAACTCTTCAAAGTCATCAACAGAAAATTCGGTCCAAATTGCAATTTTAGGAAATCGAAAAAAAAAGTTTTTGTAAATAAAATAAACATGGTGATAATGAACTTTACAGGAGTTTGTACTAAAACCCTTCCTGAGCCCTAAATATATATATATATAATATTATACATGTAAATTATATTTTATTAAAAATTGAGTTATTTTTTCTCATAAAATTGTAAAAATTGTTTAGTTTATGTATTGTAATAGGCAATTACTTAATTTCAATAGAAATTGAAGATTTAAACAATCAGGTTTTTTTGTTATCATCATCATCGATTTTTATATATAATCTTATTTCTGCATATTTTATGAACTGTGAATTTAAAAAAATCAGATTTTTGCGCTAGTTTTAGTTATTGATATTCTATACTAAATATGAACTATTTGATTTTATTAACACTTAATTAAACTAAATGTATGTGTGATTCTCAACAAAATATATATACAACAATAAAAATGTTTTATTTGATATCTAAAAACTTTTGATTACAAAATAAAAATCCCCTTTTCTACGATAATTCATCCTCCCAAGCCACAACTTCTGCGGGATCCAGGCCTTGACTCCGACGATACCCACTAATGCATGTACATATAGTGATATTATCATATCCCAAACTATCCATAAATATCTTAATAAACATACCCATATTTTTTTTGTGTGGATAGACACATTTTCCTTTTTACATATACGGAACACATAAAATAATCTACTAACACACACGCATATCTTCTGCAAAAAAAAATGTATGGAGAATAATAGAGGACTCCTTTGCCCATTACTGCAGTCGCAGAACAAGGTAATATCTAAAATATAGGGCCATTAGATTATCAGAAAGATTCCTCCTCTCCCAATGGCACCGCACAATAATATGCTGTTTGCAGAATATTTGACATAGTATTTTTTTGGGGGGGGAAAGGCGGTGAAATGCTTATTTATTCATTTTTATTCATATATTTTATAGGACTTTGGTATGTAAGCCAAAAATGCATATTTATGTATATTGTAGCTATTCAAACTACTTAATGATCCTTATTAAAGGCTATTTAAAATTTATTTCGTACTAAGAAAGTAAGTTATGCAACTTTTAACAATGGGTCATTTTTAAACAATAATAATGAGAGATAGGATTCGTTATAAAAATCTATGTCCGGTATCGGTTGTGAGTTACCAAGCCATGTAGAAACAGTATAGGTAAATAAAAATACACCGATAAAAGACGGAAATAAATAATTTTAGGAGAAAAAACCATCTATGGAGGGTAAAGAGCAATTCATTTTATAGAATCAAGATTAGTACCAAACTACAACTACTCATTGACATCAATTAATATTCAGTAGTTTTTTTTAAATTGAAAAATATCAGTATCGATAAAATGACTATATCACCAGTAGTGCAGATCTAACAAACTTTGTTAGTGCCTCTTTTGGTTAAAAAAATAGAAGAGCGTTTAGCTCAATGTCTAGAGGTATGTTCAACTCTCAATGTTGAGGGCTCAGATTCGTTTCCCGAGAGGGCAAGGTTAAGAAAACTCACGAAGAAGTAGTTCATTCCTGCATATAAAAAAAATAAAAATAAAAAATATATATATATATATATAACAACGTTTTATAACGTAACCTGGTGATAATCAAACTTAATAATGTCTAAAGTGATGTCACATCACAATCATTTTTTTGATAAGAATATGAAGTTGGATAATTATGAAAAGATTTCAATTTTTATATCCTCCTACGAAAAGTCCTCTACAGACATGCACACCTCTGCAGCCTCCATGGACATGGTAACGGACGTGAAAGATGACTTCAAAGTTGCAGTGGGTCCCACAGGCCTCCATGTAACGTGTAATGCTTAAATACAAATAAAATTGGGTCAATTATTTATTTTATGCGTGGAAAAGCCATATCCGATTTACATTTAATATAACTTTCCAAAGAGTAACTCATCAACCTACCCTCGGGATGTATTATACATGGAAAGATAGCATTCATATAACGAACTAATGCACAAACATTGATTTATAGTACAAAATCACGTTAGTAAGCATAGAAAGAATCACGTTTCTATATATGAACATCCTTTCATTATAAATCCCTTACATACCAACAAAACCCTGCAAAAACATTATATAAGAATCTTTTGAAATTGTGAAAAAAACTTAATTTAGGCCTTGAAGTGATGTTTCAAATACATATGTGTAGTATTTTATAAGTAGTCTTTACAATATGCTGCCTTTTGAATAATTGTTTGAAGGCAGGGCCAACCTCAACTTTTATACTCATTATTTATTCGAGTGAGGTGCCCCTTCTGTGTAAAAAAAAACAATAGAACTAAGAGGGAAAGTTTAATTAAACTTGTTCTTCAGGAAGGATCCAATGCAGGAAGCAGACAGTCTAACTGGTATAAGTATTGCCTGCATAAAAAAACTAATTCATAAGTCTAGTTCGAAAAACTTCTTCCTTTAGCTTGCCTTTCTTTGTCATATAACATCGGAGTATAAAGGAATATCATAACATACAAAGAACACAAAATGCCTCTACATATATAACTCTCTCTCTCTCTCTCGAGAAAGACACTTATTATAAATGTATACAATTAAAGAAATGTGAGTTATAATTCTGGTGTATATATATATAACTTTTCTTTTCTTGAGTATTTTTAGTCAACTATATTTCATGTTTTACAGGGAAGGGAAAAAAGAAAGCAATTTTGTCTTAATTTTAAAAAGAGAAGTAATTAGTGACACATTGCAGAAAGTATTTCAAGAATGCTCGCTATTATACTACATTGGTTCACTTACATTTTCTTGTTAAAAAGAAGCAACTTTTGTACTAAAGCATATATGCATATTTATGTAAATATTTTTTTTGTTATAACGATTCCCCTTTTTTCTCCTCAAATTGAATTTTCTGTGGTAGGAAATGAACGCACGTTTGACTGTTATTATCCAGTGATAATTATCCACATACATAGTATACATTTATTTACATTGACGTCAGAGCTGAACTCCATTTTTTAAAGTAATTATTATTTTTATAGATGCTTTGAAATCATACATTCATTAATTAAGGGGCTGAAGGACTTATTATTTGCACGCAATGATGACTAGACCGGCATTTGATCCTCTTCAAACGAGATTGAAGGACTCTGAGTTAACTCGCCCCATGACAGTGTCTCTTTGGTAGAAAGTCAAGACCCTTTGATTGGTTTAATTGTCTGGCTTTTGAAGGAGGGGCTCTTCACTAAGTATATTTCTCTTTTACCTACTTTTATTTAAATATTTCTCCAATTTATCCTTTTGAACAATGAAAAATATTATGAGGTATTGGATGAACAAATTAAACACGCATCAACTTTTTTGAAGAACCCCTGACTACCATAAACTTTTTATAAAATGCCCTGTCTTATGTCAGACACTCACTAAATTCACGACTCCTCGATTATATCCTCCTCTTCCAATTTCGAATTCCTTCCCTCATTTGAATTCGTTATACCTTCAAAAAGTATACAAAAGATTTGAAAAATGATAAAGAAGGGACATACATTAAGATGGCCGCATTGGAATCATTATACATATTTCAAAAGAAAGCCCGGCAACAAGGATGTCATTGAACTCCTTAAATGCTTATTACATTAATTCTAGACCATGAAGAAATAAGCAAATGCATTTAATAAAAGCTCCTATTATATTTGCATTCATCAAAATAAATATATATGAAAAAATGGATGTTAATCTATTTAGTCGTTATTTATATAAATGGTCAAAACCGACTTACTTTCTTCTTTGTTTAGCTCCCAGATTGGATCCAAATCACGAGAACTTAATCCGTAATAGGCCGATTGTGAATCTATCTAAGTGCTACGATCTTTATTATGAATAATTTGTGTAGAGGACTTAAATATTTTTAAGCTTAAAAAATATAACGCGTCAAGGACGAATTTTTATCTTCAATTAGTCCCTCGAAAGCTATCATTTTCCTCCTTGTTTGTGGGCAATTGAGATGGTGCAGTATTCGTCATCCTCATTCGCCAGTTGGGCGATTGGCCTTCTTCTCCAACTTAAATACGTTCCGATTGAGGTGGACGTGCCCAGTAACCATGCCAAGGATGACATGAATTTAGGCTCTTTATTATTTAAGAAATTAATGCCCAATTGAGATGGTGCGGTATTTCGTCACCCTCATTATAGGTTGGGTGATGGCCTTCTTCTCCAGCTTGAATCCAGTTGAGGTGGACGTGCCCAGTAATCATGCCAAGGATGACATGAATTTAGGCTCTCTACTATTTAAGAAATTGATTACCCCCATATGGATTTGGGATCAACAATTCGACTGACTCCAAGTGCTCATCTCCCGCCACTTGGTTCGCCATTCTATCAAGAACGCTTGCCGAAAGGCATTTTTGATTTTCCATAACAATACAGGTACAAAGAAGGGGGGGGGGGTCCATTATTTGGAAAGAATGAATAAAAATAGCATTAATTTCTTTTTATGAATGTGATTCGTTAAAAAAATTGAACAAGAATTATATAACAGTTGGTTTTATGATATAAACATCACTGGATTCTCAGTTTGTTGTTGAAGCATAAGCATCAACTCAGATTTATATAATCCTTGTTAATATCATCTGTTCTAATATGGCAGGACTTATTATTTTTTCTAAGGGCAATCTGAACTCTCATTCTAAAATAACTCCTGGATGAGAAACAATATGCTTATTGCATAATATTTTTAGATGTCATGCAGGGTGATCATAGATGAACTGCGTTTATTAACTTCTTCACCATCATCAAAAGAAATGGCGAGACGAAAAAAATAATACATTTAGTTCTCATTAAAAAAATATATTAACAGATTATATATTCCAATAAGAAATAACTTTATATGCTTTTCTGAACATAAATTTTCATTCCATGAAGATCTAATTGAATTGCCCTACATTATTAACAATGATTAAAAGTGTAATTTATGTAAGCGTATATTTAACATGCAGGGGCCAAATAAATTGGCAACATATTATATGTGTCCGATATTTCACTAATAAAACGTTTTCCATCAGGCTTTTTGTTAATTAAATGAACAAATGTATTCCTTATCTATATATGTAATATTTGAGTCGTTGAAAACTCATCTATTTACAGATTTGTACAGGTTTAAACATAAGGATAAAAAACTACAAGAACCTTTTAAATATATCTCGAACGTGATTGGTTGAAAAAAAAATAGAAGAGGGATAATAATAATAAAGTACCATTATGCATCACTTCTTCCCTTGATGCTCCTTAGGCATCCACATTAGTTTCGAGAGAAGAATATCAATGATAAGAGCACAAATTGCTTCTCTTTATGCTCCTACATACATCCATGTGATATACGAATTCTTTGAATGGATTCCTTAGACTATTTATAATTATTTGATAAAACAAACAACATACTCCAGAAAATAACAATTGCTTACTTTGTTATATGAAAGTTTCTATCGATGATATAATTTATTATTATTGTCATACGATAACCAGGAAAATATAGACAGCTACAAATATCAAAAATTTTATTCGTTTCTTTAACAAATAAAATATTAGTAGTTTCATTCTCTTCTTGGATAATTTTATAATCCTTAAAATAATATAATCCTTTTCCCTAACACTGTTTGATTAAGAAGTCAAGCTTTTTTTTCACTCTCATATAGCTTTCTAGCACATATCTGAACACAGTTTTTTTGCACTAAACCTGTCCATCAACACTTACAGAACAGTGTGATGTGTTGTTGATTCCTCCATTATTGCCGTTGAATAATTAACTTCTTAGAGCTGTTAGCGCAACAATAAACATATTGCGAATATAACACACAACGTAAGATTCGCCATGCAAATTATGTAACTAATTAACGGGTAAAAAGTTTTGAAGGAAATACGTGTAAGTTTTTGTTGTTGCCTATTTGGTTCGATGTGTCCGATTGGATACGATTAAGCATACCAGCCTGCAATTTAGCCATTCAAATTCTAGGATATTATCAATGACCTTGACCCTAATTGACCTTCCCCTCTCAGAAATGCGCCCTCAACATTGAGATAGGAAACAAAGTTTAAATGAATTTATCCTCTTTGGTCAGGTCGAATAAAAATACAAAGTTCTCAATGCATGAGTATATGAATAAACATATTTCAATTAGAAATGATCTTCAAAGGGCTTAATTTAGCATGGAATCTGTTGCATTTTGGGCTGCACCCTATTTATCCTTAGATATTTGATGGATACCTTAGTGCAGGGATGCCAGGGTGAAATCGGTCAGGGGGCCGGACTGTTTTCAAGTGGGACCTCGGGGGCCCAAATTACCGGTACATTTTTGGCCTTGCAACGCTAAACACTAAACAAAAGTAGATTTAAATTTGTTGATATTGTATCATAATATTATATATTTATAAAAACACTTCTCAACCACTAACGTAACGGGCCAAATGAGATGTCCATTCGGGCCGGTTCCGGCTCGCGGGCCGCCACCATGGCACCACTGCTTTAGTGTAATGAAGTCAATATTTGATTCCTGTAAAATAGATCTACTTTTCAAATTTTATTATTATATCGATGATACATCCTTTCAATGAAAGGTTAGCCACTGATAATAATCAATTGTCCCTTTTTTTCAGTTCATGCAACATGCAAAGTAAACATATGTTCCGAATGTAAAGAAAAACAAAGTTATAAAAAGTTATTTTTTTTTTTGCATTTACTGAGCATCTATAGAGGACAATGTATCCCTATGGTGTCAGGAAGAAGAAAACTTCGTCTTGCACAAAATTATTATTAGGAAAAAGTATTGGCTTTCACTAATCGGTTTCTGAGCTGAAAATGATGAGTTTCATGATATAGAGCTGACAAAAAGACGTTGTAGGTGTTTGTTGGGGGATGATTGCCATTTTAAAACATCTCGTAGAGGTCTACAATCATCAACTAAAATAGTAGTTGGATACTTAAAAAAGAAGAAAATTCAGTGCACTTCAATAGATCTTTAATGAATAAGATAGCTGGGTGACACATCAAAGTAATATTGGGAATGGAAACAGTTATAATCCAAGGAAAGTTGTCCTTTGTCACTTGGATTTTCTTTTATATATATATATATATATATGCTTTAAATAGTATTTATCTTACCAAAACTAAGAAGAAAAAAAGATGTATAAATATATATATATATATATATATATTATCACTTTTCTTTAAAAACATTCAAATAGATGATTTTCTGGCTCTCCAAGGGTTAAATAATCGACAGAAAAAATATTTTAAATTCGGGCCGCCGGAATGCCTGCCGCATGGGCCATTTAGGGCGGCGCCAATGAAAATTGAGTTTTTATGATGTTTTATTAGTGTAAATGAGATTTAAAGAAAATTTATTATTTAAAACGGGTATAACAAACAAAACCTATTTTATTAAGAAAAGCAATTTATTTTTCCAAATTTCATGTTTATTTAGTAACCGACTACATATGTAGATATGTATGTTTTAAGAGAGCTATGCATGTACGTCGTACTACATATATTTCAACATTGGAAAGAAAGGAAAAAAAATTGTATCTTTTTTCTTAAATAATTATTAATTATATAAAAATATGCTATAATATATATGGTACCAACCGATATGCCCAGTCTAAATTACTTACTTTTTAGACATATAAACAAAGGAAAACAAATGAAGGGTTCGGCAAAATTAATTGACAAAAACTTGGTGAAAAGATGTTTTATTTTGCTTGTCGCCACCACATTTTCAAAATTATAATGGAGGAGTATGTGATACTCTTTTAGCAAGATTAAAAGTCAAACAACGATATTTTTAGCTACGTGAAGGATAATTGGAATACTTTGGATATAAGCAACCCCAAACTTTATGCTAAGTGGAGCAAGAATGGAAGGAAATAAAGGCAAATACAACTGCAATTGAAAAAAATCCTATATAAGACCAGTCCTAGAGCTGATCATAGAGAAGTGGCCGAATTGTGTCTTATGCTATTTTGGGATAAACCTCCTCGAGACATCCATTGGACCAAACCAGGCGCTATTCAACAAGCACAATGGATGGCGAGGAATATTTACTCTATGAAGATGTAGATGTTCTCTAAAAAAATACAGTATTCCATCTACAATATCTCCAAGCTAAAGTGATTAAACAAAGTATTGACCTTGTTCTACACTAGATAATGGATAACCTCTACGTTAAAACTGATGCTCCAATAAACGATCTTCATCTTTTCAAAAACATGCTTCAATATTTTCGTCAAGACAGTGAAGTAGTAACTTCTGTTCTCAATAAGCTAAAGAACCACTGTTGGTACCTCACCCAGAAAACAGTAGTAATTGTATTGTTCAGCTCACACGTAAGTATGACCAAGACCGCTAACGAAAAGGTCGCAGTAAATTTATCAAAAACACAGAGGCCTGAGAGGTACAGAAAAGGAAAACCAGTGATTACTTAGACAACAACCTTCTTTGACCTTATCGGACCTGAATCGCACTTTTTATTTGATGCTTTGTGAGTAAATTGTGATTGGCTAACAATTCCTGCCGAGACTTGGGAACATTACTCCTCTTACCTAAAAGCATTGAAGTTTAAAATCAGTACAAGTGACAAATGATGTAGCTGAAAGAGGACTACAAATGATTAGTGACCTCGCTACAAAGATAACAACGGATGAAGAGCAGAGATATCATTTATCACAAGTTGTCAAATACAACAGGCAAAAAGTCAACAATCTTAGGAAATCTTTAATGAATCAATGACCAAGGTATATATGTATGTATAAAAATCAGACCATCTAACATAATAAATAAATTAGTCTTCATTGAATTTATTGTTCTATTGCATTTGTATGTGTATATTTTGAACTTTTGTATAAATTGTGAATAAAATTTGCCGATCAATTAGTCTTATTTTATTTCTTAAAAATAAAAAGGAAAATACATCCAATAATGTCAATGAAAGAAATCAGAAAATATTTAATTTCAGAGTCCTACTTAAGTTTGCTTAACCTTCTATCTTCATGGAATAAAAGAATTTTACAATCAACTAATGGGATTGCTGATGGTTCTAAATTTACAGCCCAATTACAAATTTCAGGGATGCTTATTAAATTTCAGAATCTTTGTATGAATTATGGATTTTTATTAAATAATACCTTACATGCATTTGTCGATTGTCCCATTCTTCAAATAATTAAAAGATTGTTAAAACTAGACATGTTTCAAAACGGCAATATATCTCCAAATATTTTAAAATCTCTCATTCTCTTCGGAAATAATATTTTTTTAATACTCCCCCCCTAGTCACAAAGCAATTCAATGTACATTACAAACGTAAAATCTTTCTTAGCACTAAAAATAACGACAAATGCCCACGTAGTCGAAGAAGACCTAAGGCCCATCATGATTGGTGCCTCAGCTCGCTACACTGCTCTCTCCATCAAAATCCCAGATTTAGGAGCGCCAACATGGAAATGGGCTGGCGGTATAATTAAATATGTGCCTGAAAGATCGAAGCTCTACATAAGCACTATCAAAAGGATTTTAAGAAGACATCGCGCATTTTTAAACCAATCCAATAAATGATTTGTCAATTTATATAAGGTTAATCTTCAGGGCAGTAAATATGAACTACAATGTTCATTCATGTATTTTCGCAACTGCCCTGAATAGTTTTACTCTGTTTCTGTATATAATTTTAGTGTTTTTTATTTTACACTGTTTAAAATTTTGCAGTTTACCGAATAAAATGTTTTTAAACGATTTTTTTAATGCAGGGCACGTATATAAACATACTACAACATATGCATCCCTTCTATTGAATCAGTTTCTTTGGTTTTCCTTTGTTTATATGTCTAAAAAGTAAGTAATTTAGACTGCACATTGGCGGGTACATATATATTATAGCATATTTTAATATAATTAATAATTATTTAAGAAAATAGGTAAGAAATTTATTTGAAAAATATTTTTTCATTGGCGCCGCCCTAAATGGCCCATGCAGCAGGCACTCCGGCGGCCCAAATTTAAAAATATTTTTCCTGTCGATTATTTAGCCCTTGGAGAACCAGAAAATTATCTATTTGAATGTTTTTAAAAAAAGGATAAATTTGAACAAGTCTATATATATATATAAAGCTTGAAATTGTATTTATATAACAATAACTAAGAATAAAAATATATTTGCACCTTTGTTGAATATATAGATGTTGTTATGCTTTTGATATCCTTTTAAACTGTGAAAATAATTTTACTAGTCGTCATTTTATATTTAGCAACAGAAAATAAACATACAATTCATAAAATAATCCAATAGGCTGTATAATTACATTTTTAAAGGCTTTTGTGTTTTTTATGTATAGAATAAAAACGACATTTATTGAAAAAAGTATTTATTTGTTGTTTTACTCCTTCCACATTTTAATAAGCGCCGGATTCTTAGCCGGCATTTTTCAACAATTGAATCATGGATTAGTTACTTTATTTTGAATAAAAAATAAAAAATAATTAACGATTTGCATGATTTATATTTTATTTCAAGTCTAATTAATTCAGCCAATGACGTCATTTGTTTTCCTTTCTATTGCTACCTTTAAAAAAACCCTCCTTGAACATTCAAAATATTTTTTTTCTTATCTAATACTTTAATAATATGGCTGAAAGTGTTTTTTTTCTCTTCATAATAATATCCTTTGATTTTCTCAAACAAAAGGATATTTTTATTTGACTATTGGCAAGCATCTCATCATAAATATTGACGAAACGCCAAAAAGTCTAAAGACAATTTGAAGTGGATATGGTTGACATCCAAAAACATTTTACGTAGTTAGGTATAACTACTAAGTTTCTAATATGGCCCAAATAAAAATATAGGTTTACTTTATATATGATTTTTTTGGTCATCATGGTTTGAGTGTTTTGGAATACGTTACAAAGAAATCTATATTGTCTGTAAGAATTATAAATTAAACTAGAGGCATATATACACTCAGAGAGTGCAAACCTCCGCCGTCACGGGGTCCTTATGAGCCTTCCGAGGCGGATTTTTCACGACTGGGGCGGCGTAGAGGGACGGGGGAGGGTTCCCCTCGACGGAAATTTCGAGAGGAAGACGCTCCCGGCACCCAATTTCACAGCACAGCGACATCTATTGGCAGAGTAGGCTAACTTGAAATATTTATTAGTATTTAGCTCATTTTGCATCTTATTCTGCACTCAGAGATGCCAAAATTGTTCAGCTTGTTCCTTTGAACATTTCCAACAACTCCACAAAGTTTCATCCGAATCCTTCCGTACTTTTTGAGTTATCCTGCTGACAAACAAACCAACAACTAACAAACCAACTCAGTGAAACAATACCTCCTTTGGCGGAGGTAATGAGGCAACTCCTACATCATATCGTTACAGTTATTCCGAACAAATAAAAATACCTGTTCAGCTATAACTGGACATAATAAATTACTCTCCCACCTTGGTATATGGAAGGAGATAAGGCCGAATTATCTCAGGGAACAACCACAAACTGCTGACCACCTTGTGAACAAATGTCCTACCTTATCCTACGATACGTGCTTTTCTATCGAGGAGTATTAACCAGCAAACAATAATAATTTCAAAAAGATGAAAAATATATATTATTGTATTTTTTCGTCTCTCCATAGGAATCAGTAATTTTTATGTATATTAGAAAAAATTCTGATGTGGCACAGATCCCCAGTGGTGGTTTCGTTTTCTTTACTTTAGTATGTGTATTTTTTTGTGAGTGTATATCTCTTGGTAATGTTAATAATAAACTCTTATTAAAAAGGATTTAATTTCAAACTATTTCATCTAATAAGTTTTGAAAAAATATTTCATGACCCACTAGGTTATTATGTTCTTGGTTCGAAACTCTTCTCTAAGGGACTTACAACCATTATAAAACTGGGGTTTCCCTATCATTCCCCTTCCAAAACGCAAAAGTATATAATCTCATTAATGCGCGTTCTGATATATATAAATATCTTATATATACATATACATAATAATATATACTCTTTTCATTTATAATAGATAATTTTCTTAATGATCAATTGAAATATTGGTCTTGGACATCATCTGATAAGGTGGAGGTGGTTTTTTTTCCTTCGTTTGTTGGCTCAGTCCACTTGAAGGGGAAAATCCCGTATTTTTTTGAAATCTTCTCTAGGGATGATAATCATAATTTACAGACTTCTTTTAATGAGATCTTGAAGACCCATAGGAAGTCCGCATCTGCATGTTCTTCAGACATATAGGGTCCTTTGTTATAAATGTTCGATCTCGTATGTCCTCCTTGTAAGTCGTTGACACAAGCCAGCCAGTAGAGGTTTAATTTTCCATATGCTTCTAATATTCTCTCTTCCATAGCTTTAATGATTAGGATAGTTCTATGACAGAGATAAAGAAGTTGAATGCTGCGAACAATTATCTTCACCCGAGACAGAAGGTGGTCATAGGGGCTACATTGATATTTAGTAGGGATGGAGATGGTCCATTTTCGTGTTCATCACCCTCGGTCTGAGCCAGATCATATCTTTTTTTCGATGGTGATTTGATCTTTGGATTAGGCACAAGAACTTCAACATCTAGTGCTCTTCTTTTCGAATTTCGGACTGTATCATATATATATATTTTTACTTTTTCAACAGTTCAGTTTTATATATGTACAACAGAATACATAAAAACCTAAGATAAAGTATGAAAATACTCATATATAGTAATATTTTAATTTACAATTTTATCATAGGGTTGAACTAAAAAACCTAATTCAATCAATAAAATACAAATAAAAAATTATTGACATGTGTACTAAAAATAGGGTATGTTCATTTTTGGTCTACCTCATGATAAGATCCTAGTTCGTAGACTAATTTTAACGCTAAATGCTTTTTATATCCTATCTGATGCACTTCTATCGAAATATAGGCAAAAAAAATAAAATATCTTTATTATTGTAGATAATGTCTTCCGGTGGATGGATGCAAGGGAAGGGAAGTATTTAATTTCCTTCGAGGCCACAGTCCATGAGTCAACCGAAAGGGGGGCATCTTCAGGTCCAAGGAAGCATATCTTGCCGCTACCGATAGGAGTACTGGCCTATATCCGACGATTGCAAAGGGTCTCCAGAGGTATTTGCTTCGCAATTAGAGCCTTGGAGTTCAAGATTGCAAGTTTATTGCCTTTCTCGTGGGGTGGTCCATTTCTGCCAAGTCCAAATAAGATAATCGCTTTCCGGTATTTGGCCGGGCTTTCTTTTCAAGCCCTTTTATGTTCAGACATACAAACTCAGTAAGAATTTGTACTGCGTGACATTCAACAAAGGCATGGAGGTCGAATTGAAAATCTTGCCACAATCTTTGCAGGTTGCAGGAATTTAATTATGTCACCCGATATCTGAAGTTGGACGGTGAATTTCCTGTTATCATGTATATTGGTGAGGGAGCCAGTGATAATTTTTTTTCCACTTAAGAGGGAGGTCCAGCAGCTTTAAATATTTGTTTGCAATTAAATCCACCTCATCGTTATATGATTTTCTAGACAATTTAAGGTGCCACGGAGTTATTAATAGATGTTTTACGGAAGATCTATTAAAGGAAATCTAAACCTTCCATCACTAAAAGGCCTTTGGTCACCCAGATTATGGAGAGTCAATAATCCATGGCAAATGGCTAATTCTTCTAACTCCTCCGGTTTCCCTAAGTTTTTGAAAAGAAGGCCCTTTCTCGGTTCTTTCTAATTATATCCACCGTGGAGTCGCTTTCAAAAGATGGATTATATTTTCAGACTATTCGTTGAGCTGACCCCCAATTTAAAAGAAATCTTTGAGGTTATTTCATTTGTCATATCAGTGCCCAACATGAGCCAGGTATATAATCTGCTATACGAAATTGTCCTCCTCCATTCTGTGTCTCCATTCTTAGTTATATCAATAAAAACATTAATATAAATTTTAGGTAAAATAACGGACAGTTGAGAAAGTCCTCCTCCTAAAAGTTTTTTTGGCCTTTTGATTGCTGATAGGTAACTATGGTGAAACAAGTTGTTCAACCACTTTCCCTCCTCCTTGATTGCCCTCTCGCGATTATAGGACATGAAGACGCTTTATAAAATGACCGGGACGATTTTTGTATGATGAAGATCGATTCTCTTCTGAATATTAAGTTTCCTATCACGTCTTAGTTTTCTGAAAAGCCAGAGATGCTAAATTGGTCCAGTTGACTTCATGAACACCTTCATTGCACCACTCAATGCCCAAAATTTCGACTCTTTTTTTAACCTCGCAAGAGGAAATTTTTACTCCCAAGAAGGGTCCCAGGATCCAATTGGTAAATAGCTGTTTTCGCTTTGTTGAGAGAGAGTCCAGACCATTTTTCGAACTTCGTAAAATAATTTATAAAAATTTCCACACGTTTTGTAACCTGGGCCGCTGAGTTTCCCTTCAACAGTTAGGGTGACGTCATCAGCGTAAAGGTCAATCAAGTGACGATTTCCCTCGAAGTCAACTCCAAAGCCCTCAAATTTCTAAGCACTCTAACCACAAGGTTCTCAAGTGCGGTAATAAAAAGAAGAGGAGCTGATGGCCATCCCTGGTCTACAGCTACTTTCTTGGCCATTGATAGATATTTGGAGAGCCATTTAAAAGTAACGCCCGAACTGGTTAAAGAATTTTCTTGGCAAGACTTTGGCTACTTCTTTAGGACATGTCTATGCTGAATAGAGTGAAAGCTTTCGAGAAATCGATAGCAATTATTGCTCCAAATCTTTGTCTTTTATTAACTGAATCAATAGATTCTTGCTGATGTTACGCGAGATATCCGGTTATCTTTCTTTGCTTTACAAATCCCTTTGGTGAATGCTAATATTTTTTTGAAGTTCTGTAGCCATTTTCTTGAGCTAAATGCCTGATAAGATTCTATAAGATTCGTTTAAAATTGTGATAGGTCCCTCCAATGGCTAAAATCGGACCCATTTCCCTTTTTAGGTATTAAAACAATTCTTCCTTTTGTTAAAATCTTTGGCATTTTTCCTTTCTTCTCCATTGCTTGGCCAATCTTATGCTGTTAAGGTATGACTTTGCTCTGGTAAAAGAGAATAAACTTTTCCGATGATTCCATCAGGGCCACAAGCTTTGTTGTTTTTAATATTTTTCTTTAATTAAGAGATATGTTATCACAAGTAAATATTCTGAATCCCTTTATCCACGTTTTGTGCGGAGGAAAATTGCCTTCGCTATTTCCCACTATATATTGGAATCGAGATCTAAAATTCTACGATAGCAGTCGTTTCAGTTATGGAAACACTCTTTTTTATGGATGTTTGCCTGCAAATCTTTCTATTTGAAAGATCCTGAACTGAACTCTTTTGAACGATCATTCTCCTTAAGGACTTTTGCTTGGAGTTCAGCCTCCGCAATCTCGGCAATCTAAAATATTTTTACTGTATCAGACATAAAAAGCGAGCAAAATCGTTGTTTTTTAAGAATAGCTTCAATTTGGGACTGATCCTTCTTCGCTGTTAAACTTCGTTCTTTGAGGAACTGAGAATATCGTAATTATTATTTTGTTGAGCTCACGGATAGCTTGGTCCGAAGATCTAAACTGAATGAACCTCTTACAAGTTTTTTCTTTAAAAAATTTAAAAAAGTATCATCCTTCAGCACCCATCTAGGGATTTTGAAGCGTCCCACCAGAAGATCATATTTTAGGTCCAATAATATGATTTGATGTCCGAACATGGTTCTGGACGGTAGGAAGCACCATTCCATGGCGAACTAGTGAAGGAAAGATAAAACTAGGTCTATTCGTGAAGTAAAGACCCTAGACCATGAAAAGTCCCCTTGGCTTAGCTTATCC
>CP045898.1:3092084-3229466 GCA_013387185.1 Caligus rogercresseyi | reverse complement strand
TATAAAAAAATATCTACTATATATGTATAATATATATATGTAAACATATAAATAAATATATAGATATATATATCTATACTAATAAAAAAGAATTCTGTTCTTTCGTTCGTTCATTTACCTGTATCTCCCGAACGTTCATTAGATCTTGACGAAATTTCCAGTGAATAGTTTTGAGAACTCAGGGAGTGTTTTAGTGGGGTTACCAACTCCTGGAAAATTCGTCGTCGTCATGTTTATTTTATTCGCCAAAACGTTTTTTACCGATTTTTAAAATTGCCAAGTTAGATTTTGACCAAAATGTCTGTGGATGAGTATGAGTTAGTAAGACGTGTTTTTTGTTGAATTGGATGTTTACCGGAAAATTAGTTTTCTTTGTTATTACTTCTATTTTTATTAAAAAGTTTCAACTTTTTTTAAAGTTTAACGGGTAATAAACTTCGAGGATTATTTATATGTTTAAAAATTATGATTCCATAAATAAGATATCAGCTTTGAATATAAAGATAGACCAGATCGAATTTCTTGAAAATAAGTGTTTACGTTTGTAAATTATAATTTTCTTGCTTTCAAAGATAGTTTTATGAGTCGATTAAGAGACCAGTGCATATTTTCAAATTGTATTTCATCTTAAATACATTGTTACGGAACACACTTAAAAAATGTAAATCTTGAACAAGAACACAACCACACATGGGGTATCTGTGTAATGCAAGATGATATAATATAATATATTCATAATTAGTATGAGTCTTAAAAATATCCATTGGCTTACCTCCAATCCGCAAGTCTTCGTACCCGGCAAACAAGTTTAGTCGTGACGCCCTTCAGTGCTGTTACATTCAGTGTTCGCGTGAGATCAAAAGTATGGTCCTTTTTCAGGTATGCTAAAGTTTAGGAGAGAAGCGGATCGACGACGTCATCCATTTCATCAAGGAAGAGCCCAGTGGGAGACTCACTGGCTTGGTTGGCATTCATGCGCCAACCAGTTTTCCCATGGATCTTTACGGCTGATATGGCTGGCGAGAGTCGATTTACGACCAAGTCGTTTCTTTGCTCTTGTACTTGACCACCTGAAAATATTAATGGATCAATATGATACTTGGAAAGAAGTGTTTTGTTATCATTTGCTTCAATATTTATCATCTAAAAATATATTAAATTTAAAATAATTTTCTGATAAATTTCATGATCATATATTTTTTTATCAATTTTTGATTGTATACAATTTCAACTTTTGGGTTTATTGGGTAATTTTATTATCTGTTTTACTATATATAATAGATAACATTATTTTGACTATTTGCTTTATATTATGTCTATATTGTTTGATTAATGGGATTCATTGGATAAAACATTATTGGGTTTCCCGCCATATCTCATCAGTTAAAGTGTCTTTATTATGCAGGTGATATGACGATGATCTTTACTGGAAGTCCATTGTAAATCTTGAAATCTTTGTAGCAAACTCTAAATACTCTTATAGTGTTATCCATCTCATTTTGTCTTTGTGTAAACGCAGGCAAAACCGAAATAATATGAGTATATGTGCTTTATTGAAAAAAGGATGGCCAGTTTTTTTTAAATCTCTGGAGATATGAATGCTCAGGATCGTGGATTGGAAACAATTCTACGGCTAAGAATCTACAAAACTTAAAGGGAAAAGTTTCGAAAACGTGTAGCTTCTTTTCTAGACTCGAACATAATATGGGATGATATACAAGTTTGAATAAGTTTATATCGTCTCAAAAGAATCTATCTTTTCAAAGTTAAACCTTACGATGAAGACACGTCCTGCGAGACTAAGAATATACAATTGATCTTCCTCATGAAGATAAAAAGAAAAAATATATTTATGAAAGACTTCACAATACTCTACGAATAAGGAGTTCTATCCACCGTAGATTTTGAAAAATTACGGAAATCCTTACATTCATACTGAGTTCAAAATATCTCTCGCATATTGCTGGAGTAAAATATATAGAAAAGCATATTTCGGACTGAGGGAGGTGTTGCAGAGATTATCGAGGTTTTCTGGATGATCGGAGAAGATCATAAAAGGAGCCACCAGCACTATTGAGTCATACGAAAAGAGCCTTAGATGGGAGTTTCCTACATGAGGCTCCATAAATTGAAAGGAATAAATACAGTCGGACAATCGCTTAAAGTCAGTGGGCCAGTCCTGTGGAAAAGCCCTAACGATTCCGGGAGTAGGTCTTCGTGGATGATGTCCCTGACCTTGTTGATGAAGGTGACGTCCTGAACAACCCTGGTGCTCTTCTCCTCCTTCTTCTTCCTGTCAACAATGTCTATCAATGACTTCTCCAGCTGTTTCCTAAGAATTCTTACCGTTCTATCTGGCATTGACAGCAGACCACAAATGTCAACATTGCTTAATTTCATATGATCGCACAACATAATCTGAGTATGAACGCATCTACAATCTCTCTTAGTGGCCATAATAGCTTTTCTTGTGCACTTGAAATGAATGATGTTATCTCACCAATTGGAAAACAAAACTGAAGTTTATGAGCAGACAGATCCGACATCATGGGAAGTAGTAACTATGTCTTTAAAGTACGGAAATTTTGTACTCATACCCTGTACTAAAGCGTTAAAGTAAAGTAGTGCATGCGAGAAAAAAATAAACAAAAAGAAATTGGCCAAAATTTTGGTTATTTTCTTTAACGTTAGACGTTCTTTGACGTATTAAATTGCGTCACAATCCTATTTAAAACCGGTTAAAAGGATTAAGTTTGATGATTTGAAATATATCAAATCACTACAACCTTGTGCGAAATTCCAAATAAAAATAATAAAAGGACTTTGTTATTATTTTCAACGAGCTCTAGCATCAGAGCGCCCAGCACGATCTAAAGAAGAACCAAAATTTTGGCTAATTCCTTTTGGGAAAACAGGAAGAATTTTATGTTATGCATGCGCTATTTACTTTAACGCTTTACCCTGTACTTCCCTTCATACAGGGATCAAGTTAGAGGAATGCTTATATATGCATGTAATATATTACACTAAACAATCACACATAATTAACGACATATCTCCTAGAGCGAGCAATCTTAAAGTATATAAGTATGAAGTAAAGAAATTTATATTTTTTGAACCAATAAATTGGCACCCTCTCTGATTTTATGAGAAGCATTTATATATTGTTAAAAGTCCATATTTCATATTTTTGTGTGGCTTAAGCTAACCGTGGGATACATTATATTTGGCGTTAATCATGTACATTGTACAGGAATATTGAGATATAATCGTATAAAATTTAATATTTTGATTTATCCTTAGATAGTCTTAGCCATCAAATAAATCAATTATGACTTAATTAAACTCCAATCAATTTTGAGATATTAGTATTGCAAAAGTATTCAGGCAATTTCGTAACCAAAAATTGTTCAAAAACGATATAATTAGCCGTGGGATAAATATGTTTCATCATATGTACGACCATAATAATTTATTTGCTAAAAAAAGTTTATAAAATTAAAATAAATAGAGTACACAAATGGTCTTAAGTAGCTTAAGTATTTTTTCTCTTGCTTTCGTTGTTCCAACGGTTCAACTTAACTTATTGTTTTTCCTTAATTACAAGGTCACATACTATTCTATTGGCGTTTTACTCTCTTAAACAAGGGTCTTTTCTTGTGCATATTGCTTATTTGCCAAGTATTTTTTATTTGTTTACTTACTTGGTATACAATATGCACAACTTATGTACATACAGGAACTATCATTATTTTTCATCTTCTACTTTATCTTGGAAGCCTTTTTTATTTAAGTCAATAAATAAGATGGTCGTAAGTACATACAATAAAAATGTCCTCTGTTTAAAGAAAAAGAGAGTTCTTTTTTCTCTTCAATGCATTTGCAGAGCAAAATTTTATCAGAGCGTTGAATAATATGCTGTGCAGGACATTTCATTTCTAATCTTATTCTTAAAAGGCATGATCCTAGGTTCGATAGACTAATTATAATGCTATAAGATTATTTATATCCTATCGGATACAATTCTATCGAACCATATAGGCAAAAAAAAGGCATTTGGTTAGAGGAAGTCCATTTAATCCTCAAAAAACTCTAGGCTTAAGTAAAGCTTTCTATTATATAACAATAGATATACACATTAAAATACAAATACATGCTCAAGTAAAAAAACATAAAACACAATGTGGTATCCTCTGTGTTTCATATCAACTAAGGGTATAATAGGGGAATTGTATACGTTAAATAACCAATATATTTTTTTATTAAATAAATAAAAACGAAAAGGGTCCCAATCCTACGAAAGTAGGTATTATTAACAAATGGATGGATAATATATTAATAAGGAAGTATCATTGATTTCTTAATATAAAAAAGAACTATTACATCTGAGGAGGTCAAATACCTACTTCCCATCAAGTTCCCTATCTCATTTAAAGATGCTACGTCGGACTATAGCAACATCTTAATAATGTTAAATAATTGAGTTTTTTAAAGTATGTTCTAGGCTTTTTTATAGTTATTTTTATTGTTTGATTATGGCAAGTGCTTGTTTTAATTGTTCTTGTTCTTCTCCGAAGTAATATCTTTTGTTTTTCAGACAATTAATTTGGATTTTTTTGGTACTGAAATATTAAAAACGGGTCCCAATTTAACGAGAGTAGATATTATAACAAATGGAGAGAAATTATCATAACAAGGAGGCATCATTTATTTGTTAATATAAAACTAAAATAATTAAAGACATGCAATTCACCGTACGGGCTCTTGAGCATAGTTGAGTATTATCAAGACAGTAGTGCTGTTTTTCTGTATTTCTGTTTCTCCCCTGATGTATTTAACAAGTACACTAAGCCAAAAGAGAACCTGTTTTCTTTTTTATGTGAATTTTGATGACTTAATTAATGGTTTATGATTTCCAGTATTGAGGATACACATTGACTATTGTCAATTACTAAGTCAATCATGTAGCAAATCAAATTAACAAATATGGCATTCGTGGGCTGTCTTTTGATATAAACCACATTCCCTTTTATTATTCATATATGTACTTTAAAAAGCTCCAACTTTAAGAACCATTAATTAAGGTCATTTGAAGTATATACATATTTTACTGTTCTTTTATTAATCAAATGATGGGGCAAAATTTCTTTCTCATGGATATATTTGTCCCAGTAGAGATGGAGATCCAGTAGAGTCATTGACTCTCCTGGTAAGATCATGATCGTATTCTCTCCTAGGAGTGACTACGATTGTGGTCTTTATAAGAAGAAGCAACGACTCTGCTAGTAGAGACCAGGAGTATTATCTCTTATGGGAGGGATGACGACTTAAAAAAATGGTAGGATGATTTTATTCATACTATGGGTATCAAATTTTTATTATACAGGTCGGTGATACAATAGATACAATGTTTGTAAAAGATTGCGTCCCATTTGCTTCCTTGAACACAAAGATGAAATCAATTCCAACAAAATATAGATTACAAATCGCAAATTAAATAAATATTTTGTACAATATTGTAAAATATTGAGGTCGTCATCTCTCCTAAAAGAGATAAGAATCGTAATCTCTACCAGGAGAGTCAACAATTCTTCTGGATCTCCATCTCTGCGGCGACATACATATATATATATATATATATATATAAGGTGTTATATTTAATGAGGACGTCACTGCCTACAGAAGCAATATATGGATATGGACGAGGAAAACATTATTTTTTCAATCTTGCCAAAGAGTTATGTTTTTTATTATTTGAAATCTATGTTTTCTTTCTTTATATGCTTTATAGTCAAATTAATAGTCTATTTATCACCAAATATGATCAAACCAAATAAGCATTCATTATTGTTCTCTACATTTTAATCAATTAATGATAACATATGACATTGACGAGGATCAAGGGCAATGATAATGTATGGTTGTCATTCTTAAGTATGATATTATAATCTCTGAATTGATGTTCACACACAAAAAACAAACGTGAGTGAAGTGATTACTCCCAACGACTTTTTTTTTCAACCAATCAATGGGCACCTTTGGACTATCCCTGTATATATAGATATTCACTAGGGAAGCTTTGCCCCCTGCCAGATATCACTTAAAGCGATGTTGTCAGTGATATATCAAGTTGCATAACCCCTCCGAGGAACACTTAAACATTTTCAGATATTTGTTAAACCAGGGCTCTTAAATTGCTTGTTTTTTATATATCTTGAGGTTCATCTACCTTTCAATGAAATTGAAAAGTTAATTACCCTTTAATAGTGTAATTGGTTGCATATCCAAATTATGTATGCAATAATATGTAGTGTATCGCTACCCAGTTAATTCCATTTATTTTTCATTATTTTCCATGCTAAAATATGATGTATAGATAAATAGAGAGAGAGAGTAATATCCATTATCGATGAATTGATTGATGATGAAAGCAGCTTCCTTCAATATGGATTAATGTCTTTGTCGCATAATAATAATAAATAATAATAATAGTGACACTTATATTCGTAATATTATATAGCAAGGGTTTGTTACAAAAGTTAAGATTTAAAGATATGTTATCGACATTCGTATGACTGCATTTACGTCAAATATTTAAAGGAAAAAACCTTTATTTTTGTACCTAGATGATGTAATTTAATACTTTCTATTGGTGTTTATCTTATTAGGATTCTTTAATAATTCCTATAGTTATTAATGAAACGAAAAATGAAACTTTTGTTCTAAATGCTTCTTACTTCAAAATGGGTAAAACATTTGGTCAAAACGATTAAAGTAGTAGTTAAAAATGGTTAAAACATTGGGTTAAAACATTGAGATAATTTTTTCTAATTGTTTGAAACATTCGTTTAAAATATTTGGTCATAATGTTTCAAGTGTTTGTACAAAATGTTTAAACACTTTACGATTTAGTGATTTGAAGAAGACTACAACAAGGGTTCTTTGTCGTTTCATAAAAATATAAATGTAATTGGACAAAATAATTATGGATAATTAAGGACATAATAACAAAATATATTATTGGTTATTAAAGCTTTGATAATTGTTTGAGAACTTAGATGAAGGCGAATGTACCAAATTTGTAATTACTATGTTTCATATTTAAAAAACATGGTAAGAAATCCTATTATGAACTATTAATAACTATTTGGTGAAAATAGTACTAAATATTTACATGGCATTTTTATTGTGTGTAATTCTAATATTCAAATTACTTTCCATTGATATTTAAAATGGTTTTACTAAAAGAGGAATCTTGGCACGTATTGATACTAATTTCCCATAGTTGAGAATAAGGTATTATATATATTTTTTTAATATCGTGTTTACATTTCATTTGGGCCTATATACGTTAGTATGTACGTATCAGTACCAACAACATTTGAGGGTTATAATTTTATTTTAAAATTAAGAACATAAATTAAATGTTTTTTGAACTTTTCAAAAACAATATATATCACAATGAATTATGTAAGTACAATAGTTTATTCAGCGCTGACTTTCTTAGATACGCTAAAGAGAAGATTAAAGACATAAAAAGCGAGAAAATCAAATATGAAGGGGATAGTGGTGGGATAAGCCAAGTTAGTTTTTATATGACTATATAATAATTGCTATAAATTTTAGAATGCATATTAAAAAATATGGTGTGATATTTTCTATTAAAAAATCTACCCATGAAAAAACACTGGACAACTGCCAAAATACTTACCGGCCCATTTGAGCGTATTTGTAATAAATCAAGGCCATTGAAAAAAAATAAAAGATGGTTAAAACAGTTTATTGGCTCTCATTTTTAAGATATATACCAATATGCAAGAATTGTCTTAAGAAGTAGGCTTCTCTATGGCATGCCGTATTGAAACTTGCTTTAATATACAGCATAATGTGACAAATGCTGATGGAATCCCATAGCTTTTTTGGGACCTTTAATCATGATGCAAGACCAGCATATTGTGTCATTGAATAAGCAAAGATCAAAGATTTAGCTCAAATTGATCCGGATCAAATGTGCATCGTATAAAAAGATACCAGTTTTAGGTTTGTGTTAAGTTTTCTTGTCCTTTTGGAGGTGTGTAGATAGTCTCTGAAAATGCCTCACAATTGTGTGAACAAAACAGACAGCCTCTACTGCATGTGTGATGAGGTAACTTTTTCGTCAAAGAAACAACAGATGAATGGTTAAAAGCCTCTATATTGGCTGCAAGATTGTGGGTCAAGGCAAAAGCTAGGCTTCTTCAGTTTTGTTGCAATACCTATGCATCACTTCTTCGACAGTGGCTGAGCAAAGAGATAGAGTATATGCCATTTGCAATTCCGATGGTCTGTAAGTAACCTTCTGATCATTCCATTGACTGCAACTTCTGTCTGATTCCACCAATCAAGAAAGTTTGGAAGAGGAACAAGCTTCAGAGTGTGCAGTACCCTAATATTTCCTCAGCCAGACGGCCATTAACCCTTTAAGACGATCTACTATTTCCTATGTCATCAGAAGAGTTAACTATATTTTCAGAAAAATCTGATGATGAAAGTTCGACTGCATCTGTGCAACCAAAAAGTGTGGATCCTGATTTCAGTCCATCACATGTTGAACCTAGCGAGTCTCACATGAGCACATAGATGATTTGAACGAATTGATTCGTGATCTGGGTCTGCCTAAGTCCAAGCCGAGTTGCTTGGATCTAGACTGCAACAGTGGAAGTTTTTTGTAGCGAATGTTGGTAGCTTCCACACCAGGCAAAAATACCTAGAATCATTATTTTCCCAAGTAAGGTGACCTCGTATTTTGCCATAGGGTATCTGGATTGATGGAATTTCTTGATGCCAACCATGATTCCAAGGATTGGTGCCTCTTTAGCGACTCATCAAAGGCAACTTTAAAGGCTGTCCTGTCCAGCAATGTTCGACTTTATATACCCAAAGATCATGCTGCTCAAAGGAAGAAAGCTTATGAAAACCCTGTTGACGTGCATTAATTATGATCAGCATGAATGGCTTCCTTGCGGTGACTTTAAGGTAATTGCATTTGTGCTTGATTTTCGAGGTGGATGCACAAAATACTGCTGCTTTTTGTGTGAATGGCCGAGCTAAAACTGCTCATTATGTCAGGTGAGACTGGCCAAAGTGTCAATCACTGCAGCCAGGAAGCAAAAGTGTCTTACATAAAGCACTGATGGATTCCTACAAAACATTGCTGCCAACTTTACACATTAAATTGGGCTTGAAAAACTTAGTCAATGGTATGGGCAAATATAAACCTACCTTCCAAGTTTGCTTGTCTGAACGAAGCGAAGATTATGGAAGGCTTATTTGTTGGACCACAAATTCGTGAGATTATACGAGATGATTAGTTCCAGAGCTTACTTGTGACAGAAGAAAAGGCAGCATGGGAGGCCTTCAAGGCATTAGTTGCAAATTTCCTCGGAAACAATCGTGTGGGAAAATATAACGAACCCTTAGAGAACTTGCTGTCAGCTTATGCTAAGCAGAGGTGCAATATCTCCCTAAAATTCACTTTCCCTACTCTCATCTAGACTTTTTCCTAAAAATGTGGATCTGTGAGTGATGAACATGGGGTGCATTTCCATTAAGACATTGTAATGATGGAAAAGAAACATCTTGGAACACGGAGTCCATTCAGGCTAGCAGACTTTTGTTGGAAGTTGCGATATCAAATTAGTACAAAAACCAGCAAAAATACATAAACCAGTGGTTAGGACAATAATCATCCAAGTCTGTTTATGTATCTATATTGCTATTTTTGTTTATGAAAAAACCAGTTATTTAAATAAACGTAGTTAAACAATGAAAGCCAATCCAAAAATTCGATGTGATATTTGAAATCAATCCCAAAAACTGGTAGAAATTGGCAAATATTGTACTTGAATCAAGCGACTTTTGAAATTTTGTATACTTCCCATCGGACACGCTAAGTCATAAAAAACTTATTAGAATAATTTTAAAAAGATTTAAAGATTTTAATTACATGCCATTTACGTTTTATAATTCCACTGTAATTTAATGATTTACATTATTATCAGTGATTTTAATTAGATGTCATTTGTATTGTATAATATTGTTGTAATGTATTGGTCTACTTAATAATCAGTAATCTTTATCAGAACGTTCTCTGTTGAGGTAAAAAGTTTAAACTATAATGTTTGTGTATTTTTTACAAATTTACCTCAATTTCAAATACCTATGATATTTTTTATGTTTCTTTAGAACTGCGAAATTTAAAAAATAAATTGTTGTCTAGTGTAATTGATGGCATTATTACTCAGACAATTTGCTCTAACATAATTTTTTTAAAGTTTTGCTAAAAAAATAATTGTAGTTTCATGATGGAGCATTGAGCAACATCTCCAAATAATTAAAACTTATTACAAAAGTGGTGAGCCTTTGATCCAACTTTAAGAGCGTAAAAGTCAATTTTGTGTTCAATATAATCGACATGTTTAATCAACAATTCAACGTTTGGTGAAAAAATGAGTCCATATACATAATGTTTCTGTGCTAATAATGCAAAGAAATTCACAAAGTCTATAAAAAAGTTTTGCTGCCTCAAGCGAATCAATTCAAGTTGTCCCAAATTTGTATTTTACATGTAATCTAAGATTAATTGTGTGGCATCTCTGTTACATAGTTGTTTGCAAAAATATATTGTCCTACGCCCGTATAAGATCAAATTTATAAAATAACTTATGCCCCTTGAACTCTTTAAACGATGGGAATTCGTAAATGGGCTGAAGGAAAATCGAAAAATGAACTTGATTTTCATCGTAAAGTCATTGTCAGAGATGAGGCACATTTTGTTTATACGACAAATAAAGAAGTCGTCGATATTCCAAATCCTTTTCGTATTATTTTTTAATAAAATCCTTACATTTATTAAAAAAACTACGTCACCAGAATACTTTCAAATGGTGATAATGCTTTTTGTGCCTATATGGTTCGATAGAATTTCAGTATCCGACTGGAATTAATTAAGCATTATACCATTAAGATTAGTCTATCTAGCGTAGAATCTTATCAATGAGGTAGACCGAAAATTACCATCCTCTCACCGGATTCGACCTTGCGCCCTCAACATTGAGAGTTGAACACGCCTTAATGCACACGGCAATCGCACTCCTTTAATTTATTTGATGTTTCTTCAATAGAATTGAATATAAATATACATTATTGCATTAAAGTCTAATAAACCTTGAATCTTATCAATGAGATAGACCAAAGTTGACCTCCACCCCCAACATTAAGAGTTGAACACGCCTTAACGCACATGGCTATCGCACTTTCTAGAAGACACTGTTTTATGATCTTCTTGATTTTCTTATTGTTATCTTACATATTTTTATAATACCATGCATTTACCTGTTTTTCTATCAATCGCTTAAAACCCCAAACCTAATTTTATTATTAACTGTTTTTTAGTTCTTAATTGAAGTTATTGTTATTGAAAATCAAATGTAATAAAATATAATTAGACAAAAAATGTTTTTTCTTAGGTCCAACAATATTTCATAAGCCTGTGAGATTTTTTAAAGAAATTTAGAAACCATTGTATGTACGAAAATATATAAGCCTCTACAAGTAAGCTTTCTTCCTTGGATGAGTACTTTTAGTTCATATGCTTGAAAATTATGTGAAGACAAACTCCCCTTTTCATCCTATTAGATACAAATTTTCATTATGACAGACTTTAAAATTCTCAAGTATGCAAAGTGGATAAGAATGGCTTCATTTACCACCTACATGGACTTTCCCCAGTCACTTTTTTTTACTCCCTTCAATTTCAGTAATTGACTTTTAGCATGTCTGCCTTACCTCATTTATAGTCAGAGCCATAAACCGCTTTATCATGGAGGCACAACCATTTTTATGTCTTTACGCTCCTATATATATGTATTTATATGCTATTAGGAGAGTATTTGCATATTATGTTGGTTGTAAATACACATATGTTTAAAGAACATAGGCCATCATTTCAGGTGTTGGATGAGGAATAACCATGTCTTTGAATAGTTGTTTTCCATGAGAGGTATTCGTTATTCGTCCACTTCAATTAATTCAAGGTTTTCCCAACTCTTGTGCTCTTTATCGTGAGTGCAATACAGCTTATTACCTCCGCCGAAGGAGGTATTGTTTTCACTGGCGTTGGTTTGTTGGTTGGTTGGTTTGTTTGTCAGCAGGATAACTCAAAATGTACGGAACGGATTCGGATGAGACTTTGTGGAGCTGTTGGAAATGCCAAAAGGAACAAGTGATTAAATTTGGCATCTCTGAGTGCAGAATTAAGATGCAAAATGAACTAAATACTAATAAATATTTCAAGTTAGCCTACTCTGCCAATAGGTGTCGCTGTGCTGTGATATCGGGTGCCGGGAGCGTCTTCCTCTCGGAATTTCCGTCGAGGGGAATCCTCCCCCGTCCTCTACGCCGCCCCAGTCGTGAAAAATCCGCCTCGGAAGGCTCATAAGGACCCCGTGACGGCGGAGGTTTGCACTCTCTGAGTGTATATATGCCTCTAGTTTGTTTATGTTTTTATGATTAAACCCCTTTTTCTACTTACTGCTTTTACGCTTGAATATGGTCTAGACATTTCGGTTTTATGTATTTAATATTACTTTCCTACCTTTATAGTCCATGATCTCTACCTATATTTTATCAAATGGTTCCTCATTGTATTTTTGTATGTTTTCAAGAAATAAAATAATCAATTAAGAATGTCAAAGGTGAAATTTTTTAATTAATGACCTAATTTATGTTTTAACTGTCCTATGAACAACAAAAGGGAACCTAAGTAAAAAGCTTAGCTGAGGGCGTAACTATTATTCGTGATTTTTTTGCCAACAAGCAGATTCTAAACTAAAGTATCTTACATGAAAATATCCAAACAATACGTAAAAATAAATACGTAATGAAAGATCGTCGAACGAATGTCTTCATATTTTCTTAAGAAACCTAATGAATATATGGTTTTTAATAATATATGCATTAGGGTTGTTCTTATTTTTCAAATGTTTGAAATGTTAGCAACATTGTGGATTTTCTGTTTCTTGGTGATAAAAGAAGACGACATACAAAGTTTGAACGAAAAGTGGACAAAAATGTACATTTTAATGTACATATAACTCTCTACTTATTAAATTGACATGATTTAGTATGGATAGAAAGAAAAAAAGAAGGGAGAGAAGTGAGGCAAAATACTCTCTCCCTTCTCTTTCTCTTTCTATCCAGGTAACACTAACAGCAGTTACCAAGTGGTAATTGTATATTCTCATATCAAAAGATCAATTTTTTGGGAGAGTACGTGCAAAAATGTATTTGCTTATTTCTCTTAAAGTATAGCGATTTTTAGAACACCAAACATATCAAATGAAAGCTTGGTACACCAGCTTTAATATTTTGGTATACTAAATCATGTCAGTTTAATAAGTAGAGAGTTATATGTACATTAAAATAAGCATATCTCGCGTACAAAATGACGCATATAATGGATTATAAATGCGTCAGAGACAAAGTAAAATTTTGAGAGGATACCTTGACGCAAATCTAAGAAAACATTATTATTTATTTTTTTCATAATTGATTTCTTATAGGTCAATACAGGTTCTGAATCATATGATGTAAACCCAGATTGTACTGAATTCTGAATTGATAGAATGCAACCAAGGTCATTTTTGGATGTATCATTCAAAGGTTTACTAAACTTAAAAGTACTATTATACTCTGAAGCGAACAAGTCATCTTCTACAGGCGAGTGAAGTTAATTGATACAAAAAAGCTTTGACATATGCTAACATTACACACTCCATTTTTTCTTTGTTTTTACTGAAAACTTTGTTTTATTAAAAAACATCAAACATACGTCTGGTAGTAAATTAGATTTCCTTCAAACTAATAATTATTATTGAAGTCTGTAACGTCCACCACTTTCAAGAAATTTGCGGAAAACAATATTTTACTAAATTTTTAAAACTTTGACCTCGTTGCGCGACCTCGTAATGTTGACCGATTTTGTTCAAACTTTGTATGTCGTCTTCTTTTATCACCAAGAAATAGAAAATCCACAATGTTGCTAACATTTCAAACATTTGAAAAATAAGAACAGCCCTATATATATATATATATATATATATATATATACTATAAATATTATACCAAATGAAATTTGTTACACATAAAATAACAGAGTATGAGACATATTTTTAATCAGGATTTATATAGAGAAGTTGGCCCACTTATTCGATAACTACTGATTTGATGAATGACCACTGATTTCACAATTGTAGGGATTAAAACAGCTTTTTTTAAATCTGCTGAAAGTTAATTAGGTGAACGTTATTTGTTATATAACTTTATAATGTTTTACCATCTTTGTTCAAATATATAACATACTAAAAACAATTTTTTGTAGTTATATCATTATTCGAAAGCTTTTAAAATCCACATACTTCCTATTGAGATCGAATACAATTTTTTATCAAAGATTATAAGCACGTTGCCACCTTTTTAACATAAATTTCAAGACGGTTTTAGGAGTATTATTTATGGTGAAGGCAATAAATAATTTATATATCTCTAAAATATGCTCCCTTACTCCTTTTAAATTATAAATATATGTATTGAAAGGGAATTGATATCCTTATGTAATGAACGATATTTAATCCTTTCGAAATTCGATATCTTCAAAAAACAATCTCTTTTTTAAGCTATATATTAATGTGATTTTTAAAATATCATAAATAAAGCACATAGTAAGGCCTGTGGGAGGTTGTATAATTAATCTCTACATGTATTGTGGATTGCCCAGCTCTCTTTGAGAAGAAATTATTTTCTCTACATAAATATTAGAGATATTGTTGATTATATAGAAAGATATTTGTAAGTCATTGTGGTTTTTGGACTTTAAAAAAGAAAAGGGCGGCGTTGAAACAGCTCTAGGGCCATAGATTGCACCTTGTCGATTACCAAAGCACAGACTTTTACGAAATTATTTGATAATTGATGTTTTGTTCTGAAAGAATTACTTCTGAATTTCTTAAAAATATAATAAATGAATAAAAAATTGCAGGTTTTTCTCAATTTGGTTATATGGAATTGGTCTATGTAAAAAACATAATGTTAAAATAAGTGTATTGGACAAAACATTGTTTCAATGAATTTGATCAATATTATTGATCTGTCCCACTTGGGACTCGAACTTTATAGCTTCATTTAGGAAAGTAAATGAATTAAGATAATAGACACTATTCGAAAGACCCTAGTTGACACCCTTTACAAAGCCCTTTTTTCTACAGATGCTATCTATTATCAAGTCCTTTGACTGTGAAATGAATCAAAGCGAGAGGAAGAATATAAATTCTTATGGCTTATTATAATGTATTTTTAAAAATCTAGTGGAAAGAGCGAAACACATTTGACCACGGTTAATTGTTTCTGTCCGTAGAGTTTTATTCCATTTAATCAATGTTCCATTTTTCACCCATATAATGGCACTTGGATTCTTCAAGGCTGCATAGATAAAATTAAAGCCTGATGAATATCATTTTTGGTTCTGCACTTTGAAAAACAAAAGTTGTTTATTCTTATCGTTTTTTTGTTTTTTTATTTGTTATAATTACATCGAATTTCAATACTTTGGTTTGATATATAACTTTCAAAGCCATTTGTTTTCGTATTCATTATTTTGTAACAACAAAAGTCGTTGCATGACATAATTATATACAAACAATTACGAGGAAAATTGGCCAACAAACACATATTGGTTGCCGCAGTGATTCTCATAAACTATTTATGTTAATTAAAAATGTGAATCACATAAAAAATATTTTTTACATTTTTTCCATTTTTTACAGATAAAAACATTTTTTGGAATTTAAGAAAAAGCACATTTTTCTTCATAATTTCCCTGAAATAACCACTTTTTTTTCTTTTTAGAAAAATTGTTGAACTTATTTTAATCACCTCTTGCATCATTTTATAATTTTTCAATTCATTCCATTCTTTTGTTGATTTTTGGAGGGAAATAATGCACGCCTAAATTTATGACGCCTTTTCAATAAGTATGAGGCTTTTGGTCAATCAACGTTTTACCCAAATAAAAGGAAGAGTTATGCATCTAATTGGGCGTTTAGATAAAAACTCCTTTCATGTTCCATTTGTGGTGAAATGCTCATTCGTCCCCACTTCTGACTCAAACACCATGGCTAGGATCGTCAATGATACTCTCAGAATGATTGATCTTCAGTTTGAAGCAAGCTTGTGGCAAAAATTATCGCGACTGACGCAGCTGAGTATATGTGGAAGTGTGGACGAGACCTTAGGGTCTTTTATCCGTAACTGTTAGCAGGAACCTGACATTTGGGCCCCACCACGAAAAAAATATTTAGAATGTCAGGAAAAGAATCGGAGTTATCCGCCGGCTCTGCACCACGGTATCGCGAGGGTCACTGCTGGCCGAGATAGCTAAAGTCATAGTTATTGGGAAACTTCAGACGTCTGCTTGGGCGACTAGAAGTGTAAAATTCTCGTCCGCTGCTGAAATACCTCACAACCCTACAATGACAAAGGTAGCTCAGATTCGCAACTTGCCATCAACGATCTCGCACGCATCTTGCTGGGAGTTCGAAGAGCAGATCGGTTGCGTGTGGTTGACCTTCTCGACAGGTCACATCTTCCATCTTTAAATGAGATTTGAGTCATATCCGCTTGGAAGGCTATGAAAGTGTCCCTTGAAGAGGATTAAGTTTAATTTAATTATTAAAATTATATATATATATATGTATATATATTGTTCTTTTTAATTAATATTTTATTATTGTATAATTATTTGTTTATATATAAAGATATATATTTTTTTAGTAGCCATGAAAGGCTAGAGTTATATTAGCTCCGTAATAAAAGCATACAACAACAACTAAATGCATATGAAGAAGTCAAAGAGCAGATACATAAATTTATCTTTCTTTCTTATCTAAACCACCGATCGATATTCGGTATTAGGTAGATATATAAAAAAATCTACTGAATCGGCGATACCGAATCCCAGCTCTGCCATATAGAGAACCTGGATCTGCGCAGCTGTTTGGTATGGTCAGAATTTCGAGCAAGTCAAAACAGTCGTGGATATGTTTGACCTTGAGGATGTCAAATGTATATCCAATAGTCAGCGGATTCTTAAAATGAAAAGCATCTTAGTTGACTTAACATTTATTGCAAGTTATTTATCGTTTTTGCAAGATTCAATTACCAGCCTGGAGACCACAGAAACTACACTTGAAGATGGACTCAAAATCTTTGAAGATGCTTAGGAAAGGAACCAAAGATTCCAGGTGACGCCAGAGAGGTTTTTGAAATTAAGTTCGATTACGTTGTAAAGAAAAATCCTACCCTGCCAGCATTGAGACAGGTACGAGATGTGCTGCTATGCAAACCTGGAGCCGCTCTTCCAGATGGGATGAGCCCAATGGATGGAGCTATTCTAAAATACTGTTCTATTACCTCGGTAAATGTGGAGATATCATTTTTGAGGTTGAAAAATGTTTTATCCGACCGTCGCCAAAACTTCACCGAGAAAAATTTGGCAGAGATTATTGTATGTCACTGTTTTATGAAATAATAAATTCACATTAAATCAAATTTGGAGTCTACATAATTAACATTTTTTCAACATTTTTTAACATTTTCGCTCGTTTTGGGTAACATTAAAAAACATTTTTTCGCTCTCTAATGATGATACAATGAAAAAAAAACACTATTTTTATACTTTTCAGCAATAATGTAAATTTATGTAAAAAAAAAACACTATAAGGGTACTTTTTCAGCGCATAATTCATTGTACTAAAAATATTAAGATTTAAAATCTGGTGATAAAAATGTACAAAGACTTATATAAGAAAATATATTATATATTATATATATATATATATATATATATATATATACATTATTATTTAAAAACAGAGGCATATAAGTGAAGAATGGATACGCGTGTTAAAAATTCAAGCTCCTAGGAAGACATTCACATTATAAACATTAATGTACAAAGAACTCAAATTAATTATAATCGAATAATAGATAAATTAACATGTAAAAATCTGGGAGAAAGTTACTTTCGAGTAACGATCAAGCCAAATTAATAGTTTTACTTTTATTTTAGAGAAGGCAAGAAAATCAATAAATGTTTCCTCTGATTGTATAATTTTTAGAAATCATTGCAAGGACTGTGGCAAATTATTTGTCCACACGTTGCATGCTTTTGCTGATTGCCCTGCGGTGTCAATTTGAAAGTCTTTTTTATTTCTTAATGTTAAGGGATTGGACAAGTGTCCCAAAAACTTTTTGAAAGCCATTGTATTGTTTGGCTTTCCTAATAAAGGAAAAACGATCAGATACTTTTAAAGCGATTATAAATACAATCATAAATGCAAAAGCACTTATTGCAAAAAAGTTAACTGCAAACGAATGCGTCAAATCCGAGGAACTTAGAGCCATAATGCTCTCTGCGGCGGCAAGATATGGACCCTTTCCCTAAGGATACAGTCACTTCTGGACAACTCCTGGACCGTCGCTGCGAATGAAATTAAGTACTTCCCTTAAAATCAAAGCATCTTTTAAAATAATGAAAATTATTGAAATTTTACTAATCCTCATTATTTGTTTTATTGTTGTGCATTCAGTTTTTATTTGATGTTAGAAATGTAAAATCGTTTTATTCTTTTATGAAGTTTTAATTTTTAGATCACAATGTCTATATATGTATTTTTTTACACCATAACTTCATATTAATAAAGATTTGATGAAAAAAAAGTTCAATTTTGTATTATGGTGTGAAATAAATAGGGAACAAGAGCGAGAGTGAATGAATGAACGAAGGATATGTTGATGGATGTAAGGAAATTTATTTAAATTGATTGAGAATATTTTTTTCGTTATTATAAGCACATACGCATAAATGAAATGAGAAATATAATGAAGCTTCAAATATATATTTAGAGGGTGGAATATATTAGAGGATGCCATTAGGAGCTTAAATTTGAGATGCAGCTGCTAATGTATTTGGAGTTTGGTGTGAAGGGAAGTAAATAATCTATTCACTGAAAGTTGGAAAACTATAATTATTAATGGAGGCGTAAAATGCCTATAAAGGTCAAATTAGTGGTAGTTATTAAAGTTCAAAGTTTTGAAACAAACAAATAAAATGTAAATCTTATTTGCTTCAAAGCCTTGGTATAAAAGTTTTAATAATTTGTCGACATAGGTGATCTCAGAACAAATATTCATCTTAAAATTGCTACAGTTTCAGTCAATGAATGAGGAAAAGTAGTGGAAGGAGTTGGTTTTAATGAACGGGCTTCGTAAAACGTGCGCGTAGATGTCAATCAAACGACTTCGTTAATTGCATTCATATATTAACTTAAATTTATTTTAACAAAATATAATAAATCGTCGTTTTCGTTTTATTTAAGAAACCCTCTTAATGAAACCATGCATTTATATACATAAATATATACAGGGGCGGAGTGGCCACCGGAAGTACTGGAACTATTCCCGCTGGCCTCAAGAAACATAACGGCCGTTAACAGCCTCCTATGGCATATTGGGGCCTGTATAAGGCCGGCGAGGGCATAGTTGTCCCACTCCGTTCCTGTATATATATATAGATATATATAGAAATGCCTTTTATACCTTCATTACAAGGAGGGTCCAATGCATTGTGGATAACAGTCAGAATATGTGGTAAATAATATAATATAGTTTTCGATTACCAGTTTTGCTATCCTTTTTTATTATTTTCATGAATTTTTGTTATAACAAAAATACAATATTTGTTAAATATACTTGAATAACCCTATAATATATTTCCATAACAAATCAAAAAAATAATGTTTTACAGCATAGAATTACAATTAGATAAAAGAACGCACAGTAAAGAAATACCTATATTTATTACAATATATTTAAAAATTAATTACAATATTATCTTTTCATGACAGTCCATGTCTATAAGTAGATTACATCATTTCAACTTACCATTGATGGATCCATGCAGTGTTACAACGAGAAGAAGCTGATTCAGCAAGGCTCTTGACATATTTTTTCCTTCTTCACGCTTCTTCCTTGATTAATGCGTAATCGTCTAAAATAGCTGTGAAGGTCTGCAAAAAGATGAAAAAAATAAGAAAAAATACTGGAGCAATATATATTTTAGGACCATGGTGCATTTTATTGGATAAAGGGTAAATAATAAAAGGACATTTATGCCATAGCAAACTCTGTTTCAAGGACATACAGTTGAAATATGTTTCTACACCTAATAATGTATAATACACCTTCTGATATGTTTGTATAAATTTTATGTTGCATTTTTATATCAAGTTGTTTTAGTTATAGATATTCTAATCATTTGTTAAGTATTTATATTTAAAGTTTGTATGTTTTATGTAGCCATGCTTTTACCCTTTGGATGTTCATAACGTATTATAATAAAGGAGAGGGAAAACAATTAAATTATCGACAATATTGTTTAAATTTACCTTATTTGCCGGATCGGGGAAAGTGCAATTTTTTTTTTTAAAGGTAGATCCATTTTTTAAATAAAATGCTGACATTTCTCTTCCTGACGATTTTTAATGACGTCAAACCGGCAAGAGGGATTAATTATAACATATTATAGTGTTATTCTTTTTTCCCACTTCATAAAAAACTCTTGTTACAATATATTTTTGAATAGGTCACAAATAAAAATAAGATCTACCACGTTTTTAAAACCGACCATGAAGGCATGAAATAAGGGAGAGCGATAGCTGTGTGCGTTAGGCGTGTTCAACTCTCAATGTTGGGGGTGCAGTTCGAATCCCGAGAGGGATGGTCATTTTTGGTCTACCTCAATCATAAGATTATAAAAATAGGTTCGATAGACTAATTTAATGCTATAATGCTTATTTATATCCTGTTGGATCCAATTCTGTCTACCATATCAGCAAAAATAATAACCCTTGGACTTTAAAGAATGTAATTTTAAAATTTTGATTGTCCCAGAAACTGCTTTCTTCATTGGCTTATGTCTATTTCTATGCAAAAAAAAGATTTATATTCATCATTTTGATATTTAAAAAATTAAACAACTTTGTAAATGTGTTATCTACATTTTCTTAGCCTCAGAATATTTACTTTTAATCACCTACCTCTTGTATACATGCATAACCTCATAAACATCAAATATAAGTCATTTAAATTAAGTAACTTTTCATATGAGAGAAAGAGAAGGAAACTTGTTTCAGCTATATTTTCTACTTCCAATTAATAAATAACTATATCTGTTTATGTT
This sequence comes from Caligus rogercresseyi, assembly GCA_013387185.1. NCBI lineage: Eukaryota > Metazoa > Arthropoda > Copepoda > Siphonostomatoida > Caligidae > Caligus > Caligus rogercresseyi. The sequence continues at coordinate 3,208,132 of CP045898.1, read as the reverse complement.
TTTGGTTGAAGAGTCGTTATAAGTTATGATAGTGGTGGTTTTTTACCTTAAAAGTTTGTTAAATAGAAATGCATTTTGTCAGAGAACAAACAAACTTGGAATTTATAAAATGAAGCATAGCTTTTGAGCAATGTTGACAATAATCTCTTTTGTGCAAGAGTTAAGGAGTATTCAAGGATGATTAGTTTAGTAACTTTAATGGGAGATTTATTTACAGAAAGGCTGGAGTTGGCTGAAATAATGACAATATAAGATATTATTTCTCAGTGGTAGGAAATCAAGCTGACACAAATTAAAGTCAAAATAATATTATCTTTGTTAAGTGTATCAAATGTTGAGGGTAAAAATGAAGTCCTTTTTGTACATCAACATATAGACTTGTTAATTCAAATAAAACCATTTCTAAATTCAATCAACTCATGTTAGCTTCTATTTCGAATATAATTGAAATATTTGTATGACATGTATAACTCATTTTGAACTAATAAGTTGATGTACATTATTTCTATAAATATTTTTTAATTGAACGGGCTATTGATAAAAAATAGCAAAGATATATAGGATAATCATACATTGCAATATATATTTTTATCATTTAAATATGCAGTCAATTTTTTTGTTGTGTATAAAGATATCAACCAAAAAGTTTAATATATAATGAATCTACCTCCTATTTATTGTCAGAGCGAAACGGGTCAAAAGTTTTAATTATAGTTGCTATATATCTTAGGTTTTGCTTATAAAATTTCACATTTATTTGCTTCTCATCTTTTTAAGGCAAACAAATGCATTATGCAATGCACTTTATGTATACAAGTGTTGATATTTTAAGGATTCTAAGGTTCGATGAAGGTACTAATTTAATACTAAAAGCGTACACATATATTTTTCATGATTTCATGATTGGTAAGTTATAAAAAAACATAATACAATATGAAAACATGATATACAAATATAGGAGGAGATGCAATTCAAATATATGTACATATATATTGTTTTTGTATCCTAAGTGATATGAACCAACTTTAACGTTATAACGCTTTCTTGTGGACACGTGAAATCAAAATAAAGGTAAATGCACTGATATTGACTATTTTTGTGAATCAAAGACTGTCCTCGTAGTTTATCTTACTGAGAATATATAAACTGAAATAAGAGTTTATATATTTATTTACCTAATAAGAGTATTTCTACAAAAATAAATTCGGAGCTCTTCGGGGGATCCTTGATTTATAAAAAGTTGTAATGTATATATACATATGTAATTCACCAACAAAACATAATCATATTAATCAAGAAAATATTAGCAAAGGGCACAAAAGGTACATATGACATGATGCAAAACAAATTAATTTGATGGTAACCTACACATGTTTTTAATGTTTATATATATGTGTATTGTTTATACACAGGAATGATTTGTTTTTATGTTTTTTTAATATTTTATATTATTATAGCTAAAACAAAACAGCAAATAGCTGATTATTTAAATCAAATAAGGATTACACACACATACGAATAAAAGTTATGAAATGCATATATAATATACAATACCTTTGAAGTCTCAAAGGAAGCTTAAAAATAATAGTATGATCAAGTGAATAAGGAGTCTTTGTGATGATGTTCCCTCATTGTCCACAGATATAACAACAAAATCCTCTCTCTTTCATTTGTAAAAGCTAATATTTTCGCTTGAGATGTCACCCTTTGTCATATAAAGAACACAGGTTTCTCACAATATTAAAAATGCTCTATGGCTTCATCTTTTATATTGAAAATCTTTCAATTCTCTTCAGAAAAAAGCTTTCATTCCTGTTCCAATATTATGTAATTTAGTTATTTCTCTTAGAATGATATCATTTTTTATTAATTGCATCATCTTTTCTTGCAGAAGGATATTTTTATCTGTTTTTTTTTATCTTAAGTCTACGAGAAAGGATTCATGGATGAAGAAAATGCTAAGCTTTTAGATATTGCAACCGCCCATTAACGATAAACGTAAATGTATTCTCCAAAAGCTCTGTTGAATCCAACGAAAGACCTTTTATTTATAAACATATGTAATTTCCAGTTTCATCAATAAAATCAAGTCCACATGTTTTAGTTCTGTGACCATTTACTAAATCCAGCTAATTTTTGTATATGTTTATATTTTCGTGAATGATAATGGCCAAGACAAGTTCCTCTAATAGTTATGTTTATGTAATTGTATCATAGTTTTGAACTATATTATTTTTAATCAACAAAAAAATATGCAGACAAAAAATATATTCGCCGGTTTCCTAAAAAAATAATTGATTTTCTTATGTAACTTTTCTTGGTTTCATTAACGGTTATCTAATAGTAGTATTATTAATCGGAAGCAGCAATCAGGGACTATGCATGGATTTACTCTTATCCCGAGTCTGCCAAACATATGTATACATGTAAAAAAACAAAACATAATATGCGCTCCATAAAATGATATTATTATTTATGATAGAAGTTCTGCATTATTTGGTTGCCTTCAGGCATTAACCATGTTAGTGTATATCACTTGTCTTAGCTATATATAGATAGACAACAACATATACATAGTTATAGTGTTTCGTGCTGGGAGCTAAAGAGCACAACTATCCTCCGATAATGGCATTGACAGGCTTTAAAATACTTACCTCAGAGAAGAAAAAATCAAACATTTATTTTCATATTTGCCTCTCTTCATGCAATGCATAAAGGCCGGGTTGGTTAATTAGTTTAAGACAGTTGCCTGAGAAGTGTCTTTTCTGTAGGATTATACTTCTTATCTTTATGTATGCTGGTATAAAAACAATAAATACCACAATATCCAAGGTAAATACATACATGAATTACACATACATCGATTTTGACGCATAGGCAATGAACAAAGACATTTTTGTTTGAAGTTGTTAATAGAATATATATATATATATATATATATATATATATATATATACATATTATGTAACCAAAGGGAATGAGTGGTCTTTCACCTTTGGTTATCGAGTCGAAACTGTTCTTTATTTTATTAAAGGTATTCCTTAATACTTCTTTTGAAAAATAAATCTTATTCACAAATTTTAATTAATATAATCAAATATATGAAGGAGCAGAGAGAAGGACTCTGCTACAGTGCTCCCCCCAGTGACGAAGTAAGAGGAACGATTCAAAAAAAGAATGAGTAAAAGAGAAAACGAGAACTCCCTACTCCACGGCAGGGCGACAGATATCTTGCAGGCCATTCCAGGCTATCAGGCAAGTTAACTAGGTGGGAGTTCAGGGTTTGTTGAGATTGATGTGAGGAAATGTTATCCTAGAGGCGAGTAGTTCTCGAGCCGGTGTCTTGATGACTTTATTGTAGTTGTGGATCCGTAAGTAGTGAGTAGAGTAAGTGGCGTGGATCCGTAAAGAGCGTTTAGCTGTGGACACGACAGCCATCCAGTGGGAAATGAAATCCCTGGATGTTTGAAAAAGTAGAATCGCGGTCCATCATAATACTGACGTTGAAGGCGTGTACTAGCTTGAAGGTGAGAGCACGGAGAGTGCTGGATTGTGTAAGCGTGGTGAGGCTATGGCTCATTGAGACGGCGAGCGGCTAGGTGGCAGTGGACTCAGAGGAGTTGTAGACATCGTAGAGACGGTGGGAAGGCTTGGGCACGAAGATGGCGAAGAGCGATGTAGCGAGGACCGACTCAAACTGCAGGATCACTGCAAGCCGATTATATACACCAGAGCCTATAGAGCTTATAGGAAGTTGGTAAATGTGATGACGGCGAAGCTCCATATGTGAGAAGGACGAGGACGGCGAGGTTCCAGTAGTAAGAAGATAGAGTAAGGCAAGGCTCCAGAAATGTAAAGAGGATGGCGAGGCTCCATGAGTATGGAGAGGACGGCGGACGTCAAGGGACGAGGAGGACGCCGGAGATCAGGAGGTATGATAAACCTTGAATCTAGTAAGCCAATCTTAGATAACTGGAGCCGAAGCGTCTCTTACTATATTCACTGGTCACCATCGTCCTCTCCAGGAGTATGGAGAGGACGGATCACGTCAGGGTCACCAATGTAACCAAAGGGAATGAGTGGTCTTTCACCTTTGGTTATCTAGTCGAAACTGTTCTTTATTTTATTTATTCCTTAATACCTCTTTTTGAAATATATCTTATTCACAAATTTACTTAAATATAATCAAATATATAAAGGAACTCTGCTACAATTACATATATATATAATATATATATATATATATATATATATATATATATATATATATATATGCATGTATATATAAACAAGTTTCTGGATTTTGAATTTTATTAAGCAGCGCAGGTTATCAGAAAATATGATGGCAGCCATAAGACTTCAAGTTTGTGTGTTGGTTTATTATAACAACTAAGAAATATTATTCGTGTCTCACGATTACTTACTTTAGAATTAAAGTAAATTATTTCAGAAATAATTGAATTAAGATATTTGATCAATCATTCAGATTTGATCCAACATTTATGGAACAAATCAAAGCTTACGATGAGACGATGGTCCTACTTGCAGATAAGACAGAATGGGGGATGAAGAGCAAACTATTATCGAAAAAAACATATATCAAGGCGATACTTCATTTTTTCTTGATTTTAGGACTTTGAGTTCGTTCCAAATGGACAAAACGTCAATTAGAAGTATTTTCTAATTAACTTAAAGTTATTCTTAAAATATTAAGTTAGAAATACATATTTATGGTAGAAGAGATTCACAATATGATCGTATGTGACATAAGACATAATACGTGAAAATGCTAGTAAAAGAGGTTATATATTTTGATACAATTTTATATCTCATTGAATCTTTGATATTTATGATCTGTGTAATTAATAAGTAATTTATAATTGTATTGTTTTAATGAACCTTAAATCCTTTTATGGCGCATATTTGTTATATTTCCATATTTATATTTTGTTGTATGCCATATCACTTTAATGATTGTGACCTTGTAGCAGCAAACTCTTTACTTTATTTCCCGCCAGATGGCGCGGAGTTAGTTTGCTCTGTACATGAAAGAATTTACGTAATTATATTATTTATATATATTCCAAATAAAACTATTTATGTTTCAGGTATTTCATGTTATTGTAATGCTTAATTGCACGTTGTTTATAATTGTGTTATTTCTTGTATGCGTGTGTATTGCTATTATTAAATAAATACCTGGACTCGGAGAGTGCATGAACTTAGAGCTATAAGTTGTTTGTAATCAGAAGCTCTCACTCTCTCTTCTCCTCCAGTCTACTATTAAGTTAGATGTATTTTCATTACATCTACAACCTTGATAATGTTAGACAAATGTGGCTTATTTATTTAAAAATAATATTTTGTATCCACAGATTTGTAGAGCTTTTCAGTGATAATAAATGGGCTAAATAATTCCTTTGGTGTGATATTAAATTTAAAAAAAATTAACGTTAGGTTAAAATATATTTTATTTGGCTCTATAAAGATATTTTTCTATCTTTTACTGGTTGGCATAAAAACATATTTCTAAAGAAATATGTAAGAATGCTTATGATTTTAATATGTGTTTGTAGTGTGATACTCCGTATATCATAACTATCTGGCGTTCAGCATTAATATGCATACATACTCGTACTCCGTAAATATTTTCTTTTACTCAATTAGGCATACCATTTCAAAATCCTCCTTCATTTTATCTCTATTTTTACATCAATCTACTGTATGAGAAAGAAGTAAATAAAACCGTCCTTCTTATTAAAAAATAATACACGTAGTTCTGATATTTCTTTTTTTTTCTCTCTCTGCTGCAAAAAAACTTCCTTTAATAAATAGCACAACATTTTTTACGTATAAAGACCTACTCTTACATCTGATTCCTTTCGTTTAATGTGCTTTATTCAATAAGGAACGTGATCCTATATGTCCATGTTCCGAATTTATATTCTTTTTACGTCTCAGGTTCGATAAATTATGAGGATACTTCTTCGGTTCTTGCTCCTATTGTCTTGGTTGTTAGAGAAGGAGAGTTTTGGTCGAGGAGGGCACATTTCTCCCTTCAATGTCTTGGTTTTTATTTCTTTTATTCACAGTTCAGAAAATATAATAAATAAAATTATGTAAATAAATCAAATTGTATATAAAAGCTGTAAAAAAATATATATGTAGATAAGCTTTTTAGATAAAAATGTTAGCATCGATGCTGAACAGACTTAAATTAAATATAGTTAAAGGCTCATATATTTTTATCAAAATAAAAACAGTTAAGAAAAAGACCCAGATTTGTGTATGCAAAAAAAACATTGCATACATTTTTTTGTGTAAATGACCATAAATCGCGAAATCTCAAGTTGTATTGCTTGTACGGCAATGCGTGTTATACTACATATATTTTTATTATTATATATATATATATATATATATAATTTGCATTTTAAACACATTCTACCATCTTAGATTCCATGACAAAATAAATTTGTATGTTTTGTTTAAGTAAAAAAATTAGTATGTTTTGTTTCAGTAAATAATTTAGTTTGTTTTGCTTATGTAAATAAATTAGTATATTTTGCTTATGTAAATGAATTAGTATGTTTTGTAATTTAAAATATCATATTAATAGTATATCATAATAAATAATGCAATTTATGTTATGGAAATAAAAAAATTAATGCCTATGTTTTATGTATCCATGGGGACATCATAGAACACAAGTATTTTATCTCCATGTTTAATCTTTGATGACACATATCAGTTATATATATTTATATATATACATATATATGTATATATATTTACATATAAATATATATGTATATATATAATCACCTTAACAATATCATTCATTTACTCTACCACCTCATGTTTTTCTAATAAATTATAGATCTATTTGATAAGATAAAATTATAATTTGTTAGTATATTTATATCCTGATGTCCTTTTGTAATAATCATAAACAAATTATTGTTAGTCAATCGACCAGCGCACATAAAAAGTCCTTGGATTTCCATAAATATTTATTATGATATGGCTAGGTCTACTTTAAGCAGTTGATATGCATATATTTGACAACAAGTTTTGTTTAAGTAAAAAAAAAGTATAAAAAGTAAAAGGCTTCAAACCCAATGTTATGGTTGTAATATAATATTAGAATATGATCTTATTTCAGATTTCGAGAATTAGAGATTTAAATTGATTTGAAATGTTGGTTTGTTCAATGGTTATGTATTTTTAAACAAAACCCTCTTCAAAGTTTGTATTAAGCTCTTACTTTGATCCTAGGTTCGATAGACTAACTTTAATGCTATAATGCTTATTTATATCCTGTCGGATGCAATTCTATCGAATCAAATAAGCAAATTAAACTATAATATTTATTTGTGTGTTTTTACGTATTTACCTCAATTTTAAATACATATAAAAAATTATGTTTTTTTAAGAAATGTGAAATAAAAAATGATAACAATAAACTTTGAATGAGGCCTAGTGTGCGAAAATTAGTGTTACCTGCTCATAGAGAATTGGTTTTAACATGAAGCAAAACTAAAATATACAATAAAAAATTTATTAACCAGTTGTAACATTTTATGATTTTCTTAATATTCAACTAAAAGATTTATATATATATATATATATATAAACTTTCCACATCTCATAAAATAGTGTTGCTTGCTCTTACAAAGTATCTTTTTATGTTGCGTTAAATGGATTCTGTAGCATACAACTTCTATTTATGATGAATAGGAATCATCACTTTAGAGATATTCACAGATTTATTTTCAAAAGGAAAAGAAACTAGTTTTCCCTGTTCATTGAATAAACTGTTTTTATCTATTTAATATGTATAATGATGGGAAGAAAAATATTTTCTTTCAAAATAAAACTAGGAAAAAAATTATATAATCTTTTATACATGCTCATAACTAGAGAGAAAAAGCTGTTGTCTATACTTAAGGAGGTACGAAGATATAATAAGTTTTTTAGATTCTTATTCTTTAGGAAATAATTCTCGCGCTAAGGAGATGAAAGTATTTGCAAAGGAAGAAAAAGGAAAATCTGCTCAGTGAAAAGCCCAGATTAAGATGTGTGTGTGTTTGAATAGTTGTAATAATAATAATAATAATTCTTGATATTTTTATTATTGTATTTATAGATTTTCTAGACTTTCAATCAAAAGATAAAGAAGAAACTTTTAGTTTCTTAAAAGAAAAAATTATCGGCTTTTTCATAAACCATAAATAATGCCGCTCTTTTTTTCTAGCCTTAATGATAAATGCCTCGCTTAATCAATCGTAAACCCTTAGAATTAATCGTAAATGAACCCAAAAAATGCAAAATATATATTAGCTCGTCGTAATTTTCTTACATATAATGCATTATGGAGCAAATATCTCATTAATGGGTGTCATTTTTGCCAGCAGAGTGATTAGATGTATCTTCACTTTTCACTTTTTCTTTTGTCATAAACGAATGGTGGTTCAAATATACTTTAAACAACGTCCTTTCGTGTAAAAGTATATTAAAGCAACTCTTAAGAGTTGTAACATTATTTACCAGTTTGGCGTTTCTATGTGGAATGAGTGAAGTACATGATTAAAGTGGTTGTCTAATGTAGGAGAGGAGCTAAGAATCTGTATTCGATTCCATCTTGGATCAACCTTTATTTGTACTCTTGTATCATAGCGTCATACAATAATTTGAAATGAATTGACCTTAGAAGACTGGTCTTTACGGAGCGACACATAACCTTGGTGTGATAGCTAAGAGCGTTCAGGAGAGTTCAACTCTCAATGTTGGGGGCGCAGGTTCGAATACTCCCGAGAGGGGATGTCCATTTTTGGGATACCTCATTCATAAAATTATAGGTTCAATGGACTAATTTTAATGTTAGTATGCTTTCCACATGCAATTAAAAGGAACCAATTAGGTAAAAATAGTGTATTTTATTTTTACACTGTTTAAAATTTGGCATGTTACCATATAAAACGTTTTTAAACTGAAACCCTCCCTGGAAATTCCTCTATATAGCTCAGGAGGATAAGAAAGGGCCAGAAATCAATGAAATAGTCCTCAAGTTGCCTGAACAAAAGATAGTTTTCTTCGTTTCCTTTTATGATTTTCTAACTATGCCTTAATCATTTGATAAAGTGTTTATATCATAATAATATTAATAAACACAAACATACATAAACGTTGCTTTGTAATATTCAGTCTATAATGATATGTCTTTCAAAAAGTGGCACAATGAGTTTATACCGCAAAAGTGCTGGCATATCCCAAAGCTTCGTTAAGAAGTCTTTATATGATGTTTTCTATAACGCCTGGTGTAGGCGTTGTTTGAATGAACAGACCACGGCTCAACTGCATGTTTTGCTTGAAACCCCCAAACAAGAAGATTGTTAAGCTCGAAAAAATGATAGATTCTAGTTAAATCCTACAGTGAACATTGGCCTTTTCTAGCTCATTTCAGTAAATGGAAGAACTTAACTGCAACCTGCAACATATGTGAGGAAAAGCCTCAGAGAGCCGATCACCTCATCAACAGATGCCACGCACCATCCCAAGAAACCCATGAAGCCACGCAATGCGAAGCAGATAATGATTTAACTTTAAAGGTAATGAAATGTGTCAAAATGAAAAAAATAATTATTGTACACAGTAAAATTCTTGTAATATTTCGTTGTAGCACAAATGCCCCTTTTGCTTGGTCGTGCTCATTGCCTGTTTTTATTAGCTTTAATTATATGTATTTTTTTAATATACGAGGTATGATCAAAAAGTATCCGACTTTTGGTTTTATTGGTCAAACGAACACAGCTATGGGGGCGGGACTTGCTGTGTGGTTGGGAGCATGACTACTGCGCATGCTCATTTTTTTCTACAGCTCCAATACAAGTCAGTCGGCGTCAGGCCATTCATGATTGAACAGGTGCAAGTGAGTGTCGTCGGATTTTATTTTCTTTAAAATGTCAGAAAAAGTCGAACAGCGTTATTGCATAAAATTTTGTTTTAATCTTGGTGATTCGCAAGTGGAACAATTCGCAAGATTAAAAAAGTGTTTTGGAAATGATGCGATGGGCACCACACAGATAAAGGAGTGGTACAACCGCTTCAAAGATGGCCGCTTGTCAGTTGAAAGTGAACCACGCTCAGGGAGGCCCTCAACATCGAAAAACGATGCCATCATTGATCAAGTGAGGAACCTGGTGATGCAGAACCGCCGAATCACGATCAGAGAACTTGTAGACGAGGTGAATATTAGTTTTGGTTCCATTCAATCAATTTTTGCTGTTCGACTTTTTCTGACATTTTAAAGAAAATAAAATCCGACGACACTCACTTGCACCTGTTCAATCATGAATGGCCTGACGCCGACTGACTTGTATTGGAGCTGTAGAAAAAAATGAGCATGCGCAGTAGTCATGCTCCCAACCACACAGCAAGTCCCGCCCCCATAGCTGTGTTCGTTTGACCAATAAAACCAAAAGTCGGATACTTTTTGATCATACCTCGTAGATATATAAATATTGTTTTTTCTATGTTGTCTAGTATTTTATTATATTTTTGGTCCTTTTCGTGTTTTTTACTTTGTTAACTATATATATATTAACGAACAGAAACAAAATCTAAATAATATACCTTAACAAAATTCCTAATGCACTAAAACTTTATATACAACTTTATAAAAGTTAAGTCAAATATAAAAGTGTCAATGAATGTGATTTATTTTTTATTCATAAGCTATACGAATAAACTATGTACATAGGTCGACTATATGTCTATCTTTACGGGGAGAAAGATTAATGATTTAAGACAGTAATATGAAAGGAAATTAAAGGTGCTAAGAATGAGGAACAACATATAAGCACATATATAATTGAAAAGTGGGTAATACCATGTAAAATTGTGTGATGAAATACTTTATATGCACCGAAATAATTATATATCATGGGGAGAAATGCATTCACGAGATAGAGTAATTCCTCACTCAGTTGTGGTCTTCCTTATAGGGAAAATGAATCCTTCAAAGATGAGTGATGAGGCTATAAACATTAATACTATCATTCAAAAGATAATAAATAACTGAGTGTATTGAAGTGTCTACGGATACAAATGCGAATACTCAATAGTCAATGAAATTAAAGTTCATTTTAGCTGTAATATTTCCTAATTTGTAAATAAAAAAATATAAAATGAACGTCTCATTTTTATAACTTTGTTATTTAAAAAAACTTCACTATAAAATGAAAATCTCCCTTCAATCACAAAAATGTAGTTGCACAGCTCCAATAAACTAATTATTCACACTTAATGTCACGCTAATTAGTTCCATAAATTAGGCAATAATTTTGAGCAGCTGCTATCAAATACAGGGATTTCTCCCTGATATCGTATTCCTTATACAACGACTCCTGAACTCTTGCACAGACAAAAAGTTAACCAGAATATGTTAATACTTTATTAGAATATTTAGAACAAGACTTCAATTCTATTATAATTTCTTCTGCTGCTGGCTTTCGGATCGAATTCTACCCCCAAAATATCTGCTAAATCGTTATCAATGTTCATAAGAATTATTAAATTGTGTGAAGCTTTTAAACAAGAATGACTTTTTGATAGAACTTTTATATTTGTATACTTTTTAATATCATAATATCCCTCATTTGCTTTTCTTTTTGATATTTTGTATCCATTGTTATAGATTTTCAACATGTGCTAAAAGGCTTATCAGGCGAGGAATAATTTTAAACCAAAATGTTTAATGATGTCATAGTACGTAAGTCCTCTTCTTTTACGTTTTATATATACATATATATGTAATTATGTGATGTAAATTTTTTTGAGACCTCAATATAAGAAAAGAGTTCAATTTATAATTGTATTTGCTGCTTTAATTTGTTATTCAATATTATATATATGGTACTTTGGTGGTTGATAACTATTTTTTCCCGGTTAAAAACATTTTATTCGGTAAACTGCAAAATTGTATACAGTGTTAAATAAAATTCATTAAAATTATATACATAAATAGTGTAAAACTATTCAGGGCAGTTGCGAAAATACATAAATGCACAAAATTATTTTTATATATTTACCATCAATGTATACGGACTTGACATTTTGTAAGAAGTAAAGTAGGTCAACCCAATAGTCTCTTATCCCAAGACCCTTTTCGTCGAGAATTCCTCCAAAATAGACATGGTTGAGTCGCCCAGCATGCATCAACTTAAAAAACAAAAGATATGCTAGAATGGCTTTCATGAGATAATAAATATATCTCACAATTGCATATGCATATCAAAGGGGATTACGTTTAATGCAACGTCTTTATCTTCATGCTTGACAAAATATAAAAATAAATATATAATATCGATTATATGAAAGGAATTTTATATTGACTTTGTTGATATCTTGTGTAATTGTATTTAAATATATACATATGTATATATACATATAATGAATTATAATTATTTTGTCCGTTCATCAGTCATTTCATGACGCATTTATAATACATTTAAAAAGCTGTTTATGGAAAAGCATTTTTACCTTAATCGTATAGCATTGTGAGTTATCCCATATTTTTTTTGATTTTTATTAATGGATAATTTTGCTGAACTTTTATAATTTGAAACATGATAATATATATTGTATGGTATTTTAATGCGGTATCATAATAAGATACTTTATGGCTAGGAATGGGAGGTTCCACAGAGAGCGTCATTAAAAGTTTTTGAAAGGTTACAGGCTCTCGTTGCGCTCCTCAGATTCGATGGAAGTAATGAGTCACCGGTGATCCCTCTTTAGGCTCTGAATGAATCCAAAGCTCCACAACTCTTCGACTCCTCATCACCAGGGCTGTTGGAATTTGGAACAAAAACAATGCCCTATATGCCCAGAAATATGCGGGAAAAAATGACTAAATACTCGGAAAAATATGCGAAAAAAGGTTAAATAACCAGTAAATGGCTAATGAATTCTAATGAAAAAAATAATAATAATGTGTTTCTTAGATTTGCGTCAAGGTATCCTCTCAAAATTTTACTTTGTCTCTGACGCATTTATAATCCATTACATGCGTCATTTTGTACGCGAGATATGCTTTTTTTAATGTACATATAACTCTCTACTTATTAAATTGACATGATTTAGTATACCAAAATATTAAAGCTGGCTTACCAAGCTTTCATTTGATATGTTTGGTGTTCTAAAAATCGCTATACTTTAAGAGATATAAGCAAATACATTTTTGCACGTACTCTCCCAAAAAAAATGATCTTTTGATATGAGAATATACAATTACCGCTTGGTAACCACTGTTACCTGGATAGAAAGATAAATAAAAAAGAAGGGAGAGAAGCGAGGCAAAATACTCTCCCCCTTATTTTTTTCTTTCTCTTACTATCCAGGTAACACTAACAGTAGTTACCAAGTGGTAATTGTATATTATCATATCAAAAGATCAATTTGTGGGGGAGAGTACGTGCAAAAATGTATTTGCTGATATCTCTTAAAGTATAGCGATTTTTAGAACACCAAACATATCAAATGAAAGCTTGGTAAACCAGCTTAAATATTTTGGTATACTAAATCATGTCAATTTAATAAGTAGAGAGTTATATGTACATTAAAAAAACATATCTCGCGTACAAAATGACGCATATAATGGATTATAAATGCGTCAGAGACAAAGTAAAATTTTGAGAGGATACCTTGACGCACATCTAAGAAACACATTATGATTTATTTATTTCATAATCGATTTCTTATAGGTCAATACAGGCTCTGAATCATATGATGTAAACTCAGATTGTACTGAATTCTGAATTGATAGAATGCAACCAAGGTCATTTTTGGATTTATCATCTAAAATTTTACTAAACTTAAAAGTACTATTTTACTCTGAAGCGAACAAGTCATCTTCTACAGGCGAGTGAAGTTAATTGATACAAAAAAGCTATGAAATAAGCTAACAATACACACTCCATTTTTGTCTTTGTTTTTACTGAAAACTTTGTTTTATTAAAAAACATCAAACATACGTCTGGTAGTAAATTAGATTTCCTTTAAATTAATAATTATTATTGAAGTCTGTAACGTCCACCATTTTGAAGAAATTTGCGGAAAACTATATTTTTACTAAATTTTTAAAACTTTGACCTCGTTGCGCGACCTCGTAATGTTGACCGATTTTGTTCAAACTTTGTATGTCGTCTTCTTTTATCACCAAGAAACAGAAAATCCACAATGTTGCTAACATTTCAAACATTTGAAAAATAAGAACAACCCTATATATATATATATATATATATAATATCCACAAAAATTGTTCAAATATGCGATGAATATGCAGAAAAAGGCCAAATATGCGTTAAAAGGTCATTTATGCCCAGAAAGTTTATTTACCAGATTTCTACAGCCCTGCTCATCACACTACATAAGTTTATTTTTTATATTAATTAATTCAATAATAACATTATATGATTTAAAACCTCGGATATATTTACTCACTTCACTCTCAATATTCAACTCAGCATTATAAGTTGTATCAGTAGATTTGTGTGTACTTTGGAATACTTTTGGGTATTATTAAATAATATTTTCAGTTTTGAAATTGTAACGGAATGGAAAAATAACGAATTTCATTATTTTGAATAATAGATGACGAAACTGTATAGAAGGAAACAACATAAAAGCAATGTGTACCATATTTTCATTTATAGAATACTCTACATTTATGCTTATGATGGCTAAAGTTATTATGAAACTATTATGTATGGGGGCAAGAACACCATTATGCTGTTAGTTTGGCTATTATTAGGTATTATGATTGAAAATTTATAGTAAAAACACTGCAACTTGCATTTAATTACTCAAAAAGCAATATTCAACTCACTTTGGAATAGGTAATAAAAAAGATTAAATAATAGAACATTGTATATTCACAAGTTTGTCAATGTGTTTTAATAAAAATGTCCCTGTCTTGAAACTATTAAAAATAAGCAAAGGTTATTTTTACATTATGATTGCTTCGAAGATACTTAACTAAGTAATATTATTAATTAAGCGAATTCTAGTAGAATATTTTTTAAACTTAAATTCAGTATTGGCAGACGTTGTAAGAAAATAAATTACATTAGCTATTTGCTCACAAGATAGTTATAGTTGGTATTCAAAATCCTATGCCCTTCATTCTGATTGCAAAAAAAATATGAATTAACATTGCGTGATGAAATGCATATACTAAAACATTTATTAAGCAATCAAAGATCAATAAACTAAATGGCGTTTAAATCACTTCCGACTGCAAATGTATTTCGATGGGCTTTTTGACTGATTGAAAAATGTAAACAAAAGAGTATTTTTTCATGATATCAAATACAACAGCTTCATGTTTTTATTTCAAAAACTATAATTTAAACCCTGTTAAAATTATTTTGTATTAAATGAAATACTCTATTACTATCACAACTACAAAATTTGCTTTATCAAATAAGACATATTTTATTATCTCCAAAGTTTTTTTTTCTAGTTGTATTATTGAATATCAGATTCAACAAAGTTAATAATATGTTGAACAATATTGACAAAAAATTGTGTCTTTTAATTGGCGAAAGACTTGCAACACACAATAAAAGGATGAGAACAGGATACAAAAAGTTAAATATAATGGGGAAAACATAATCACTTGAAACAATATCGTTAAGTCTGAAGATTCAAAATAGTTTATTGTTTATTTAATACATACTTTAAACATATTTTATTGTCATACACATTCATTAGTAGTACTTAGATTACTGAATCAGTTTTATCATTTATAATAATAATAAAAATAATGCAATTTTAATTCAATGCAAGTAAAAGTGAACCCGTAATCATATTTCAGGAAACATATGGTATAATGGCTTCAGTAATATATTAAATCAACTGACATTCACATTTATTTTTCCTTCGACACTCATCTTATTTTATTTGGCTTGAATAACAACTGTATGCGCAATAAACGGTAATTAGAGGAGGGAAAAAGTATATTGAAGTAAAAATTATTATTATCCCTGGAAAAGTCAAAGTCTAAATACCAGGCCGTCTGGACAAAATTAACCCATTATGTCCTGGATTAATTTAACAATTTTTTTTCTTTGATTTTCATGAAACTTGGCAAAATGATTACTTTGAGATATAAAAATTGATTTGCAAAATTTGAGATTTCAGAAATCGATAGTTTAGCATTTATTAGCTGTTGCGTACACGCAACGCTAGGACAATAAGCGACAAACATTTATTATTTATTTAGAACATACATATATTGTACACTTATTCTATATACATACACTATATTTAGTTTAGAGTTCAACTAAAAGTGGTACAGAGGTGAATAAACTATCGAAATACAAGGTATAGGGAAGATTTCTCCTCTGTTCATCGTATTTGTTCAAAAGGTTCAATACAGTTGCAGAACATTTCCCAAACTTTTTTTCCTCCTCTTCCACTCCACCAATTGATTTGCCTTGGTACAAATCACAAGCTACGAGGTATCCTGATTTCGAACATTGCGACCACACTTTATATCTGAAGGGTATAGGTTTATTCCCGATAGCCTGCTTGCACCCATGCTTCCCGAAGTATTGAATCATGGATTCATCATGCGAGATGGCACGTGTTGGTACAAAATTATCCATGAATTTCTTCTGCAGATGTTTTACTAAGGGGCGTACCTTCCAATACTTGTCTTTGGGATCTATGTGATCGTTGGAGATGAAGTGGATATAACGCATGATATCTTCAAACGTGTTCCTTCTCATTGAATTATAGATGGCGTGGTTCTTCAAGTCATCGCCATTTGCCCAGTAATGTCGTTTACTTGGTAGTGGATTGTATCCGGAACAGATCAGAATCGCCAGAAAAACTTTCATTTCTTCCTTAGAAACTGTGAATGACATTGCGTTCTTTTCGTGGGCATATATATTTGTCTGTTCTACTAATAAAGATAACAATTGATCATCAAAGAATAGTTCGAATAACTGCTCAGGAGTTAGATTTGCAAATTGTGAGTAGTTGTCTTCAGGAAACAAATCCTCTGTGATACCTTGGTTTGTGGATTTTCGCCACTCTAAATGAACATGTTTTTTACGGGTGTAGACTTATTCTCATATTCACAGTCGGATTATGTGCCTAATACTCTATGACCCTTGACTGTGTGAGCCGGAGCTCTTAGTTAGGGGCCCGATAAATTGGTTAAAGAATTGGCGTTTCGATCGTTTTCATCATTGGAATCCTCATCAGTTACTATATAAGTATCAGGAGGTTCAGTAAATACATCATAGTCCTGATTATCTTCCAAATCTTCGATCAAATCCACAATTTCATTCAAGCATAGCCCTCTGTAAAAACATAACATATTATCCTAGCGTTGCGCTCACGTAACACAAAAGAAACATCAATATATTTTTTACAAGCACGTTCAAAATCGTTATAAAAGGTATACATAGTTTCAAAATATTCCCAGTAATATAATTTGATAACATTCTTGTCAAAAATAATTTTATTTAGATATTAAGACTTACTTCTGCAGAGCCTCCATTATGCTGTACAGAGAAACTGATAAACGTGTCCCTACACCCACAACACTGCACAACAAATAAAATATGACGTAATAACTTGCATTAACGTCATATGAGCACGTCTGAACCAGTTGCGACCTGTCTGTCATCAATAATGGGATTTATGAATAAAAGTGTATTTTCACATTAGCGTTGCATGAGCGCAACACTAGGATATAATGGGTTGGGGAAAATATTTTTTTAAAACGTGACACAACGGGAATGAAATACTCATTATCTTTTTTGAACAAGCAGCATAGCCTAATGACGTCACTGGTACTTATTGGAGGATTCCCCTTTTTCTATTCCCTAGTATTACTTATTATTTTATTGTCCCTCTATTGTGGCAGACATTTTAAATAGATTTATGGCATCTTCAAGTTGTTGGAATGTACCTTCTCAGTTAAGTATTCAGTTAATAAATAGGTGAGTGGCCTATATAGACTTTAAAGTTTTTAACTCATTTATCTCTCTGTATACGAGAATCACTTTCAAAGAAAATTATATGATAATATTAAAGACAATTTCCAAATTTATATATATATATATTTGGTAATTATGTTTAATATTATCATATGATTTTCTTTGAAAGTGATTGTCGTAATATATATATATATATATATATCAATAAGGCATCATAATAAACTTTGTCAACAAGAATACAAGAAGAGAAAAAATGGATTATCTCTCTTTCATAAATCGTATATAGAACCATTAAAATGGCCAAGGAATCAGCTTTGGGGTGGCTTAGTAGTTTTATCCAGAAAATTCTTAAGAAATATATAAAAGTTTTAATTGATTTATCCACAAGGTCGGACCTTGAGTGGAGATCTGTCGTCTCAAACTCCTTCGTATATACATTTTTAAAGATGGGTACAATCAATTCTAATCCTTTTTTAAATCTGTATCTCCCACTTGGGTCGCTGTCCAAAGAATTATTTGGGTCTGCCCTATATCTTTTGATTCAAGTTCAACGGTAGACGTTATCGAACAAAACAGGGACAAAAAGGCTTTTTTCAAGAAAAATGAAGACCCCGTAACCTTGAAAGGTGAGGCACTAATGGGAGTCATTCTTACTTTTCACGACCTCCAGAAGAATTCTTATTCTTCATTTAGCCACGGGAAATTTAAATACCCTCTTAAGAAAGCGCGTGCGCGGTTATCATCGTCATCCATGTCCTTGGCACATTAAAGTAAATGTATTATCTTTGTATGATAAGGAGGTGAGAAAGATTTGCCAAAAAAACGATTAAAGACCTTAAAGTCTCTGAGGATTGGTTCATAAAAATAAAGGAGTCTCTGCTTGGAGTAATGGAAGGAAAGAAATTCACTTCGCAATTCCAAATCTCGACCGCTATCGTTTTTTTAATGGACCTTGTAAAGATTGTGGGAAAAATTTTTACCACTTCAATCCATGCATTTGTTGACTGTCAATATGTCTCAATTTTAAATGAGTTTTTGATTTTAAACATGTTGTCGTCCAAATATTTTAAGGCAGCGGTACAATATAGATTTTCTAAGAAAGAAAGGAAAACATCGCGAAAACTTGAAGCCATTCATTTTACGCTCTTAAGTGCCAAAACACTGATTAGTTCTAGGATTACGTCTGGGAAGTTTCTACTTCGAGAAGATCTGAGGGGCATTTTAATCTCGGCTTCGGCGAGATAAACCATTTTTTACCTCAAAATCCCCGAGCAAAGCGGGTCTTCATGGAACTACGCCATCGACTTGATAAATTTCAGTTGGATGAACTCCTATAGATATTTTAGCCATCTAAAGAAACTTGTGAAACAGTATTTTTACTATTACAACCGAAAATTTTAAATTTTTGTTGTTTTTGTTTAAATGTTATTTTATATGATGTCTTGTAACAAACAAACTTTAGTATATACATTGTGAAACTTTTTTAACGCTTTGATATGTTCTTATTGTAGCTAGGTCTTTTGGGAGGTAGTCTAATTTTAAAGTATAATGTGTATTTATGTATTATTTATACACAATTCTACTGCCCTTTTTACTATGTATCTCCTGTTACAATTGAAATAAAGACCTAAAAAACTTTGTCAACGTAATTCAAATTGCTGTACTCATTAATGGTATTGCAAGGTATTTTCTATACAGCCCTGTCAAACTAATCAATACAGTCAACAGTCTCGAAGAGAAGAAAAAAAACTTGTTTTGTGTGGCTGCAAAGCTAATTCAATAAGAGAATTACATATTTTTCTCCACCCAGAAACTTTTATAGTGCACATGGGAAATTCCATTATCAACAAAATGTTTTTTCTATATATGTTTTTTAAGTAAACTTTGTAATATAACTTCAACAACTTTTATGTTTGTGCACATTATCATATAACTACGCTAAGTGTACTAATGTTTTTGAACACCTTAATTATATATCCATTAACCATCCAATATTACCATCAACTTCTCCTTAAAAACTTTCTTTTTGCACATATTTTAAGTGTTTAACAAAGGATTTATAGTGAGCATCATTATGATCCATTTATCGACAGGGGTTCTCATTGTTCTTCCCAACTTTTTTTTGTGTCCCTACATACTCAAGTAGTTTGTTTTAGGTAGATGATGCAATTGAAGTGCCCCGTTTCATCCTCTTCATAAATGAGACTATACAAACTCGCTCATTCATTTTAAAGATAAAAGGAGCGCTTTAATTCAACGATGAAATATATATCTTATGTATATATATACTTTTATTACATCTGAAGAGCCCTTGATTAGTCATTGTATTATTAAAAATATATACAATATATATATTGTTAAAAAATAGAAAATGCATTAAGGGTATCCTCAGCTCCTGTTAATGCCCTTATAGAGTGGGGGGGGGGGGGGCAAGATTTCAACTTCTTGGAAGTTCATATGAAAATCTTATAAGGATTACTTTTTTATAAGGTCTTTATTTTAATTATAACAGGATATACAAAGTAAAAAGGGCAGTAGAATTGTGTATAAAAATAATACATAAATAAACATTATAGTTTTAAAAGATTACTTTCATTGCTCCTAAAGCTATTGACTTATTGTGCCTATATGTTTCAATATAATATAATCTTTTTAGTTTGATAATTAGTCTATTAAACATTATATTATTTGTATTTTTTGATGGTATGGTCAAAGCTAGTTCATTATGTACAAAATAACATATTCATTGAGTAATATATATAGAGAGCTGCAGGAAACTACACCAAAAATAAAATACAGTCTTTCAAATGAAAGCATATATTCATAATTTATAACCAAGAAACTCATGTGGCATAGGGAAAAAAGTTTTCTCTCTAAATATGATTAATTACTGAATTCCTAAAAAAAGCAGTAATTTTAGTAAAATACTTCAAGGTTAATTTAATCCTTACCTCATCCTACTTTCTTCATATACTATAAAAAATAATTACTTAACCAATAATGCTATCCTTAATTACATTACTTAATGAGTGATTGTGCTTGAAAGTTTAACTAGAGGCATATATACACTCAGAGAGTGCAAACCTCCGCCGTCACGGGGTCCTTATGAGCCTTCCGAGGCGGATTTTTCACGGCTGGGGCGGCGTTGAGGAAGGGGGAGGGCTCCCCTCGACGGAAATTCCGAGAGGAAGACGCTCCCGGCACCCGATTTCACAGCACAGCGACATCTATTGGCAGAGTAGGCTAACTTGAAATGTTTATTAGTATTTAGCTCGTTTTGCATCTTAATTCTGCACTCAGAGATGCCAAAATTTATTCACTTGTTACTTTTGGCATTTTTAACAACTCCACAACGTTTCATCCAAATCCGTTCCGTACTTTTTGAGTTATCCTGCTGACAAACAAACCAACGCCACTGAAAACAATACCTCCTTCGGCGGAGGTAAAAATTATGTTCAAATAAATTAAGGATAATAAAAATTAAGCAGGAGTCGGCAGTAAAAAGCTTTATATATGATCATTTTAAATTTATGCTCATCACAGTATGAACAAAAAAACCATTATCAAGTTATATCAAATATTGAAAGAAGTTAAACTTCTGTTACAGTAGGGTCAGACCATAGAGATATAAAGACATAGAGAGCTCATTGGATTCTTCAGAGAAATACGTCATATTGCTCAATATAAACAAATCTTTCTATGACCAACTTACGATGACGGTGTACAAATTACTTTGATTATATTGGGCACAGGCGACAGCTGAGCAACGACGTTTCTATGTTATTGAAGGGAATAAGCTGTCAAATCTTTATATCTCTACGAGTATAAAGCATACAGATATAAAGACATAGAGAGTTCATTAGATTCTTTAGAGAAATACGTCATATTACACAATATAAACAAACCTTTCTATGACCAACTTACGATCACAGTGTCAAATTACTTTGTTTATATTGGGCACAGGCAACAGCTGAGCAACGATGTTTCTCTGCTATTGAAAGGAATGAGCTCCCTCTATATCTCTATGGGTCAGACAAACGTCTATTGAGTTAACATTGAGTAACGTCATCAGATACATACAGTGACATGTTTCTTATAAGTTACCGTCCCAAAACTTTATTTAATTAACTATAATGAATACATTTTAATAAAGTTGTTTATGAATATTTGCCAAATACACGTTTATTAAAAAGGGGATATCCTGCAAACACTCTCGGTTAAATGACCAATAAATGTGGTAGGAAATAAGACCTAGTAACAATAAATGAGATTGTTAGCATTGTAAAATTACATGTGATGTAGAAACACATATTTATTATTACATATTTCTTTGAATATATTATATCTCTTTTTAAACTTTGTTAAAAAATCTTGAAAGACCACTAAAAAGCTCTCCCTTGAGGTGAGATTGACCTTTAAACTAGTTCAAAATTCGTCTCGATATGAGACCGTTTGTTCGATCATGGATAGAAAAAGCCAGGAAATGAAGCCGAGGAGATATATTCTATGGAAAATGCAAAACTATGCTATAATTCCACGAGACTAAAAACTATTATGTAAGATGTCGTTTTTAATATAAAAGCTACCAAATAGATTTATTTAATGTTTGTAAATTAAATCTTCCACTCTTTATATTATATTTTTTACACAATACGACATTAAGCATTGATCTTATGCATAATTTAAGCCCCAGCAATGATCAAATTTGCTTTTCATAATACCTCTTTTGACGAAAAATTCCAAAGGCATTTAAATACATTACTAAAACATTAAATATTTAAGCCTTTGTTTACTTCAAATGGAGTTCCTCTTGATCATTGAAACAATATATAGTTCATTTTATGTTATTATCTGCATTAAAAAACTATTTCACATTAGTTTGATTGTAGGATTCTTATTCATACTGACCCGTTTATGTTGGTAGGGGAATTAGCTAACAAACGTAGAGAGAATAGAGTCTTAAAAGTGCATTTTCTTTGGCCTACTTGAATGCATACTAAGGACTTAATGGGTGCAATTCAAGACGAAATTTTTTCCAAGAAAATAAATCAATCAAAAAAGGCATGATCGCTTGAGAAGAAGGAATGAAAGGAATTAACTGTATAGACCCACAATAGGGTCTATACAGCTCAATAAATAGTAAACATAAAGTATTTTGATTAGTGCAGTACCATAGAACTTATATATATATATATATATATATATATAGATATATATATAATATATATATATATATATAATATATATAGATATATCCATGTACCAGCAAAACTTAGAAAATCGTAAATCAATTTTTGCTCGATCTTTAGAAACTTTATTTGACCTTTTATCAAGAAGCATCTGAAACAATCTTAGAAGAAAGATCTTGGCAATCTTTCTTATTCAATGTACCTAGCCTCCTTAAGCTTCAATGACTGCATCAACACGGTGGCAAAAAGTAGCACAGTTCTTCTTGATAAAGTTGGTACACATCTTGGCCCAGGCAGCAATGGTGGAGATCTTGAGAGAGTTCATATTGGGATGAGGAGTGCAGTTGGTCTCCCTCTCCAAAAAGCCACACATAGAAAAGTCGAAGGAATTAAGATCGGGTTTTAGGGTGGTCATAGTTTGCTGGCCAGAAATCGTCAAAATTCCTTGAGAAAAATTCCTTGGCCAACTTTGATGTGTAGGAGGAAGCTCCATCCTGAGTCCATACATAGTTGCCACTGTCGGTAATTTGCCTTCAACCAGGACAAAACATGGTATCTCAGGACTTTCACATAAACATGGCGGTCAATTTTCTCTCCGGCCCGAAAATAGTACGAGGCATGGTCTTCCCGTTAGATGCCACGACTCCTAGAACCATCACTTGGGCTGGGTGTTTGGTTCTGTACACACCCTTGACTTCATCTACTGACTCTGCAAGGTACCAATCGTTTCTCCGATCGTAGACCTGTCCACTGTAAAAATCTTTTGTCTGAGATAATTGTCGCAGAGGGCTTCTTCGTGTGAAAGGTTGCGAATTTTGGTGCACCTTTCGAGTCTCTTGACCTTCATTGCCTCTGTCAAAGATGCCTGGGTCTCCTGACATAGATTTCAGGTTCTGGTAATCTTTCAAAGCCCTTGGCATGGTAAAAGTACCAACTTCAGGTCCGAGACAGTCCCAAATTGACTTTGTTGGATCCTCCTTTACCGTCTCCTTGACCTTTCCCAGAAAGTCCTTAGTCCTCTTCTTATTTGCTCCGACACTGCCTGGAATCCTGCCAGTACCTTTTCCATCCTTTAGAGCCTTTGAAATATAGTAAACTATTACCAGAGAGTAGCCAACAATCTCCACTATCTCTTTTTTGTCCACTTTGGCCTTAGAAGGTCAGTGATCCTCTCACGATTCGTCTCCTCATGACTCATGGTGAAGTGTGTGAAAACGATGTATAATAACAAGCGCTGTACATTAGTGTGTCTTAGAATTTTTTTTATGCCCAATCCAAAATCCGATCCTATCATGAGTTGTGGTTTTATAAGAACAAGAATTGCCTGCAATATTTTTTTCATCCATCAAAAATCCGTATGGCTAACTTCCGGTCAACACTTCCGGTACTTATAAAACTCCTCCAAAAATGAGTTTTTTATTTATGAAAAAAAAATTCGTCATATATCTGGTATAAAAATACTTTTTTATTTTATTAAAAAATCAATTTGTTTTATAAAAAATGGTGTTTTGCAACATGGTGTTGACCGTAGTAAAGAAATTCGTACATATAGCGTTAAGGTACATATAAGCGCATTTTAATTGAAATGAATATTTCTCTTTGTGTAGTTATTAATTACGACTTCTTCGAAGGAAAATAACTTAAGTACACATTGGGCAGTTACAAAAATATTCTTTGTTTTATAAAGCTATTCTACCTAGTTAAAAATTATCCTATAAGCAAAATAGTTATATTCAACATGGCGAAAATATTTGATCCGGACAAAAACATTAGAAAGACAGCAGTCGATATAATCATTAAATACAGAGAAAAAAAGATTGGA
The DNA here is from genome assembly GCA_013387185.1 of Caligus rogercresseyi. Taxonomy (NCBI): domain Eukaryota; kingdom Metazoa; phylum Arthropoda; class Copepoda; order Siphonostomatoida; family Caligidae; genus Caligus; species Caligus rogercresseyi. The sequence continues at coordinate 3,183,104 of CP045898.1, read as the reverse complement.
TCCGTTAGGCAATACATTCGCCCACCAAGTACTTAAATTTTAATGCAAAAAGTTATTTAGAGCTAGTCGACTTTTCAACTATTCAAATAGCTTTTTGACTGAGCCTCCTTTAACTTTAATATAAAAACTGAAGAATTTCTTAAATGTATTGGAGGAGACCTTTTGGATATACCTGACATCCCGTGTCACTCACAAAATGTGGAAGGTTTGTCGCATCAACAACTAAAGAAGCCAAAAAAACACCTGACGAAAGAACAAGGCACCAAAGATTAGTGACAATTCATCATTCAAGATCGAAAATTCAAAGGATTTCTAAAAGTCAGATTTTATTGCTTTCGAAAATGATGAATAATTATATATGTTATTCTTGCCACTTTTTCTTTATTATTATAAATTAAAATATTTATCTGTATGTTTTGTAAAAAAGTTAAATAATAAAGTAATTTGTATATAAATGTCAATTTATGTTTAACGAGCAATTTTTTTAATACTCATATTTAAAAAAATAATTAAAAAAAGAAATAATCGATTTTTATTACCTTACGCTATATGTACGAATTTCTTTACTACGTCAACAACCATGTTGCAGAACACCATTTTTATAAAACAAATCGACTTTTTTAATAAAATAAAAAGTATTTTTTATACCCATATTATATGACAAATTTTTTTTCTCATGCATAAAAACTCATTTTTGGAGGAGTTTTATAAGTAACCGGAAGTGTTGACCGGAAGTAGCCATACGGATTTTTGATGGATGAAAAAATATTGCAGGCAATTCTGTTCTTATAAAACCACAACTCATGATAGGATCGGATTTTGGATTGGAGCAAAAAAAAATTCTAAGACACACTCTACAGTGTACATGGCTGCACTACAGGAAGTTATAATGTAAAAATCAAAAGCTCATCCCACGGTAGCCAGACAATTAAACTAAATTCTAAATTTTTCTGGTACACTCTGTATATATATGTATTTATTATGTATATATTACATATATATATATATAACACCACATATATATATATATATATATATATATATATATATATATATATATATATATATATATATATATATATATATATATATATTATATATATATATATATATATATATATTGGTAATATCAATACTTTTTTATTAAAAGTTTTTATAAATATTATCTATACTAATAAAAAATGAATACCGTTCGTTCGTTTCTCTGTATCTCCCGAACCGTTCATTAGATCTTGACGAAATTTTCTGTGAATAGTTTTGAGAGTCCAGGGAGTGTTTTAGTGGGGTGTCAACTCCCGGAAAATTCGTCATTGTCATGCTTATTTTATTCGCCAAAACGTTTTTTGTCATTTTTTAAAAACTGCCTGGTTATATTTTTTCCAAATTTTCTGTGGATGAGTATGAGGTAATAAACCGTGTTTTTAATTTATTGAGTGTTCGTGGAAAATTCGTTTTCTACATGATTACTTAAAAATAAGTTTCTTTCTGTCCCAGTATGTCCCCCTGAATTTAGGTTTTGTGGAAAATAACAACTTTTTTATAACGAGACATCGCGCTAATCAAATTTTAATAATGCCTAGAGATGGAGAGTGATGTCAACCACTCTCAACTTTTCTTGATAAATATATGAAGTCGTACTCTCTCTTAAGTTTTTGCTGTTTTCCCCCATCAACAGAGATCAAACAAATACTCTGATATTCAACGCTACCATACATATATTAGGCAATCTATGATCTCTATGATGTGAATCAAAAAATGAATTCATTTTATGATATTTAAATACCCAGCCTTAAGGAATACAAAACGGAAAAAATGGCAAAGATTACACAATGATAACTTTTTAAGAACTGATTTAAAATGAAAAGTGCAATGACATCACTGAATCATTCGTATGATTTCTTCTTTTTACGATGTTTAAATACCAGTCTTAAGGAATACAAAACGGAAAAAATGGCCAATTACAACTTTTTAAGGAACTGATTTTAATATGAAAGTCACATGTGATGATTGCACTGAAATTATTCGTGTGATTCCTTCGTTGTGTGATGTTTAAATATCCAACTGTAAGGAATACCAAACGGAAAAAATGGCAAGCAAGACCCAATGACAACTGTTGAAGGAACTGATTTTAATATGAAAAGTCACATGCGATGACACCACTAAAATTATTCATCTTCTTTTTACTATGTTTAAATACCAGCCTTAAAAATGGAAAACGGAAAAAATGGTTATGAATGCCCAATGACAACTTTTTAAAGAATTTATTTTAATACGAAAAATCACTCAAGTTGACATCACTAAAATTATTCATTTGATTTTTTTTATTATCCAGACTATTTTCGAGCTGGAAATCCCGGGCAGCGCTGGGTAAAAGTCGCTAGTATATATAAATTTATTTATGTAAATATTACATATATATAAACACACACACACACATATATATATTTAGGTATATATATATATATATATACATATATATATTAATATAATATCAAATACTTTTTTATAAGTTTTTATAATATCAATGTATTATATATATTTAATAAATACCTTGCAAGTGACAAAAGCTTAAGACAAAGTGTTGGGTATATATATATATATATATATATATATATATATATATATATATATATATATATATATATATATATATATATATATATATATATATATATATATATATATCTAATATATATATATACTACACAGGAGTACACGTATAATCTGGACTAATTAAAACAAATTGTGAAATGTTGATAACTTATTTATTTATCAATATTTTTCAACAATTTTTTGCTAAATGAAAGGCACACATATATAGATATATATTTTTCAATACAGCCCCATCAGCGGCGACGACCATTTCGAGGCTGTGCCTGAAGCGGCCGCAGGCCTTGGCGACGACGTCCTTCTTCATATTGGCGAACTCCTCCACGATGGCATCCCTGAGGTAGTCGAGAGTTTTATGAGCGTGCTTGTTGGTCTTGTTCTCGACCATGCCCCAGAAGAAATAGTCGAGGGGTTTGCAGTCAGGGGAGCTGGGGGCCACAAGTCCGGGCTCCAGTGGTAGGGGAGGTTCTCCAACAGTTACGCTTGGGTCTCCCTCGACTTGTGGGTGGGAGCCGAGTCCTGCTATAGGGCCTCCCATTCGCCACCAGGTCCATCCAGGGCTTCACGACGTTCTTCATGTTGTCGATGTAGATGGCCGTGTTGACCTTGAGGCCCTTCTCGAAGAAGTGGGGGGGTAGGGGCATGACGTCCCCCTCACTGCTGATCACCCCCAGGACCATCACGGAGGAGGGGAACTTCGTGTGCTTGACGACAGGCACCTCGTCAACAATTTGGCAGATCCACCTATCATTCTGCCTATTGCTATTCTTATCCTGGCTAAAAAAAATTATCGTCAGAGAAGAACCTGAGGAGACCGGCCGTCTCGTGATTGAGGTTGTTGAGCAAGGCCGCCGCCTTGACCCTCCTGAACTCCCTGGTCCCCTCCGTCAAGATCATCCTGTGCCTCTTCTTGTACGAACTGTAGCCAGGTCCTTGTTGATGGTGTTGGCAATGGTCTGCATGGAGCAGCCCATCTCGGCGGTCAACTTGGCTTAGGACTTGTTGCCGTCCATGGCTAAATGTTGACTGATTTTCAATCTGTTTTTTTGGCAGATAGATAAGATGCAAGCGCAGTAACGTACACATGTGCGTTGCAATATCTCAAAAAACAAAGACGACATAACCGATCAAAGTTAGTCCGGATTATACGTGTACTCCTGTATATATATATGTAATATCGAATACTTTTATATTCTCATGATAAGTGTTTTATGAGTATCAATGTATTATATATGTAATAAATACCTTGTATGTGAAAAAAACGCTTAAGACAAATTATTTTGTATGGCTTAGACTGCGAAGCAACTTTATACGTAATTATAATTTTAAAAATCTGGGCATAGACAAATATGGTCAATCGTAAATGAATAAACAAAAAAAATCCTTATTTTTTTTAATATACTAAAAAAAGTCGAGTCATCAGTCCAAAACTTTTTTTTATTTTATTATATTATATTTTTTGTATTATTCACAAGGAATGACAAAATTCTTTGCAGGAAAAAATAATGGATATCGTCCACTGTTTTACAAATACATTGAGGATTTTTTTCTTCACTTTTTGCAACTTTTAAAGTTTGTAACTCCAAATTAGTTTCATGAGGTAATATTTTTTTCTTATCTTTCTCAAGAGTGTATGCTTTCATTTTTCTCATTATCCCCTTCAGAGGCCTTGCAAGGTAAGATAAGTAGATGAATGAACTCATTTGCATATAGTTACAGAACAAGGTGAAAATTGTGATAAACTTAAGGTCCTTAAAGTTTTATTTGCATGCATGATTTTTTTAATGAATGCGTGTTTAATAAATACCGAATGTTTAATGAATAAAAGTTCAAAAAACAATCTCACATGCCTAGTCGCAATATATATATATATATTACATATATATTTATATATATATATATAAGTAGCAATATAAATATATATATTTATATTTATCTATATATAAGCAGCAATATATATATATATATATACCAATATATATATATTTATATGTATATGTGTGTGTGTATAATCAAAGAAATTTGAACTATTATTTTAATTATTAAATACTTTAACTATTTTTTTAAATTAATCAATAGGATTTAATAAATTTTACTGATTTCATACCCAAATATTTGTAATAGGCTAAATAACCCTTATTCAATGATTTATTTAAGGTCAGAAGATCATCAAACTAATCTTTTTTTGTGTTAAATAAATATTTAATTCCACTTTGGCATTAAAGATCACTTGCTTGCATTAAGTCTTGGCAATTTCTTATATACCTTGAAAAAAAGACTCTAAACAAACAAATGTATCAAAAATTAGGTTTTTTTCATTTATGATAACTGCATATTCATATTTACATTATATGAAATGAAATGCATTGTCATTAATAGCAGTAGTCAGGGAAAATGCATCAGCTTGGTAGGAAAGTCATCTTCAGGAATTATACACATATGTTAGCATATTCCTTGTTTGCATTTAATTTGTTTAAAGTATATTTAAAATTGTGGTATAATTGTTCAAGTTTATATATATAAAATTATTGCACATTTACAAAAATAATCATATTAAAATATTACACTCAATTTATAATGTCTCATAATATTTATAAAAAATATTATAACTCTAACATATTAAAAAGGACATCCTCTATTTTTGAGATATTATAGAATAGAGGACCTATGGTTCTTATTTTATTTACAAAAAAGTTGTGCTTTTGATGTTGTTGGACTTATGCCTGCCCAATGTTGGTGTGCCTTATACTACGCCATGATGTATTGAGAGACACCCAGTGTTGATAGTTAAACTACCAGTTTATTTCTGCCCCCTGATACAGGAGGCTTCTTCTTTATATACACATACAGATACATAATAATAATAACTAGATAAGGTGCAGGGGGTGCAAGGGGAGGTGAGCATATGTTATTGTATAGTGTCCTATATAATTATAGATGCGTGTACATACCGGACACTAAGAGCAGATGTGCAATGATGTGGAGTGAGATGCAGGGAACATGACACTAAGAGCAGAGGTCCAGGTGAGACCCAGATGTCTCACCTAATAATAGAATATAGTATTGGATGGTATCCAATAGATGTTAAATTTAGATATTTATTTATGATTATCAATTATCTTACACATATTAAAAACGCCATCCACTATTTTTGAAATATTATAGTGTTTGGACAACTTTATTGGTTCTTAATTCATATACTTAAAAGTGTTCTTTTGATGTAATTTTAACATTTCTTTATCATTATTCAATTTTTCTTTAATATTCTTTTTCTAAATAAAGAAAAAATTCTAAAACAATTAAATAATCATCTTTTTTCTTATCCTGCACATTATATACAAAATACAGATAAGTGATAATGCACTAAACGGTGTTACAAACACAAAATTAGCTTTATACGCCAAATAGTAGGCATTGCATGCTAAGAATAATTCATAATAAGTATATCGGTGGTAACCATATACATTCATGTGAAATCATATGAATATCAACAGTACAAAAATACTGAGAGAAAAAACAAATAAATCGAATATTCACCATTACTTTTATGGATGTTATGAGAAAAAAGCATATTAAGTCGTCAAAGAGTACTCATCCATCAATTGAATCATTAGTCAAAACGTCCATTGATCTTATATGAAATCCTAGCAGGATCCCTCATATTTATCCTGGTTTTATGTGTAGACAAATGTCTTATGAACTAGCAAAGAGCCTTCGAATTTAATGAGTTCCAGTTTGAAGACATATAAATATATTAATTAATACTTTTAAATGTTTATAGCTCATTTGGTTCAATAGAAATGCATCCAACTGCATATAAATAAGTATTAATGCGTGTAAAGTAGTCTATCGAACATTTTCCCCCGATTGGTTGCATCAAATTATATCTGAGTATATATGATTCAGTATTATAGCGACTCTGTTTTTAAATTTATTGAGAACAAAGTTTTTTCCACAGTTATTATATATATATATATATATTCAAGCACAAAAAAGAGCATGTATATAAAATGATGTTAATGCGTAAAAACATTTTAAACATTTTAGTTTAAAATAACAACAAACAAAGTACAAGGTAATGAACATTCACGAAACCAAAATAAGTATATTTTCAATATTTATATTATTATTATAATTATTCTTAACATAGCTCTCAAATATATACAAAATGTATAACGATCCTGTGACCATGCTGTAAATGACACTAACAATATACAAAATTTGCATTAATATAAAATATATATTATGGCCAAAGCTTTGAATTTTATAGGGCAGAGTCCCTTGCTTTCTTATTGGAAGACGTAAAAACATTTTAATTATTTCTAATATTTTGACAAAGTTTAATTTAAAACTCATCAAAACAAAATAACTACAAATATTATTTCAATTAGCTTACAAAAATAAATACTTTGTACATACTATATAATGAATAAAACTAAATATAATGAAGTTTAATATATATTTTAACTTAACAATAACTTTCATAGTTTACTTTCTTATTTTTTCCAGTATAAAGTATCTCCTTGATCCCTACATCTTTCTTCTTCTTTCATATGATAGTATAAGATGTAATAATTTAAGTGCAATTTAAATATTATGAAACAATCGAAGGTTCGTACTTATTTTTTAATACATCAGTCGTACTATGCGCAATATATTTTCCTACAACTACTATAAATAAATATCTTCATATCCTTTGTCACATTAGAGTTTTCTCAATCGAAAAATTATAACTCTGTTTGTCCAAATATATAAAACATAATAAATATAGCCCCATTTTCTCCTTTTCTTGGATCATCCCAATTTTTTAAAGCACCAAATTAAAGTTTTTTCTGTGTGGGGGACACATGAAGATATCAAAGTCAAGCTTGGTGGAATTGAGTTCTTTTTGGTCATCACGTAATAATAAAATGATACCCAAGGGAATATTTCATTACATAGATCCAAAGGAAGTTATAGTTAGAGAGTGCTTGTAGACAGGAAAATGCCTAAAATTTCATATTAACACATTGATAAAGACAAAAGAATGATTGAGAATTTATTTCTCAAACTTAAAATTAAAGGTAATATCACCGTGGCTTTATAATCATTTTTACGACAAGAAATAAACCTAATTTTAATTGCTTAATATCATTTAAAGGTATAACGTAATCTATTTACGATTTCTTTATCTCATTGTATTTAAAAACACTTGTATGGTTATGTATAATGTCGAATAATTTTGTTTATGGATAGAGAAAAAGTTGTTTTTGCAAAGTCATCAAAAAACAGGTTTATTTATTTATTTGATAAAACTGTCGTTCTTTCTTTTTTACGTTCGCTAATCAGAGTGCTGATTTATTTGTTGAATGATATATTTTAAAAAATACTTTAGTATGAAGATATTCTTTATTCAATTAATATCAATAGATGGAATAGGATAAATAACTTCCTAGGATTCGTAAATGACATAAATGTAAGCTCCTAAAAATAGATACAATTAGCGTATTTAAGGATGAATTCCTTATTTCTGAATTGATGTTCAATCCTCTACAGCGGCGAGTTAACTCTAAGCGTATTACCAACTGATTTTTTACTATTATTCCCCTCCTTCAACCAATCAAGTTTCCAAAAGTACCATTCATTTCATATCTCTAAAAATTGTCACGTGCACGACTTAATCGCACGCTTTGCCATCGTATCTTTTTTCGTATGCTCCTTTAAGCGCACGCTTTATCATCGCGCTCTTTTTTTGCGTGAGTATTATTATCTCGTTGCTCATCGTACCTTTGCCTTATCATAGTGCTTCTTATAATCGCAGGCTTTATCGTCGAGAGCGTTTTTGTCACATGTTTCCTTCATGGTGTAAAGAATAAAAGCTATAAAGCGTGCGATTAAGGCGTGCGCTAAGATGATACACTTGACAAATCTAATTTAACATAATTTAACAATTTGTTGTCCAATGAGTTTATATTCAATCTTTGCTTGAAGTTTTTATTCGGTTCAATAATTATGATATTGCATTAGAGAGGATCTTTGTGTTTTGGATAGTTGATGCCTTTTGTGACTTAATTCATGCGATTTTTCCTCCCTCTTGCAAATTAAAAGCCTTAATTTATTCTCTGGGAAATTAAGGGATTTGCTCGATCCATTCTAAGTAAGGAATGAAAGTACCTTTTTATGAATATTTAATTATGCTTAATGGCATGTAATAAACGAAATTACAGTGGATTATTACCCAAGGTTATAATTCATGTATATCTCTCAAATCGGACTTTCAAAGAGAGTTATTTGGCAAAATAAAGAAGGAAATGAATACAATCACTTTTCTGATCATTTTTTGCACATTGGGATCAATGAAATTGCATCGGCAGGGATTAACTAAGGATTTAAAAAATCAAAGTTTGTCCATTTAAAATGATATATTTTTAATGAGATTGGTCAATTTTGATGTTCACCTCTCGATAATCAAATGGTCTCAAAGATGAGACTCGAACAAGCTCTCACAGATTTAAGGCACTGCCTTTATGCATGTTTTGCTCAATTAAACGACTTGCGAAAAAAAAATGAAAGATCATCATTACATTAACATTAGTTTAATATATTTATGGCAAGATACGCGGCGTTGGACCTCAAGATCCCCTCTGTCACCGATGGAAAGTAGAGTTGGGCAGCTGATGTAATTCGTTACTTCCCCTCGTGTTCCCTGCCTTATGGGAAAATTATTAAAAAACTTTTACGCCAATTCAAGGATTTAAAATAGAAAGGTTTATCGTTTATGTTGTGTTTTGTTTTCTTTTGTCAAGTTATTTTATTATAATAGTATTTTAGTGTTTGTTCCTTTTTGATGTTAAAATTTAAACTAAAATGTTTAATAATGTTGTTACGCATGAAAATAATTTATATATGTACATTCTGGTTTTTTTGTGCTTGTATATATTTTTATGAACTGTAAATTATAAATATATATATTTATTTATTAAAGGCACTTTTCTTTCCTTGAAAATAAAATGAGAAAAAGCATAAGTCTTTGGATCAATATAACTATTTTGTGGAACATATAAGAATGACGTCATATTGTAACATAGAATCTAATCAACAGAGAGAAAAAAGTATTTCAAAATATTTCATATTTTTACAAATCCTTTAACTTAAGCACGTTTGTATGAGCACAGAGCTGATATCCGTACTGATATCGATAAAAACACACACTCTAAACCATACTTAACCGATATTAGTTTATATATTTTACCATTTGTACAGCATTCATATTTGAAAAGCTCAACTGACAGACACACTAATATAACACACCGTACAACATTTTGTAGGCACACAATTTGAAGACAACACAGATTGAAAACACTAATTTAGTCGATCGAACCAAAGGGTATTTTTTATAGGCTAATCAATATCCTTTCTAGAGAGTCTAGCCCTCTTGTGCTAAACATTTTTTCTGAGCCAAAATATCCCTTTCTCTCACTGGGCTAAAGCACGTCCGTGTTTTATTGGTGTCTGCCTTATAAAACAAAAATATGTGTACTTTTACTAAGGATAGAGAAAAGGTGCTCGCTTTTGCAAGATGATTGCTTCAATGGGAAAGAGAGGGGATAATAGAAAAAGTATTATTGGCTACAAAGTATGTCTTCACTCGAGGCCGTTGAGGAGTGAACAGAAATTAAGAGAGAAGAAATTCATCCTTGATAAAAACAATTGTCGATTCTGCATGGGCCTACATCCATGACGTCATTGTCGAATCCTCCTTTGCAAGACCTATACATAATAATTGAATAAAGCAGCTGCTCATACAGAAGAAAAAATAGTGTTTATTTTTTGTTCATATCTGTCGATAAAGAGATCATTGTTCTGATCATCGGACGTTGAAAAAGGAAAAGAATGTGTTAAATGAAAAAACTCATATTTTTTGATGAATTGGTGAGAACCGCTTTTTATAAGAAAATATTTTTTTTTAGATTTTTGATTATTTATTATTTTCCCAACATCTTTTTCACGTAATTTAATATAGTTAATTTCATTAAAGTCGAACACATCCGCCATTAAAGCAATAATACTTTCTTTATTAAATAATAATATTATAGTATAATGTTGCAGATATAATAATTATTATTTAGTTGCCTTCCCTAAAAACAGAAACGGCATAGATGTTTGTCTGCTAATCAATGCCCTTTTTACACTATATGAGCATCCTTTTTTACGAGGTCATTAACCCTCTTTAATGCAGAAAGACATTTCTTTTTTTTTGTATATTTTAAAATAATATAAACTTTATTTTTAATTACTTTTTATGTCAATGTTTTTTTACAAACTTGCAATGAAGTAATAAATAAAAACTAGAGGCATATATACACTCAGAGAGTGCATACCTCCGCCGTCATGGGGTCCTTATGAGCCTTCCGAGGCGGATTTTTCACGACTGGGGCGGCGTAGAGGGACGAAGGAGGTATTGTTTTCACTGGCGTTGGTTTGTTGGTTTGTTTGTCAGCAGGATACTCAAAAAGTACGGAACGGATTCGGATGCAACTTTGTAAAGTTGATGGAAATGCCAAAAGAAACAAGTGATTAAATTTTGGCATCTCTGAGTGCTTTTTAGGATTCCAAATGAGCTAAATACTAATAAATATTTCAAGTTAGCCTACTCTGCCAATAGATGTCGCTGTGTAGTGAAATCGGGTGCCAGGAGCGTCTTCCTCTCGGAATTTCCGTCGAGAGGAACCCTCCCCCGTCCCTCTACGCCGCCCCAGTCGTGAAAAATCCGCCTCGGAAGGCTCATAAGGACCCGTGACGGCGGAGGTTTCCATTCTCTGAGTGTATATATGCCTCTAGTTATTTATTATGTTTACCTCAATCATGTCTTTAAAAAAGATATCCTATCCTATAAGTTTTTAATTGTACGTAGTTACTGGAAATCTATATTTTCATAAACATAAATGTAACAATAATGTATCAATAAATAGAAATCCAACATATCTTAACGTCCTTATTATTACATAGGTCATTAACTTGCCGACCAACAAGATAATTATGGCTAAATTATCATCACAGATGTGCTTACCTATGTTCCAATAGTCTCTTAACAATTCTCTTAAAGCTTAAGATTAAATTCAAACTCATATATCGACATAATTATATATATCTCGATTATTATTGTGGTGATTTGTTTGTGGCTACGGAGAACCATGACTTTCTGACCCCAATCACTCAAAAATAAATGATACATGAAAGTAAGCACGTTAGCTCAAACCACTTCTTTATTTTGTTTTGTGTCATAAAACCTCATACGATAGTTTTACTTGTAGAACAAAATCACCCCTAATACAATTATCTTCACAGAAGGATTTCCAAAACACAAGACTTTTGTCTTTATATCAAATTTGAAAAATATCTAAAATTGAAGTGGAATTGAAGCACTTTTTGCTATCGAGTCAAAGAAACTATATATTTGGCTCTAAAAAACGACAAATACTACATCTATGAAAAATATATGAAACCAATCAAATGTGTAAAAAAAATCCTTATTTCTTCAAACAAATGTCACCATACTATAATTACCATTAACTTTTTATAGTAATAAAACATCAAAACAATGAATTCTTTCATCTAGGGATACTTCAACACTGTCTAATTTTTATTTTAATATACTTTAGGGAAAATTTACTTATTTTTTTATAAATTATATTTCATTCATACAACATTTTTGTAAAAAGAAAAGTGGTAGGGGACAAATGGTCAATATATAAAGTTTAAAACACGAAAAATGCTTTAAAAAAATAAAACTTGGATTCAATTTTTTCATAAAATATATAAATGTTTATTAATAATTGATTCGGTCTAGGAGGGAGATGTATCTTTCCACCAACTTGTCCAGTCCTATAGGGAGAGGGTTCCCCTTGACCCACGAGGCGTACATAATTCCTTGAACCTTGGAAATTATGGACTCTATTTGAAAAGCGTTTTCATAATTGGGGGACGTTGATATTAGCCAGTCTGGGGGTTCAAGGTGTTCACCGTATGCCCTTTGTATTTTTTCCTCTACTGACTTAACAACAGGGATAATGATTGGGCAGAAATAGAAAAAGTGGAACGAGGTCTCCTTCTCTTTCCCACACCAGTGGCATAGTTGATCTTCTGAATGGATCTTCGAGTTACTCATGAAGAGAGATGAAGTTGCTAGCCTGTATCGGAGCCATTTCTGTCTTGAATCTGAGAAGGGATTCTTCATTATGATTTGAGGACATAACGAGGACACATTCCTGCTTTCATCGAGCTTATGGAGTCTTCTTTTTACAATTTCCGAAGGCGGTTTTTGCTCAACATTTTTATGATATGCTCGGCGAACATCTTGATTTTTAAGATTGGATAAGCCGATGTAAAAAGGGATGGGTGGGCCAAACGGAATTTCAGGCTCTGGTCGGTCTTTTATTATTTTTTTCACCCTAAAGTCCAGGATGAAGTTTTTTGTTTTTTCCTCGTTTCTGTGGAATTGACCAACCGAGGTAAGGTGACAGTCTTTGAGAAATTCCGTACGACTAAGTAGTCTAGGGTTTTCGTTTAATGGCTCATCTGAACCCAAAAGAGGAAGGCACCCCTCTATGACTGACTTCCACGATTGTTTCATTTTTTTCCAGTAAGAGCCACACAGAGGCAGAACTTTAAAGAGTTCTGTAGGTCCCACATGGATTCTTTCTGAAAAATGGTGTCCTGTGTTATTTAAAAATATTTTTTTAATTCTTAAAGACCAGAAGTCATGATTTGTGAAAAGCCTCTTCATCCATGAGAGATTCAATGCTTTCCACATACATTCCACGTTTAGAGCGTTTAGTCCCCATTGTGACGTTTTGGTCTATTCTACTCTGGGAAACATATGGCCTTGAGTTTCCCCAAATTAACCCTGATCTTATACTGTAAATATCACGGCACAGATCCTTTGAAAATGGAATGTATCTCAGAATATGCCAAATTTTTGGAATAATTGCTGAGTTCCATGCTATTAGTCTTTCAAAACGAGAGAGGGAATACTTTTGTAAAAAGTTACGCTTTTTTGTAGTGTTTCTAAGATCCTGGTCATATTTATCTTATCCGCGATGCTTGAAGAAGAAGCAACGTCGATCCCAGAATTGACGCTGAGTCGACAAAAGCAAAATCATTCAGGAAGGGTTTCAACTCGTTTCCGCAATTTGTCACTATTTGGGTCTTTGTGACATTGATAGAGAGACCAGAGCATTTTTTGAAAGCGTTAATAGTGTCCAAGGAGCTTTTGATAGAGTTTAATACCGTACAAGTTGTTCCAGATTTGAATATTGTCAGGTCATCTACGTACAGGGTACATAAATCCCCAAATCTTGAAGCGCCCGTGTCGTATCCAGATACAAGTTTTTCATATAACCCGTTTATTGCAATTAGGAACAAGGATGGCGATAAAGAGTCACCTTGTCTACAGCCTCGAGTAATGAAAAACGTACTCTGTGCTCCGGGGAGATCTATACTAGAAGAAGAGTTCCGTAGTGTTGTGAAAATCATTTCTACAAATATATCCGGTAAGCCATAACGAAATAATTGCTGAATAATAAACTGATGAGATAAGGTATCGAACGCTTTTTCAAAGTCCACCAAAACTGCTGCGTATTTATCTTTAACTGACGAATAATAATCAATTGCGTCCTGAACAGATCTAGGGATGCCTCGAGGAAGCGACCAGGCATGAATCCTTTTTGGTTGGGTGTAATTATATTGGGAAGAATTTTGACAGCCTTTTGTTGAGTATACCGGTTAGTATTTTGAACGAAGTATTTAGTAAAGATATAGGTCTATAATCTTTTATGTCTTCTCCTTTCTTCCCCTTTTTAAGATCAAGGTGATGAGAACACGGTTCATGAAGTCCGGAACAAAACCCATGCGGAATATTTCTTCATAGGACTTTTCCAAAATAGGTGCAAGACTTCCCGCGAACATTTTATAAAACTCAAAAGGCAGCCCGGAAAACCCAGGGGCCTTGAACTTTTTCTTATACTGTTGAAGAAAAGTAAGTATTTCAGATAGAGTTATAGGTGATCCAAGGTTTTCTTGAATCCTTACAATACCTTCAAAGTCTCCACTTATGCTAGGAGTAGTTGAAAGCAGTGGTTTCCATCGTGTAGAGTCTTTATAAAGTCTCCAATAGAGACAGAAATCGCAATTCTTGTTCGGGAGGCACTCATTACATGAAAACAAATTTGAGTAATAATTGTTTGCAATTTTTTCAACCACGATTGGGTCTTCCGAGATCTCACGAGAACTGGTCTTGAGGGATGTCATTTTTGTTCTGCGAAGAGATCCTTCCAAATGCCGGAAAAGAGGTTTCCCTTTGATATTGAGATCAACAATTTTTTGCCTCAATCTTATAGCCACACCCGTGTTTTCATAATCGATGATGTTATCCAATTCTGAATTGGCCGTAGCACATATCCCATCTAGTTTCATTATACGATCCTTAGTTAAACTTCTTTCCTTAGCTGCCTCTCTACCACGTCGCATAAAATCTTCCGAGAACACATTTCAATATTTTCAGAGTGTCACAGGCCGAAACCAGTCCTCTGTCCATAATTGACCTTTTTTGCGATATCATTTCCTGGATTTCAACCCTGCAATCTTCGGAGTCTAAAAGGGAAACATTTAGTTCCCACTTAGACTTCGGAGGTCTTCTGGGGTTCAAAAAAGATGCCAATATCGGATGGTGATCTGATATATAGCATGGCATTACCTCAAAGTTAGTGAGGAGGTTTGATGTTCTAAAGGACGAAAATATATAATCAAGTCTACCGTATATATTGTTTTGGATTTTGTTTTTGTATGAAACGTCATTTTTGGAGAGGAGCTATCTTTTATGAGCCCCAAGTCGCAGAGGTTCATATTGCTTACTAAAGTTTCCAAATCTTTTGAGTTACTTTTGTTGTTGGATCCATTGTAACCTTGGGCGTCCCTAGATGGTTTTCGGGTGATGTTGAGGTCTCCCAATTTTACTTGTTCAATCCAACAGTTTTTTAAAGAACCAAAACTTCATATTGCTTATGTTATGGGTTTTAATTTCTCCTAAAAAACTTTAGATTTTGAAAGAGTAGAATTTGTAATACATTGATGTATCCATTAGAAGTGATATGACCAAACAATAAATCACTTTCTTAAATTAATTATTAAATTGGAAAAATATTAATTTGATTTCATTTAAACAATTCATTATTATATATATACTAAAACAAATAGTTTATCTAAGGCCCTTCTTCCCCTAAAAGTTCCGGGCTTTCCATATTTTGAAAACGTTTGTTTGGAGTTGAATCTAAAGATGTCCACGGTAGAACCGCTATAACACAAAGGGATAATCCTCAAGTAGAGTCTCTGTACAAACTCCCCAAATTGAAGAGAGGTTAAAGAGTGGGTAAGTTTAGTTTCAAACGAAATGTGTATGTTTTAAGTTAAAGCTAATTGAAAGTCATCATTTTATTTACAAGTTCTTAAAAATAAAAAATATATTTATAGAATGATACAAGAGCGTAACGTCAAGCTTCCTCCCAGGTCCATCTTCTATCTTTTTAAAGTATGGATACAACAAAGTAAGGAACATGATTACAAAAGGATTAATTTTTAAAGTTTGATTATTTTTTGTATCATACTATCAAAATATGTTCAAACAGGAAACAAGGCTTCTATGAATTAATGCTTATAATCTAAGCGCTGTTGACTAACATTTTGTGGTTGAATGCAGCGTCTGCATAAATGCATACACATATAGTGTACATGTACATAATAAACTACTCCATTAAATTTATAAGAAGCTGTTTATTATCATTTTAAAGGACTATATATTTTTATAGATGTAGGAGGAAGAACCATGAGAATGGTGGGAATGAGTTCATTGACATTTTAAGTCAGGTTAAACTTTTGACAGTAAGATATATTATAAACATAAGCACAATAACATGTAAAGAAGATATATGTCACCGACCTATATAGTAACTGGATGTACAATAAAAAGGTCGGACCACTACTTCCTGAACTTATATCCCTCGTGTAATCTCCCAACCATCATTTAGTGAACTTTTATTTTTCTACGATAGATTGGATGTGCTTAGTAAGGTTATTAGAATGGGGGTTTCGGTTATAGAATACTTTATTTTTATCTAAAAAAGGGTAAATAAAATTTAATAACATTAAAAAAACAATTACACAGTTGTGTTTAAGGAAAAACATAATTGAACATTATATTGCACAATTACTTTCTAAAAATTATATCCTTAATCAAAGTGCAAAAATTCATTTTTCCGTAAAAAGTGACGATGAACGTTACATGTCTTTGCTGATTGTCGTTACATGCATTTGCTGATTGTACTGCGATATCAATTTTGGAGACCTTTCTAGTTCTTAATGTTAAGGGATTGCACAACTTTCCCAATAACATTTTGAAAGGTGTTTTATTGCAAAAAAAAATCGATCAGATGCTTTAAAAGCGATTACTTATACGATCATAAATGCTAAGGCTCTTATTGCAAAGAGGTTGTCCACCAACGAATACATCTGATCCGAGGAACTCAGAGCCCTAATGCTCTCAGCGGTGGCGAGATATGGAGAACTTTCGCTACAGATACTGTCAGTTGTGGAAGACTCTTGGAGTGTCGCCAAAGAAATAAATATTTCTCATCAAAGTCGAAGAGTCTTTTTAAAATAATAAAAAACTATTGAAATTTTAGTGATGTTTGTATAAATATTTCTTTTATTGTTGTGCATTCTAGGTTAAGTTATTTCTTTTATTGTTGTGCATTCTTTGTTAAGTTATTTATTTGATTTTATGTTTGTTAATCTTTTTTTGAAGTTTTAATTTTAGACTACAATTTCTATTTATGTATTTTAATACACAATCACTTCATTGAAATAAAGATTTGTAAATAAAAACTGACGATGAATCTGTATAATCCTCTTTAAAACATTTAAGTGTTGCACTGCCCTTTATGGCACATAATGAATTAAGTATCCAGCCCACAAAGAAGATCCTGCGAAAATAATGTATGTTAGATTGTTGAGCATTTGATCCTATTTGATAACAACAACAATCATTTTTTTTAGTTGTACTTAATAATGTGTGTTAAAGGATTTAAGATTGAAAATGATTCCTTTTAAAGGTGTAAATAATAAAATTATAAATAAATATAAGAATATCAAGATCTCAAGAGCCTTCCGAAGGAGAACATCTTTAAGTAATTAACGGTGGCTACTCCAGAGGCGCTTGTCAGACACACTCATATTTGTATCGGGTAGTATTCGTCCGAAGCTTAATTATTCCAATTTTTGTTAATTGTTTTTTTCCTCTCCGACTGTTCAATCTCGTTGTTCAATTGTTTTTTGGTGATATAACATGGGATCATCAAGACAAGTTCTTAGAGAAGGGTGAAAGGACTCTACTTTATAATTATATGAAATGATTCCTTCATTATTGAATATATATATATAAATTTATTTATACTCAACATATTTTTAAATCATATTTGGCATAGCCTAAAATATTATTTACCTGTTACTAAATTTAAAACGTCAAAAATTAGTTGAATAATAATATATACATTTATTTTATTATTTAATAGTATTGCGCCAAGCTCAATTTGAAAAAAAACTAATTTTTAACGGTAATTCTCTTCATTTTTCTTTATTATGACAAAGAATAATTATCATTAAAAAGTTTTATAAATTATTCCCATAAATTACTTATGGATTCTTAATAAATAATTAGTGAAAGATAAATTTATAGTGACACCTATGTTCATGCTTATTAGATCAACATGCTCAGGGTGTAATGAATAATTTATATACTCATTCGTAGCAATTGGCTAGTAAGAGTATAATGGATGTCATTTAGTTTTAATTTATGTGGACCATTGTCTACAAATATTTATCATCAACTCTCTCGCTCTGTAGATATAGTACCTTAATCAATAGGATATACAAAAAGTTTGTAAATAACTAGGATACTTCGGTCAAAATAAAAGTAATAAATAAATCAACAAACTGCAAATATATATAACCTTTTCAATGGGGCTTTTAAGGGACTGACAAATAAATTGAAAATAACCATAATATTATTTTGCATCAATTATTTTTGTCAATTCTACACAATCCATAAAATAAAAAATATGATATAGAACTGATAATGATGACAAAACTTAAATATTTTACAGTGGAAATAATACAAGAAAGAAATAAAATGATTTTTTATTAATCTTTATTTGAGTTATAAGAAAATTTAACTTTACTGTTTATACGAGCATTTAAATGCAATATGCAATTAACTGCAAATATGAACTGCAATATTTAACTGCTACATTTGCTTAAAAATTTATCATTAAACTTAAATTTAGGTTTTATATAAAATTAACATAACTTAAAAAACATTTTACAAACTTATTTACATACATAAAATTGAGATATATATATAACAAAACTGTCAAACATTTATGGTCAAATATTTACACAGGGGACAATTCAGAAATATATAAAACCAATCTAAACTTAGCATTTAAAAATAATTTTTCTCAGTGGGAGCAAATAGATAACAATTCTTCCAATATTATGCTTATCATCAGGGCTGTTGGAATTTGGAACAAAAAAAATGCCCTATATGCCCAGAAATATGCGGGGGAATTGACGAAATAAGCGAAAAATATGCAAAAAGGTCAAATGAGAAAAAAAAAAGCCTTATATATGTGTAAAGTAATGTATATTCTAAATAAATAAAAATTATGTCATGTAATCATTGTTCCACTGAAGAATGAGCATATCTTTTACATGTTTCTCTGTCAAACTGGTTCGCTGGTCAGACAAAAGAGACTTTAGTTTGGAGAAGACCCTTTCGCAGTCCACAGAGGTAATTGGAGTGCACGAGAAGAGGAACGGCAATTTGGGATCATCTTTGAGCTCCAATGTTCTCTCTTCAGAATTAATTTTTTCGAAGTCCGGTTTTTTGCTCAAGGACACTGTTCAACTTGCTGGCAAAGGGCTCAACGGTCAGCTGCATCTGCACCCTCTCAAGGATTCCAATGCTCTCCGTCAGTGGAAGGCGCTCTTGTAGGCTTGAAATGGCGCGTACCAGTTGAGTAAAGTTGCCCTTGATGAATGCCACCTCACCCGGCAGTTTAGGGTCCTTGAACAGTTTCTTGGCTTTGACGATTGCCAAGCTGTCGCCATTGAGAGATTCTATGAAGTCTCCAATCCCTTGAAATGGTTGCAGTAGTAGAATGCCGCTTCGAGCCAAGTTCCTCACCTGGTCAGGCAAGGCTCTGGGACAGGAGGAACTTGCCCGGAAGCGGCAAGGGTCTTCTTGAGTCGAGGTGCTTTGACAAACATGGCGCCATTGTGGGGAAGTTTAGACCCGTAAATACTGAATATATATTTTATATATAAGATATATAGATATATATATATATATTATATATATACTAATAAAAAATAATTCCGTTCGTTCGTTTCCCTGTATCTCCCGAACGGTTCATTTGATCTTGACGAAATTTTCAGTGAATAGTTTTCAGAACTCAGGGAGTCTTTTAGTGGGGTTGCCAACTCCTGGAAAATTTCGTCATTGCCATGCTTATATATTAGGGCTGTTCTTATTTTTCAAATGTTTGAAATGTTAGCAACATTGTGGATTTTCTGTTTCTTGGTGATAAAAGAAGACGACATACAAAGTTTGAACAAAATTGGTCAACATTACGAGGTCGCACAACGAAGTCAAAGTTTTAAAAATTTAGTTAAAATATAGTTTTCCGCAGATTTCTTGAAAATGGTGGACGTTACAGACTTCAATAATAATTATTAATTTAAAGCAAATCTAATTTACTACCAGACGTATGTTTGATGTTTTTTAATAAAACAAAGTTTTCAGTAAAAACAAAGAAAAAACGGAGTGTGTAATGTTAGCTTATTTCATAGCTTTTTTGTATCAATTAACTTCACTCGCCTGTAGAAGATGACTTTTTCGCTTCAGAGTAAAATAGTACTTTTAAGTTTAGGAAACCTTTAGATGATAATCCAAAAATGACCTTGGTTGCATTCTAGCAATTCAGAATTCAGTTCAATCTGAGTTTACATTATATGATTCAGAGCCTGTATTGTCCTATAAGAAATCGATTATGAAAAAAAAATAATGTGTTTTTTAGATTTGCGTCAAGGTATCCTCTCAAATTTTACTTTGTCTCTGAGGCATTTATAATCCATTATATGCTTCAATTTGTACGCGAGATATGCTTTTTTATGTATGTACATATAACTCTCTACTTATTAAATTGACATGATTTAGTATACCAAAATATAAAAGCTGGTATACCAAGCTTTCATTTGATATGTTTTGTGTTCTAAAAATCGCTATACTTTAAGAGATATAAGCAATACATTTTTGCACGTACTCTCCCCAAAAAATTATAAGAGAAAGAAAAAAAGAAGGGAGAGAAGTGAGGCAAAATACTTTCTCCCTTCTTTTTTTATTTCTCTTTCTATCCAGCTAACAGTAACAGCAGTTACCAAGTGGTAATTGTATTCTCATATCAAAAGATCAATTTTTTGGGGAAGTACGTGCAAAAATGTATTGCTTATATCTCTTAAAGTTTAGCGATTTTTAGAACACCAAACATATCAAATGAAAGCTTGGTAAACCAGCATTTCTTTCGCATCAATAGAAGCTTCGAAAAATTAAAAATTATTGTCTTGATATGCTTCAAAATTAAACTTTTCAAAATTAGAAACATTATTGACTATATGTTTGAGCTTTATTAAAAAAATATATATTTCTAATATATATGTGGATTGCAATAATATCTACATAGAGAATTGATTATTAGTGATTTCTCGAAAATCGTTAAATCAAAATGATTAAACGTTTGCAATGTAATTAGGAGTGCACTCACGAAAAACACTTAACTCCTCGGGCTTATGATTTCTACATATATTTCAGGCCTTCATTTTGTATGCAAAAACAATCAAACTTTCAACCAAAGGGTTGATTCATGAGCTCTGATACTCTCTCTTTCTCTCTCTACATCTTCTAATAATTTCATTTTCTACAGAAATTTACTTTGCTCAAGTTTTCGTAGATAAGCAACTGTTGGAAATTATGAACTTAAATATCAACAAATAATTTGTTGATTGTATTTAGCAGCATCCTCTTATTGTTATTTATTTTGTTTATACAGTCAACTTCGCCTAAGTCGATTCTCTTGGGACTGTGCAAAACAATCGACTGAGGTGAAATTCGAGTAACAAATTTTGATTGCTAAGTCGAAGAAAAATTCGATATACAGGTAGGCGTGTGTGTGTGCACTCGCTCACATGCAGTGCAAATCATCAAAAACGTTCAATATTTTTCTCCACTTCAACCATCTGTGTCTGCTTCCTTGTAATACACAGTGTGAACGGCAGGCGCAGTGTATGCGGCTGTGTTTTGGAAAGTGAGCGCCCTCTTCGAGTTATGCGAAGTTATTAGCTTGTTTATGTATGTGTTACTGTCAAAATATCTGTTCGACTTAGGCGAAATATCGACTTACAAAATTGACTTGTACGATTTTTATTACACACATGTCAATGGAGAAAAAAATGGGACTTTTGATTATTTCCGAGTTAGGCGACTTTTCGACTTATGCAATTTCGACTTAGGCAAAGTTGACTGTACGTTTATTTTCATGTGTGAGTATAAACTTGGATAGCACCGTGTCGTATAGATGGTTTCAATTAGTTGCTCATCGGATTTCCATTGTTGTTGCATCTTCATAGATTAATTCCCTGATTCATACAATTTAATTATAAGGCCGGAAGAGAGACTTGTTCTTTTTAATGGAGGACGAATGAATTCGTATTGAACATTAGTTCACTGGTCAAGAGTATTGCTATCAGGAAGTGGGATTTGGATGCATATGTACACAGACAATTTATTATGAATCAATATTGGTTCATCAAGAGGAGTATGGAAATTATGGATTGGAAAATGTATATATAATTTGTTTATTGTATTTATGAGCGTCATCATATTGTTATTTACTTTGTTGATATTTTTATTTCATTGTTTATCTTTATTATTATTTGATTAACACGTTCTTACTTTGGCATTACTATTGTTGTATATAGTTCACTTAAGAACGCCTTAGAATATAGAAGGAGGACTGATGTCTCCCAAAAAAACTTAGATAACAGTCTACTTTTATTGAGACCCGTCCCGGCCTTTAAAGGGAATATGTTCATAAAAAACATTTTCTCTTCTCCTTTAAGGCACTGGTAAGATGAATCTAATATCATTGTTAAAAAAATTCCTTGGGGTGGTTAATTGTGAGGCAGGAACGAATGCGAAACTGTATATCCAATAAAATTTGTCCCCAAAAATAATAAAATGTCATTTCTTACTCATTATAATAGTAGTATTACTTGGGGAAATTGTGGAGGTGCTATTTTTAAGAGCGTCGTATAACAAACAGCTTATTTTATATAGCTTTTAAAGTGGCATGCCTTTATAGCATCATTGTAATGCAGGCAGTAATTTTAAATCCAATAATCCCCTAAATATAAATGGTCATAATTTTAAAGTAACGATATATAAAACTTTATAGTTTTATATCTTACCAGCCTTTATTCAGCATAATCTATATAATTATATAATAACTTTATTCTTGCACGTATGACTACACTTCACATCTAAAGAATCCTTTATTATTCATGACTCAGGAAATGTTCGATCATAAGAAAATATTTCAAGGAAGAGGGGAGTATGTTTTATTTTTAAGTATTAGAAAAAATGAGAATTCGATTTAGCAAAATGTCAATCAAATTTTTAAGAGAACATATTTAAATGGTATTGAACAAATATATTTATAAATTTATCACTTTTTTTTCTTTAATGGGTCATTTATTTAAAAACCATACATATAAAATATATACAATAATAAATAAAAAGAGCAAGAGGGGTTGTGATTATAAAATCATAAATAAACACTTTTTTTGCTCAGTTTGTTAGCAATATCATAGGTTGTACGGATATTATATAAATTTGGGAGAATATCCATTAGTTTTAATATGACATTACCTACACTTAAAACGTTTATCTATATTGAAATAACTTCCAACCAAGAAATAAGTATAATTTATTATAGAAAATATGTAATAAATTGGTTTCAAATGTCAAACATTTCACTAGGGCAAGAGATTTTATAAGCATTACTAATAAGTACAATAAATCAGATTGCATTAACCAATTTGACGTGAATTCCTATTTGAAGAGCATCAAGTGAGCTTCGGTGATGAATTGGTGAGCTCCCTCTGATCAGGAGCAGGGCTTGGTCTTGTCATTCGGCGAGTGAAAGAGAGTCACTCAGGCACATTAAAATAATTATTCATCCTTTTAAAATGTTAGCAATTGTTTATACCATATTTGATGTCTCGTCAAATATATTCCTACAAAAAGATTGTCTGTTTACTTCAAACCTAACGATTTAAAAAAATTGTATCTGAGAGAATGAAATAATACTTTTATAATAAAAAAAGAATTTTAAATTCATAATTTTTTATCCTTGGTGAATATTTTGGTGTTTGTTATATATATATATTACAAAAGAGATCAAGACAGACATCAACCCATTATTTCTCCTGATATTCTTCTTCAAGGCATAATTTTTTTGCAAAATATTACATCAGTGGCAATACCGACAATATTGACTGAGGGTTGATCCCATGTACCCCGAAGAATACTCTATGACAGCCCTACAGTAGTAGACGAGCCCATAAGTAACGTGTCAGAAGACTTAAGAGTGCAAATGAATGCGATAGCACAGTGTGTTTGGGTGCGTTCACCTCTCAATATTTCAGGTTCGATTTCCGATAAATAATTAAATACTCAACACAGATAAATTAATGTAAAAATAGAAATTTATACTTATTAAAATATATTAACGTCTATATAATAATATTAAAGTTCAACTCTCAATGTTGGGGGTGCAGGTTCGAATACTCCCGAGAGGTGAAGGTCAGTTTTGGTCAACCTCATTGATAAGATCCTAGGCTGGAGTGACTCATTTACAAGCTAGATTGCTTATTTATATCCAGTCGGATGCAATTCTATCGAACCATATATGCAAAAAGAGGGTATAGATTTGGTTATAGCCAAAATAAGTAGTACGTAAAAAGTACTATGGCATGTATATCCCCAGTTTACAATATGGAATATTACTATTTCCTGATTGAAATTTAAATATTTTAGTAATATCTCCTACTTTTGGAATTTGAGGTATAAATATCGTAAATATATAATTAAGAATATGTGATGGCAGTTCTCACAGTTACAAAAATAACCAATTTAGATGGTGAGCCATATATTTTTTATGTCTCATTAGAGTGCAGTGAAACAAAATATTTGGCCAAATATTATCGATATCGAGGAGTTTAATATTTGAATAGTTTTTTGAAAAGCTTTGAGGCCTTTCAGAAAAGATACTTAGATTGTTAAATTTAATACCCCAATAGTCATAAAAAGTGATTGTCGTTCTTCCAATCACGCTTTAGAAAGTCCTTCAATGCTAGATATCCATAACAAAAATATTCAATTATTGGACTGGAGTTAAGGTTCATCTTTTAAGAGTGGATTTTCTTTTAAACTTGAAAATATCCCAGATTCGATTAACTAATGAGTAGGTTATTATAAATGCGGTAATAGAATTGATACAATTTCTTGGACCTTTATTGGCAAAATACAAACTAAATGATATAAAACAATGCTTAATTACTTTATCAAGCTTATTTTATTTCTTCTTTACTTCCTATACTACCACCTCTCCTGAAAAAAACCCTGATTGCTTGTAAACAAGTTTTTCTATGGCACTTCAATCCATTTACCTTTCACCTCACAGCTCCACTAACTTAATTGTCCTGGAAAGCCATTAAAAATCTTCATTAAGACATGGCACAAAAAAAGCCCCTTTCCTTTGCCCCTCCTATCCCTTTTTAAGGAGCCATAAATTAGACAAATGGCTTAATAAAAAGTATATATATATATATATATATATATATATATATATATATATATATATATATATATATATATATATCCTAACAAAACATTGAAAAAATAGTACGCATTATTCTCTTGAGAAACGGTTATACTGTTCTTCCATCTAATACAACACTTCCTTTTTGGCAAGATTTAATATCATTATTTGCGTCCTTAATGGCGGCAGGGAAATGGGAGGATCCTACAACTTATTATTGTTATTATATTAAAAAATAATTGTCACATAAAAAGAGTAATGCTCCGAATGGATGATTTAATATTATTTAAACACCATTTGATTTTATTGCCTATATAGACCTAACAAATTAACTTATAGGAGCAACAACTAAAGGCTTGATTATTTATTTATTTATTTACAGAGTGAAACAGTAAAAAATAAATTCCTTAAAATATATGTAAAATCTCCTTAACTTATTCAACCATTTATTCAATGTTATAGGATCAAAAATCCTAAGTACATAAACAACGTGGAAGCGTGGAACACACTGATTTATATGTAATTATAGTACATTCTTCTTTAATATGGCCTTGGACACTTTCATACATTTTTTCAAAAATGAAAGGCTCAATTCAAAAGCAAAATCCAAAACTGAATGGATCACTGTTTGAAAATAAATATCGTGGAGAACTACAACATCGATTTAGAGCCCACACTGTTACATCTCCTTCTTAAAATACGTTCCATAACCTGGATGAATAAATGTAACTACCTTTTTTACTTACTTGGGCTTCTTGTCAACTAGAAGTAGTCCCCTCTTCAAATAAATTTATTTATTGGAATTAAGATCTTTAAAACAAATTAATATTCCCTTTTTTCATTTGTGCTATTTCTATTTTATAGTTTGTCCAAAGAAAGCATGAAAATATTAGATATATGATAATTATAAAAAAGATCCAAAGAGTATTTTAAGGCCAAAATAAATTATTCATGCTTTTTATTATTTGTTACATTTCCTTCTTCGTACTGTGCGTATATATATATATATATATATATATATATATATATCGTCCCGCTTTCTAGATATAAAATGCAGACACTATATTATAGGAATAACCAATATGATAGTATTATATATATGTATATATTGCTCGTAAAATACTATTTAAATTGTGTCATTAGTTTTTTTATTGCTTTTTAAATCATTGCCAAGGCACAAAGGGCCATAATCAGTAGGAGAGAATGCACCTTTAATAAAAAGCTTTTTTGTGATTTATAAAGAGCAGTAGGATTCCTTTGTATGAGCACAAAAATGCAATGTAATTCCGAACACGTAGGATAGAAAAACGAATGCTATTTTGAGATATATTGCGCTCATTTATTAGCATTTACAAACGTAATACAGTTATGTATATGTATAATAAGCACTAAATACTTATAATTTGTGAGAAGCAATAAATATCCTATGATTTGAGTAGGACACTGTTTTAATACTGTAGTGTTTGATAAGTTAGCTGAATGTTAATTTGACCAAGTAAATGCACTCAATATTGTATCGCATATAGAATATAACTATGCTGAAATGTCAGTAATGCAATGATAATAATAAAAAATTAGTTAGGCTTGTTAACTCGAACGCCTTTTATCGCATAAAGTTTTATGTATACCAATATAATCTAAAGATTTGTTGCTTTTCTCTATGGTCCCCTTACAAAATCATGAACACGATAATTATGAAAACATATCATAAACTCTATGCAAAAAAGATCGACTTTAAAGAAGGACTTTTAATGGGATTTTATAATGTATATGCCGCAGTAGATATGGAGATCCAGTAAAGTTGATGACTCTCCTGATAAAGATCACGATCGCATCCTCTCCTAGGAGTCACTATGATCGGGATTTATACCAGAAGAATCAACGACTCTGCTTGAAGAGATCAGGAATTATACCTCTAAAAAGGGTTCTAGGCGCAATGGCCGTGCCCGCTTTTGATGTTTCTCTTTTTGAACGTGTCCGTTCTCGCTGTGAATATGAGTGGCCATATTCCTACTCTGCAGTGAATGGATTTCGCCGTTTTAATAGGTAGATGTCGTGTACAGCATATGAAGTATAGCCACAAAAAGGAAGAATCAAGGGAGATAGCGTGCGCTCAGTATCCCGATAGTTGATGCTGATCAAAATAAATACATGGTGAGATAATGTTTTGTGTTGAGAGATATGATCTTCCTCATATCGAGATGTTAAAGAACAAGTTACAGAGCCTTGCAAGTGGACAGCCATCAATCCTTAACCCACGTAAGAAGTGTCAACTCCAACCAGTCCATCTTCTCCACCTGCCCCAAACCCTCTCCATCCATGATCCTAGGTTCCATAGACTAATAATGCTTATTTATATCAAGACAGATGTAATTGTAGCGAATCATATAGGCAAAAAACCTCTACATCCATTAAAAAGTCTGGGAACTCCCGTCTCCATACTATAAAGGCGGCTAACACAATCAAAATGAGGATCTGCTTCTCCCAAACGCGCACATTTCTTTTACGCATGTACAATATCCAAAGGCTCCCGGAAGCCCCAAGAGTCTAGTGAGTTCTTCACATTCGTTAACCCCAACATAGAACACTACGGACAGTCAATTCCTCAACGTTTAGGAAATGAAGGGGGTGATGGGATAATGACAAGAAAAGCCTCTTCTGCATCCGATAAAAAGTACGTCTTGATTTCCCTTTTGCATCCAAACAGAACCTTCTTGATGAGACAGTCCAAGTGATCCTTCCTTAAGGGATGATGCTGCGGAGTTCGACGAGAACACTCCAGATCTGCACAACGATGATGATAAATCCCCTATATTATGGAGAAAAAAGAATAAAGTAGGGCTAAAGATGCCCGTCATCCAGTACGGAACATGGAAATGCTCATTTACTTTGTAAAAATACGATATTTTGTGAAATAAAAGTGTATTCCAGTATTTAAAATACAAATATATATGGTAATTATGTATATATTTACATGTATTTATAAAAGTCCTATAAAATATATAAAAGGAATGTATATTATAGTAGTTCTGTTCTTATACAAAAGGTAAAGTTTTATTTTTACTGTAAATATTTTTTAGCTCAACAATCGGATGGCAAAAGTTGTTTTTAGTGATGGCATTGATATAAAATATTGTAGAAATAGGAAATATGTACCATATCAATGGCTTTTATTTAATGTATTTTATGAAGAAAGCAAATATCTCGTGGGGGGAAATCAACATTTCATCTAACATTGTTTTTAAGGATTTTTATATTTCTTATATTTTCAATAATTTTCATATTCCTAATGGAGAAAAATGAGGGGGGGGGGGGGGATTTGAAGTATTTCATAGTGGTACGCATAAACACACACATATACATATATATATATATATATATATATATATATATATATATATATTAGGGTTGTTCTTATTTTTCAAATGTTTGAAATGTTAGCAACATTGTGGATTTTATGTTTCTTGGTGATAAAAGAAGACGACATAGAAAGTTTGAACAAAATCGGTCAACATTACGAGGTCGCACAACGAGGTCAAAGTTTTAAAAATTTAGTAAAAATATAGTTTTTCGCAAATTTCTTCAAAATGGTGGACGTTACAGACTTCAATAATAGTTATTAATTTAAAGGAAATCTAATTTACTACCAGACGTATGTTTGATGTTTTTTAATAAAACAAAGTTTTCAGTAAAAACAAAGAAAAAAATGGAGTGTGTATTGTTAGCTTATTTCATAGCTTTTTTGTATCAATTAACTTCACTCACCTGTAGAAGATGACTTGTTCGCTTCAGAGTAAAATAGTACTTTTAAGTTTAGTAAAACTTTAGATGATAAATCCAAAAATGACCTTGGTTGCATTCTATCAATTCAGAATTCAGTACAATCTGAGTTTACATCATATGATTCAGAGCCTGTATATGTTTGGTGTTCTAAAAATCGCTATATTTTAAGAGATATAAGCAAATACGTACTCTCCCCAAAAATTGATCTTTTGATATGAGAATATACGATTACCATTTGGTAACTGTATAGTGTTACCTGGATAGAAAGAAAAAAAGAAGGGAGAGAAGTGAGGCAAAATACTCTCTCCCTTCTCTTTCTATCCAGGTAACACTAACAGCTGTTACCAAATGTTAATTGTATATTCTCATATCAGAAGATCAATTTTTGGGGGGAAAATGTATTTGCTTATATCTCTTAAAATATAGCGATTTTTAGAACACCAAACATATCAAATGAAAGCTTGGTTAACCAGCTTTAATATTTTGGTATACTAAATCATGTCAGTTTAATAAGTAGAGAGTTATATGTACATTAAAAAGGGCCTATCTTGCGTACAAAATGACGCATATAATGGATTATAAATGCGTCAGAGACAAAGTAAAATTTTGAGAGGATACCTTGACGCAAATCTAAAAAACACATTATTATTTATTTTTTTCATAATCGATTTCTTATAGGTCAATACAGGCTCTGAATCATATGATGTAAACTCAGATTGTACTGAATTCTGAATTGATAGAATGCAACCAAGGTCATTTTTGGATTTATCATCTAAAGTTTTACTAAACTTAAAAGTACTATTTTACTCTGAAGCGAACAAGTCATCTTCTACAGGCGAGTGAAGTTAATTGATACAAAAAAGCTATGAAATAAGCTAACAATACACACTCCATTTTTTTCTTTGTTTTTACTGAAAACTTTGTTTTATTAAAAAACATCAAACATACGTCTGGTAGTAAATTAGATTTCCTTTAAATTAATAATTATTATTGAAGTCTGTAACGTCCACCATTTTGAAGAAATTTGCGAAAAACTATATTTTTACTAAATTTTTAAAACTTTGACCTCGTTGCGCGACCTCGTAATGTTGACCGATTTTGTTCAAACTTTGTATGTCGTCTTCTTTTATCACCAAGAAACAGAAAATCCACAATGTTGCTAACATTTCAAACTTTTGAAAAATAAGAACAACCCTAATATATATTTTTTATTTAATGGGTCATTATTTTACTAAAACTGTATAAATTTGCATTAATTGCATGTTAACCATATTTGATATTTTTATCAATCGGCGAATTTCCTACCTTTAATAATTATTCTAAGCAATTAAAAAATAATCACTTAATATTAATTAAGTGGAAATAAATATCTTTTTGAAATACATTAAATATCAGGAGACAAAACTTTTATTTGAGATATTATTAATTGTACTACAAACGTGATCGGGACAACTCTAATATATTTATAGTTTTATATTTATTAAGTTATATTTATTGAACGTAAAAACAATCAACAACGTAGTTACTTATTAACGTAGTTACTTAATACTTATCTAAAATCATTCATGATAAACTTAAAACAGACTAAAAGCCGCCTGAATGCATTTTTAATATTTTTTAAAGTAACGTTATATTTGATAAATTTATTAAACACATAATTATTTTGTTTTATGTAGTATTACACATTATTATTAAAAACTTTCATTAATTGCATCAATTATGTCCTTGTTCATTAATTATGTGGCATAAAAATATATTGATAGCGACAGAAAGATTACGTCCCTTTTAATAACGTTAGAATCATTGTTCTAAAAACATTTAAAAAATAATACAGCTTGGATGGAACAGCCGAAAATAGAGTTCATTAGTCCAAATTATTAATATAAACATTCATGAGTCTCGAGTATCCAAGTCCTCACAGAATGGAGCACAAGCCTTCCAAATAAAATCAGAGTCCTTAAAAGTGGGCAAATCCAAGAGTGCGGATCCGAGTCCGTAGCCGTTAGCACGAATGACATGGCATATATGTCTTATTCGTCATAGGAAACGCCTTCTTTATGATCACAGAGACCTGGGTTCATGTCCTAAGAAGAAATGAGGTGAAGAGAAATGCTGGACCCTCCACGACTTCAGCATCCTTATTTGTAACCCGGAGCACTACAGTTTTTCTGCAATTTCGAAATGTTTTATTTGCACTCAAATGTTTTATTTGCACTCAAAATGTTTTATTTGCACTCAAAATGTATCATGATCAGGGGAATTATTCATTTATTTTGAGACGTCAAGGTATTTGTAACAAAAAAAACTATTTCGCTATTTAAGTTATTTTGATCAGCATCAATTATCGGATGTTGAGCGCACGCTTTATTCTTCCTTTTTTTGTTTCATATCAAAACGGCGAAATCCATTTACTGCCAAGTAGGAATATGGCCACTCACATTCATGACGAAAACGGACACATTCAAAACAGAAACATCAAAAGCGGGCACGGCCACTGCGCCTAGCACGCTAAAAGAGATGACGACTTAAATATAGGTGTTATTCAAATTATTTTAATTATGTCCGATTTCTTCTCAGATGAGTATTATATTGTTGATAATATATAATACATAAATACAATGTAAACAAAAATTTCGTCGCATTTGCTTCTTCCTTGAACACACAAATGAATTAATTTCCACCAAAATGTAGAAAAGAAATTGCAAATCTAATAAATTGTTTTTACAACATCGTAAAATTTTATCTAAATATTGAAGTCGTCATCTCTCCTAGAAGATATAATGATCGTAATCTCTACCAAGAGAGTCAACGATTCTACCGGATCTCCATCTCTGCTGGGACATATATATATCCAATATGTTTTTTTTTATAGATAACTAAAACATTATTTTTTTGTAGTGCAAACTAAACTTATTTGTCATTTTTATATTCTTCCAAAATACATATTACTTTCTTATTTATTTGTTATTGTGGTTTACATATCTTTTACTACGTTGAGACTTTGAGTTGAATAAAGGATCGCCTACTTGGCAACAATTTTTATCAATCATAAATATCTGGAAGTCTTTATAGATATACAATACGTTGGAAGATCCACTGAGATTATTGGAATTATAATTGGCTATTAATTTTATTTTTCCCAAATGTGGTTATCGCTACTGAACTCATTTTCAAAGGCGTTCCATTTTGCGGTAATTTAACTATTACTCTGATGGTTATTTATAGCATTATCTACATCCTTGTAGGAACCACAAATGCAATAAATGTACCATATTGCATCGATAGAGCATTACCTGCAGTCCTTTGTGAGCGTATCTTTGTTTTAAAAGATTTATGCATGTTTAGATATTAAGGATGCATATAATTTGATCATACTGTATTTGTTAGATCATCAAACATATTGCTGCCATAAATCTTTTTGATAAAAACAACATACCGTCCTCGTCTTACCTGAAAGAAGGGGAAACCTATATTAACAGTTTACAATCAAATTCTTAGATACATCGTTAAATGCACTTATATGCTCAATATAAAAAGCTGCATTGTAATCATAGTGTTTACTCTTAAATGAGGAATGTAGGGGATTAAGTAACGTCATATTATTCAATTATTTAAAGAATAAAGCCCACATTTTATCAATAAACTATTTTTTGGTAATGATTATAAATATACTCCTTTCGGCAAATATCGAAACTAATTGATTTTATTCAAACCTTTATAAAAATAAACTCTACAATAACCATAGTTATCTTAAATAAAACACTATCACAGTTTTACGTGAAGACCTTGTTTAATACAATGTTTTATACTTATGGCCGTTTATTTAAAAACGTGTGTCATGATATGGGTATATATCTTCACCAATTGATATTTTATTCAATTGATGATCCTTATGCAGTTGTTTATAAATCAGGTATATATATATTACATGTCTTTTCCTGCATTGAGACTTTTTGTTAATATAGGATCACCTGCTTGGCAACATATATATATATATATATATATATATATATCAACATGGTGCCTTTTTATTTAAATATGGTTCAATCGGGAGGAATTATCAAATTATATCATATATCAATCCATCCCAAAAAAGCATTTATAATATAACATCAAGAATACACAAAAGTAAGTATTTAGCTCCAAAAGATATATTATAACATGAAAACATTAAATTGGTTGGAGGTATTTGAAATAAGTAAATAAGAAAAAATGACAGAGATTTATTAAAATAACCAACAAAAATATAATAACATATATTTTTTTGCAACATTCCACCATTTCTTATAAAGGAAAACATATTTAATGTCATGGCTAACCTCTTTTACAATCTTGTGACTGTTCCATTCAACTACATATGTGTATCGTCTAACTGCTTTAACGATTAGTTCTGACAATGCAGTTGTGTTGGCTCGTATCTGCCCACCGAATGCTATAATTATTTAAGTCTGATTTATATGTAATAAATATAAAAGACATTTACCATTCAAAAAAGGTAGGAATTTAGCTTTGCCATACCCCAAAGGACTAAAAGTTCTTCAACTCCTTGAACTTTGGTGTTCCTTTTTTTCTATCAAGTTAAAGCAAAAAAGCAGAATTTAAACATGAATTAATTATTTCTTGCCACTTACGATTCAACCTCAAGTTTTATATGGAAGTCATCCCAGCTGTGGAATTAATTACTCATATAAATAAAAAGAGAAAAAGAGAAGTTGTAAATGAGAGTATGACATCCTTGACAGATATAATTATTCTAAGAATATCATACATTCATGGTGTGGTAAAAAAAGACGTTTTTTGGTCCCTTGAGGAACTTATTCTTTACTTTCATGTGCTGAAGTTCCTTCCTCCTAAATCATAATACAACATTTTTAATTTAAATATCTACATGAATTAAAGAGACTGGAGATATTCTTTATGCATGAGGGAGATTTTTGGTGTCATTTTCGATGAATGTATAGGCAAAATAGTAAAATAACTTAAAGAAGCGGTTTCTTTAAGGTTTGTAATTTTTCGTAATTCACAAAATAATCAACATTATGTCCTAATTACGATAACCTTACATATATTTTTTATATCAATGTCAGCACCAACACCATTTTGTGAAGTCAAAGTATTAAAAGTGCGTGATAATATAAATATATGTGAATAAACATTAATGAGTAAAATAAAAGCCCTGAACTATAGAGAAAAAAATAAGATTGATGATAAATTATATAATTTATCTTAAAACAATGTCAAAATTTGTAAGCTTAAAAAATACATTTAATACTTTTTTTAATATTAGTCCATAATGAGAATAAAAATTGGGAATATAAAATTACTTGGCGTTTTCTTCTTTGGATCTTCTGAAAAGTTTGGATAAATGTGTGATAGGTCTCCACAGTAGCTCAAAGTAGTCTTCTAGAGATCCACACGATCAAGCTGAAGAGTACATTAAATAGGAGCGTTGATCAAGAGGTTGAGTCGTTGACTAAGTTTCGGCCGTGATATTTCGAATTCTAGAAAAAACGATCTCAATATCTTACGACTTTGCGTTGCCGTTGTTAAGGTTGGAAACGTATTGAAATTATACAGTTTTTGCTGCAACTTCACCAATTACATTAAAATTATACTTCATTATTTGAGAAACCTAATTGCTCAATCATTTGACATATGGCTCAAAACTATTCAGATTAAAAAAAGGTAGACAATATGTATATATACAATCACAATAGAGAACCACAGTAAAAATATATTCAATTACTATTGAAAAAAATATTAGGCTTGAACATGGTGTACATATATATTTGCAATTTATTTCACACAAACATTCGTTTATTCCCATGAAGTTTTTTCCTCGAATATAAATATGTACAAACATACTTATTTCCATGAATACTTCAATTTTGATTTATTTATATTTTCAATGAGATTTCAAGCGTGTATGTAAAAGGCATTTCTCTTTTTTAAACCAAGTTAGATAAAAAATTAATAATGAATTTTTCACATTTTTATTACTTATATGAATACAATTCTATCGATTCAAATTGGAAAACAAGAATACTTCATTTTCTTTTGTTTGTGATAGAGCTTTTATTCATCGTTTAACAAAAGAATGTTCCGTTCAAGAGAGCGCATTCTTTCATTGCAAGCTTAATAATTCTTAATGGCGTAATACAATCTACCTATAACCATCTATTGTTATTTTTTGATATGTTTGGTTTATTTATAATTGATGGGTATTCAATCAAATCAAATTTGATTAAAGCCTGTCATGCTATTTCATGTATTTCGGTTACTTATGGCGTTGTACTTTATGAAGTCAATTCGTTTATTTAAATAAGCTAAAAGCAATTAAACAATGCACCCCGTATTGTTTTAAGTACAGAGTAGTTACGCCTTAGAAAGTATCTAGGGAAGGAATACGGATGAAAGGCATTGCTTCTTCTGTAGAAGCTACTAGAGTAGGCACTCAGGTTACCAAAATTTAAGACTATCTGATGTCCGATTTTAACGATTTTTAAACGTACATTTATATTTGTTACTTTTATGATGAACACAATTTATTTTACTACAACTAAAGCACAATTTTATGTGTATAAATTATGCACTGAATTTTTTCCATAAGTCATATTTTTTAGGATTTTGGATAATATGGTGAAAAAATTAATCTTGCAACTAATGAATTGTACAACTTTTATGTATTGTTATATTGTACAAAAATGTTTATTTGGGTACATTTTAATGTTTGTTTTTAAGTTTTTATAGGCGGAATATGTAATGTTACATCAAAATGATTTGAAAAAGCTTACACCATTTGGGCATATAAAAAATGCAATCAAGCTTCAAACCAAATGATTTTATTCCTAGTTGTATTGTCATTTTGGTAAATTTTCTACAAAATTAATTCTATCACTTTTCAAGTAACCAAAAAATTATTTATCTCACATTTTGCTTAGATAATTGATAAAACAATTATAAAATATTATAAAAATCTACTTCACAGTTTTGTATGCATTTTAAGATAAATATATAAACACAACTACTTTTACTTAAAGACAAACCCCCTTATAAAATTTTATTTTTGATCACAAATAAAAATGGTCGCTGTCTCATTATGTTGATTTGATAAAGTTTAAGCATATCATATCGTAGTGTGTTTTTAAGTAGGTATAATTTATTTAATTATGATAAAGTACATGACTTAATTTTATCTATTAAGGAATCAATTTAAATGACCGTTCATGCAAGAAGCACAAGATGGGGGGGAAGGCTTAATATAATATTAATAATATATATAATCAAAATAAATGGCGTGTGCATATTTTGAGTAAAGAGAGGAGTGCATGATTTCTTCCTTGACAACGAATACCGTATGGGACAGCATCCTACATTTGTAACATGATCATGGTTGGGGGGAACAATTAATGCATTATAGAGTATTGATATTCAAGTTCATGTATAAGAGAAAGTGTTTGAGATGTTTTTAAAAAGAATGAAGAAAGCAATGGGGTTGGAGGCAATCAATAAATAAGTTAAAATAAAATTATGAAACTATTCTTTCCCCAACAAATATTAAGGACGTTTGAGTAATGAGACCTTTTCCCTATAAATTTAATGCCCTTTCATCACACTTGATATAGGACCTTTTCATACTTTTAAATATGTCAAGTAAAAATTATAATAAAACTATTTGTACTAGTTGGATGTTCAGTATTTTTTATTTTATATACGAGGTTGCTCGAACAGGGACAGTATATATCTTCATATATCTTCCCTTGATATCTTACTTTGTCAAAGAGATGATGGGTTCATGTAAGGCCAGCCACGGTGCCTTCAAGAATGAAGTAATGTTCCAGGAGCAACTGAAATGTTGAGGCTGTCAATAGTTTCAAAAAACGTTAAATAAAAAAAATACATCCGTCTTATTATAGCGAATTCAATTGGCCAGAGTTTCGTGGGACACCCTTATAGCTTGTTTGGTAACAAAATACAAAAAAAGAAAGGGGCATGTAAAAGCCCCTATGTAGATAATGGATATAGGCCTTACGAGACATCCTTTCTTGTTTTGTTTATGTCTATTTGGTTCAATAGAAAGGCTTCCCTGTTGGCATAAATAAACATTATAGTGTGTAAATTATATATCTAACATAAGATTTTTTCAATGTGGCTGACCTTCTCGTCTCGGGAGTCGAACCTGCGCCCTTAAAATTGAATTTGAAAACACGCCTCCATTGAGATAATGCATTACCTTATTTGTTTTTACTTGCATGCCTACAGCACTATAGTTATAACCATCTAACAAACTATCAAAAATGGAGCTTTGACGCCAAAAAAAATATTAAAATGTAATTAATACAATGAAGGTTTTTCTCCTATTTCTCCCATCAAGTGATGGGTCCTGCCATGCCTGACTTGAGTATCTTACGTTCGATATATAAACCGACTTTAAATTCATTTCAGAAAAGTACATGCAATTATAAAAATAGTTTTAGTAATATATATTAATGGGACTAAACTATTGCAGGGTCTTTAAAAGATATAGTGTTCTAAATAAAATAAAACGATAAGCATGGGTACACCATGCAGTTTTTATAATTTAAAAGAGCAAAATAAATGAAATTTAAGAGAGCAAAATAATTAAAAAAATTAAAGAACAGAATAATTAAAATTAAAAGAGCAAAATAATCAAATTAATCAGTATTTTATTGTTTGCCTATTTTGTTTTATAGAATTGTATCCGTGTGAATATAAAAAAAGAATTTTAGTTTTAATACTATTCTATCGAATCTAGGATACTTTTTTATATAGGATATAATTTTCAATGAGGTTGATTAAGATAGTCTGTCGGGAGGCGAATCTGTACCCTAACCATCGAGAATTATACTCACCTTTACGATCTGAGCAAACGGCCTCCCTTATTATTTTTTGCTGCTTTTACTGAGAGTATCGATGTTGATACGATAGACTTATTTTAATATTCAAGCTTGTCTTTCTCTGACATGCTACTAAAATTTCTAGTAGTATGTACTTCCTATTTCATGCTTACCAAAGAGATCCATTTAGGGCTTAGTTTGTTTTAATGCAAGTAAGATAATGTCCAAGAGGCCACAATAACGCTTACAGAGATATACTATATATGTAATATGTATTTCTTTATCTGATTGCAATTTTCTCCATCATTTATATAGAGTAATAAATTATAGTCGGGAAAAAGAAGGAAATAAACATTATTATACACAGATAGACACGTTATCAATGACTCGTATCAAACCAAGAAAAGCAAGAGATAGAGTTTGCTCTTCCGCTAAATTGTGTTTTAGGTTTTGGTAAAATGACGCAAATAAAAACATGAATTGAAATGAAGGGAGCTCGATAGCCGTACTTGTTATGTGTGTTCAACTCTCAATGTTGGGGCGCAGGTTCGAATCCCGAGAGGGGATGGTCATGTTTGGTCTACCTCATTGATAAGATCCTAAGTTCGATAAACTAATTTTAATGCTATAATGTTTTATATCCAGTCGGATGCAATTCTTCGAACCTTATAGCAAAAAAAAAACATAAGTAATATTTTTTTGAATACTTGAATGAATTATCTTATATCGAAAGACAGCCAAGTATTTATATTGGAAACAATTAAGTAATTATTCGAAGACAATTCACGGCTTACAAAGATAAGTGTTATAGTAATTTTTAGCAACTATTATTAACATTTATTACCAATTCCATCCAATATATACAAATTAGTAAACATAAAAAGCCACAAGTATTTGACAAACAATAAAATCTTATAGGTAGATATGGCTGAAGAAATCTTAAAAATTATTTAGTTTTCATAACATTTTATAAACGTTTTGTATGAAAACGTGAGAGCCAGCGTTGAAGAAACTTGTTGTGCATTGTTTTTATTATATTACCTTCATTTTTCCACGATAAGGAATCAACGTTCCTAATTTTGATACAAATATTTATATTTTATAAACGTTTATATAATAACGTGAGAGCCAACGTTGAGAAGATTTGTTGTGCATTGAAGAATAGTATTTGATCAGGCTTCTCACATATTCTCACATTGACGAGTTAATGTTATTGAGTTTGATAGCAAATAATATATTAATGATGTTGAAAAAGGAATCGCTCGTAACTCTTAGCTTTAGATCGGTACTTCACTCATCATTTTTTCTTCTAGAATGCTTTTGCTATTGAAAAATGTTGAGGGTCTTGATTTATATCAAGGGTTATTAAATATAATTATGTAATTACATTCTATCAAAACGGATTCTTGCAATTAAAGGATTATAAAGCATTTGTATGCGATGAAATGGGGGGGAAAAACAGGATTTTAGGAAATAATTATGGTTCACAAGACAAACTTTCTTAATATCATTTGAACAAAAAAAGACTTAAATTCCAATGGAGCATCTTTATTTTTTTAATATATTGTTTATACTAAAAGTGGGCACTTTTCAAGGGCATAAGAATGTCTTGGTTTATGAGGGTAGAGGAACAACTAAAAATCCCCGTACAGTCAATGCCAAGTTCGTAGCAGAAGGATTTTGCGTCTAAAATAGTTATATTTGATCTAAAACAGATAAGATTATATAAAATCTGAACTTAATGTAGGAAACCATAGAAAACCTACAATGAAACAAAACTTTGGTGTCAAAAGCCGGAATCATATATCGAGACGATTGATCAACCATCGATTGTGAATCTCACGGTATTGATATCAAGGTCATAACTTTCCTAGGTATTATCTATCTTTTTTTCGGTCACAAAAGTTTTATTTCATATTTGTCATATCAATAGAGAATAATATATTTACACAAAATAATAAATAAGATAAATAAATAAAAAACTCTGTTTAACAGTTGCATAAAACGAACGTAAGTGAACATAATAAGTCAAATTTACTGTTAAAAAGTGGTAACCTAAATATAAAATGACAATTTATTTGTAACCTTTATATATCTTTAATAACAAATATCTTAATCTTGGTTGTCGTTTCAGCAATGGAATAATGAGTTTGACTTCTTTTATTTAGTTCTAAGTTGTTTTAACCATTTATCCTGTCAAGTAAGGATATATTAA
The DNA here is from genome assembly GCA_013387185.1 of Caligus rogercresseyi. Lineage (NCBI taxonomy): Eukaryota > Metazoa > Arthropoda > Copepoda > Siphonostomatoida > Caligidae > Caligus > Caligus rogercresseyi. The sequence continues at coordinate 3,142,611 of CP045898.1, read as the reverse complement.
AATAATCATTCGGAAATGCAACGTTGGGCATAGGTTGGCATTTCGACCTATATTAAAAATATCAAAACTAAATGTGGATGTGTATAATAGGGAAAAAGCTTGAATCAGCCAATTACTGATTCCGCTTTGTATCACGAAACATTTTACTTCCTCGTATCTACCCTTGAACCAACAGAGAACCAAAAGTATGAATTAGTGACTCTTCAAGCTCCTAACTAGGCCTCCTCATATTCTGACGTCATAAATGAACACCATAATTCCAATCAACTGTTTACGAGAAGCAAGGATACTTTACGGACATGGATGATATTTTTGTTGAAGAAATTTTCTCAAGCATTTTTGCGTGTATTTTAAATGTATTTTTACCAAATGAAGAACTAATATGTAATAGACATATTAAAACCCATTGTGTGATGTTCTCCATCAATTTTTTGGGAGATTCGGGAAGTGAAATTAAGTTCCAGCATCATTTGAAAACATTTGAAATTAACTGCCCTCAATAGTTGAATTCTGTTTCCAGTATATTTTAAGTGTATTTTAGTATACAGTATAATTCTGCAAATTACCGAACTAAATGTTTTTAACAGAAAGATAAAACTTATTTTTTGATAACTTACTACCGACTATAAAGTTACTATAAACTAACATAGATTTTAGATAAATGTCACTCTGACTTCTATACGTAGAATAATGAAAGAAAGAGTGCTTAAAAATGAAAAATAAAGTTCATTGTTGAGCATTGTAACTTTTTTCTATCCCTCCGTTCAATCCATCCCTCTTTGTTCTTCATTGATCCTCGAGAACATAGCTCATTTATTCATTTTATGCAACTTTTAAATACTTTTTTCTGAATCATTATAAACTTTTAAAGTTCATTTAATTATTTTTATCTTAGTTGCAAGGGTCTTTTCTTGGAAAGGTATTGCATACAAAGTCGTTTCGTCTATTAGAGAAACCTCTGCTTCCTTCCTCCAAACAAAAGAGAGGAAAGAGTTCTTTTTGTTTTGCTAGAAAAGTAATTATACTTTTTGCTATTAGAGAAAATAATACATGCATTTGATATATATATATATATATACATATACCCCAACAACCTATGTGCATATAATAGTTGGATACTCGAACGGATATTATTAAAATATATTGTGGCTCATCTATAATTCATTTGATTAATGAATTCCACAAATGGCAGTTCATTTGGTGGGGCTTAAAATGATTTGCATTTTTATAGGATTTCGGAGAATTTCAAGAATAGTTTTATTATGATAATTAATATTATATATATATATAATATTAAGAGTATAGAATTAAAATTTATGTACCAAAATCCTCAATGTCAAAATAAAATATTTTCTAATAGACTACCAAAAAGAATATGTATTTAAATTTATGGACCATATTTTTATACCCTGAAAATTCGAAAAAGATCGTACTTTTCCTTATAAATTTGTTCTTCTTTTCAAAACACGGTCCAAGCTAATATTTTTCCTTACTAAATCTTGAAGGAGAACACATGTAATACTATCTATAGATTTCAGTACTTTTAATGTTCTATGTCTTTGTGGATATTGTCTAGTGCATCAATCCTTTATATTTTTTTGTTATACAAATTCACTTCTATTTATCAGACTTATGAGCAATCTGACAAAAAAATACAATCCGTCCCAAAAAGCTATCCGATATTCATTAATATACAAAGATAAAATGGTGAGAATACTTTGTGATCTGTGAGAAGATCATTTAAACTTTCTAACTAAAATAATAAAATTATTTAAAGTATAAAATACGCTATTTGCTTCTAAACTAAATATAAAACAAAATATCTATAAAATCAACCTATGTACTATCCAATTTTCGACCAGTTAAAAAGAATATAACTGAAAACCGTCATTGATACCAAGTGTGTTATACCTCTCGCACGTCTACATCAAAGCTCTTAAATTTATATAAATCAGACCAATAAATCAAAACTACAACTACAAACTAATTGATTTGATATTTTACAATATTTTTTTTATATATTTCCGCTGTTGTGTTTTTAGTAACTGTTTGAATAATAATGTGGTTATTTATAGACATATTTTTAGATGAAAAATATCGTATGAAAACTTTAAGTAGAAAAAAGAAAATTATTTTTACACTACAATGTTTATTTATTTATAAAACAAAGATCTGTTGAAGTACTATTTTATTCTAATTTGTATGTTTAGTTTTTTTAAATAAACCATTTTATTGATAAGAAAAAATCAGTTTACTTCTTCTTTCTATTTAATTGGAATGGTTTAATGGCTGTATGTAGTTTGTTCTAATGATTATAATAACAAAGGATGACTATTTCTTAAAGATTTTCTATACAACAATAAAAACCTTTTGCAATATTGCAATTGCAACTTATCGCCGATCAACAAAAATACTCCAATCCTTAAGATTATAATACATAAATATATAGAAAAAAAAACAAAATCATACTGTTTCTTCCATTCATTTTAGAAGTATGTCTACAAGTATCATCCAGTGAGTTTCTTACAAATGTATTTACTTTTTTTGTTTCTGTTATACAACTATGTCACATCAACTATAATATTTTATCAGGACCCCATGGGATCCAAAAAAGAAGACATCTAAGCCTTTTGACCTGAACCTAGGAGTAATGATTATTTTTTTGTTGTAAGTATATTGTTCCAACAAAAGTTAGGCCGTTTTTCCTTAGTCAACTTTGTATTGAAGAAAACATATTGGTCTTTTTTTTTTTTTTTTAAATAAAACATTCTTTTTATTCTCTCACGTTAAAATTATTACAATAAAAATATCATCGAAAATATGTATCAAATAGTAGAATTATGTTTAGAATGTCATGTAAAAACACCTTCAAGACATGTCTTTAAAAGATCAAATATAAACAATATAAGCCATCAAAATAAAACAGGTTTTCTTGATACGCTTCTTATCCGTCAACGGTTAGTGACGTATTGCTTGTTGTGTTAAGACTTCAGGCGTCATGAGTGAGGAGTGTTTGTAGTTTTTCCTCTGAGGAGCTGTCGAATTCCCTCGTTGCGAACCCCACAGTCCAACAACCAAGCGTCCAACATATTGGTCTTAATATGAGGTTTTCTATAGATAGACATCTATTTTTCTGCAGTTAGGATAGTAAGCATGCCAATGTGTGAGTATTAAGCTATTTTGCTGTGATATATAGTCTAGTTATTTTGAGATGTTATATAGTAACATGTTTTAAAGTAAAATAACAAATGTAATTGCCATAAAACATAGTCATGTTTATGTGAAAGCAGCAATTTCCCATGAATCTCAGTGAAGCAAATGTAACTGACTTTCGTTTCATTCATAGCATTATAATAAAAGGATGCTCTAAAGTGCACTTTTGTATAGTTTTATTTACGAGTTAACATAACTTTAGCCTTTTGAGCTACTTATACATGCATATAAATAAAGTATAACACATAAAAACTAAAAAATAAGAAACTATAGATTTAGTACTCTGTGTCTAATCCAGAATTTATATATTTAATATATTATTTGCAAGTTTCATAACGCTGTGATCGTGCAGAACTAGAACAGTTAGACAGTCCCACGAGATGAGTCTTGGCCGCCCTTCAAGCACTTCATATCCTACGTGCCTCCTTCAGTGTCTGTGAGAGACCCCAGGTCTTGGAGAGGTTAGCCGCAGCAAGACAATTGGTAGGGGCAGGCTACTTGAAGCGCTGTGGGTGCACTCGTAGAAGCCCTGGAAAGCCCTCTCCAAAGGAGAAGCTCTTCACATTGACGACCTTTCAAGCGGCCATAGCAGCAATCTCGTCTACAAATAAGAGGTATACTCTATCCAGTAGATTGACAACATGCCACAGATCAATAAATATCTAAACGAAAGTGATTCCCTGTATTATTACTTCAGTTATGTGGAATTGCAATAAAATGTAGATAATGGGATTGAAGGAAACAAAGTTTTTACCAATCGTTTGTCGTATTAGGTATTAGAGAAATGCGTATAAAATGTGCAATAAACAACCATTTTCTTAAATTATTCGTTAAACACTATTTTTATTTCTTAAAAACACTCTCAGGAAAGAACCTGAGAATCATCAATTCCTTAAGCTATGTTATCTACTTTTCCAACTCACTCAGAGAATCAATTATCTTAATTTTTTCAAATTCATTTTTTTATATTTGTGTATATTTTATCCTTTGCCATCCATAACTCAAATGAGATATCTTCTAGTGATGAAGCTTTTAAAAAGATCAATTGCTATTCATCTACTGCCTTAGAGATATATATTGCAGTAAAATAATACACATTTGCAAACAATTGATCCAACGCAACTTTGGATATAGCAGCATGACTACACACTGGGTTTCATCGAAAGAGTCACAATTTAATAATCTATATATTAATTCACCAATCTCTGTCTGTCTGTATGTCCGCCACGCTATCTCCTCCTACATTTATCGTCAGATTTGAACTTTGAAGGTACCTATCGAATCTTGGTTCAAGACGGACCTATTAAAACTATTTGCAAGTGATGGGACCAGAAATGAAGGGGGGGGGAAATCAGACATTGTCTGATTTGAACTACCTACTTTTTCAAGGTAAAGAGAGAGAAAAAAGAAAGGAGGAGGAGTTAGAGAAATGAAAAAAGAAAAAAGCATCTCATGTGACTTAAAACCTACCCATACCCGAAGGGTGAACATATGAGCGCCGTAGGTGCCCAAATATGCGATGTGAATATAATAACAATATAAAAATATTGAATAATGTGCTCTAATGGAGTCATTGTCTATTATGATAGAAAGGGAGGCTCTCTTTGTCCTTAAAAGGTATTTCCATTAGAAGAAAATACTGATTTTTATTTATTTACACGGTATTTATCTATATATTGATTCCCGTCCGACGGTTTTAACAAAATGTTGCTACTATTGCACTTTTATAAATTCCTTTCAAACCTTTTCCCTAACAACATTCTTTTTATTTTCATGAACTTGAACGATTGTAAGGAGTCTTTTGTAGAGTAACAGGTACACCATGTTTGTAAATGTATATTTACATCATCTAATAAATTATTAAGATTGTTTAGGAAATAGTGTTTTAACCATTCATATATCCTAATAAAAAAATAATTCCGCTCGTTCGTTCGTTTCCCTGTATCTCCTGAACGATTCATTAGATCTTGTCGAAATTTCATGAATAGTTTTGATAACTCTGGGAGTGTATTAATGGGACTTTAAACTCTCGGAAATTTGTCATCGCTATGTTTATTTTATTCGTCAAAACCTTTTTTCAATTTTTTTAAATTGCTGAGTTAGATTTTGACCAAACTTTCTTTGGATGGTTTTGATGTGGTAAGACCTGTTTTTGTTTTACAGGGTGTTAACTGAAAAGATGTTTTCACTATGATTACTTAAGAATAAGTTATTTAGTACGTGTCTAAATTAAGTTTGCGGGAAATAATGATTTTTTATAAGCCAAAAAACTGATTTTAATATGAAAAATCCCATGTGATGAAATCACTAGAATTATTCCTATGATTTTTTTCTAATCCAAAGACATTTTCAAGTTGAACAGTCTTGGGCCTCACCGGGTAACATCCACTAGTATTTACTAAAATAATATTGGATCCATCAGCTCATATATAATAATATTATAAAAAGAATTAGCAAAACCATATAATTTTTGTATACGAAGTGAAATAATTTTAATTCAAAGCGTTTAGGAAGCAAATGGTTAAATTGTAGTAACACAACTATTGGAAGTATTTTTTTGCAATTTATTTGTACTCTAGACTTTTTTATACTAAAATATTATATTCAGATAAGTAATGCTTCAAATCAGACTTGTTGACGTTGCAAATTGTCGTTCGTTGTCATTCATTAAAGTTATCGTTCGTCGTTCGTTAGTCATTCTGAAAAAAAGTGAAAACTTTTTTTTTGAAAGCCATTTTTCCCATCAATAAGGATTGAAAAAATTACAACAGGAAACTCTTTTTTTTCTTTTTTGCGCCAGGGGTAACATTCATGAAGAAATTTTGAATAAGTTCAAACCTGCAATTTACTGTATAATTTTTTTAAACGAATGACAGGACTTTTTTGTTGTCGTTCGTAAATAAATTTGTCATTGTCGTTGGGGAACGAAGAACGACAAATGATTACAAATGTACGACAAATCAAAAGGTCTGCTTCAAATTATTCATAAGCAATTACAAAATATCACTTTTTTACTTTGGCGTTTTTGAAGTTCAGTTATTTATCTATTGACAAAAGTTTGTCTTTTCTATAGATCGTTTTATAATGGGAGCGTGAGATTAACAAGGAGCTTCTACATAGGATCCACTAGGTGACGCAACCAATAAAAGCCATAATAAATCAATGTACAAGTTCTATCATATCAAAATTCTCAGCAACAAATTCAAAAATTATGGTTGACCCTGTTACAATAAAAACACAGCCTTTAATTTGTTCATTTATGTTTATTTATAAAGTTATTACGAAAGTTACATTATTAAAACAAACATATAAAGTTGGTCCTTTTCATGTATTGAACTTTAACTTGACATGAATCCATTTAGAAGCAAACTTTAAGGGTCCATTTATGACTTAATGTACGTTAATAAACTATTATTTAAAGAAGGAGGTGTGTTTACTTTTTCTAAAGCTTTTCATAGTAGAGACACCTAGCGGTGGAATGTAGCTTTTAGACCTCATTAATACCATATATATGTAATCCAATAAATATGTTTCAATTCAATCTATGGACGTATAAATATGTATGCATCTGTTTTAGATCTACTAATTAATAAATACAACAATTAATTGCATGCCAAACGAGTAATCAGATAACATTTTTTTTCCTCGTAAGAATCGGCCTTAAATATTTGATATATGTAATTTCAAATAATTAATATTTTTTATTACAACTAACAAATGCAAATGGTAATTATGTTAAAAATATCTTGACTTTGATAACTTTAAATCTACTTCTTCTTATATTCAGCTAAGAAAATATCTTTTTTTGTGCTATAATGTTTATATGTTGTATTTTTTTACATATTAGCATATGACTTATATCTCGTTTTGTATACAAATTTTATGAATAAATACCTGTTGAATAAAAAAAATTCAACTTATATCACGCAACTGATTGCATAGAAACAAATGTTACTACTTTTTATCAAATGGAATAGATTGTTTGTGTCCATTTGAGCAACACAAATTGAGTCACAGATGATGCAAAATGCCTATAATAATCTATCTTGCCTCATTTTATATAATAATATATGTCACTCTCTCTCTCTCCAAATAAAAATGAATCAATACACATCAATACTATTATGTTTATTGTTATTATCAATTTCCTCCAACCACAAGCACCACAATGCATTTCGAATATAATTTCCTCTTCAATTATGTCGTGAAAATGTCCAATAACATTTTTCGAGGGGTCTGCAGCTCAGTAGGTTGTTTTTTTATTCATTCCTGCAAATAATACTAATAGCCTACAAAATGAAAAAGTTGCATTGATTTGGATGATGCTTTTTTCAATATTTCAGTACTGTAGACTACTTGATGAAAAGAGAAATGAAGAGACAATAAAAATATATTTACTTACCTTGAGATATGGCTACGTATGTATATAAACATGGTATAGCCCGTAGAAACAGACTTTACGATATATAAATATACAGTGTGCGGAAGCAAAAAACGGAAAATTCTGATTGCTAATGAAAATGGTTTACTTCAACTAGAACAACAAGAGGTAGAACATGTAGCTTTATTTTTCTTAAGTAAGACAGTGTTAGTTAATTATTTTTCAAAATGATCACCATTGGTCGCCACCATGGCCTCGAGACGAGGTCGGAAGGCCCGGCACACCTTACGAAAGTGCTCCTCTGACATGGCGGCCCACTCCTTCTTCACGGAGGCCTTCAGGGCGTAAACACCCGGGTGAGGAATTGCACAGGATTTGCTTTCCCCAAATCCCCAGATTTCATAGTCCAAAGGCTGGAGAGGAAGGGGCCAGAAGTTGGCAAGTCAAAAATCTTGAAAATTCTCCTGACACCACTGTTGCACAGCTTAAGCTTTGTGCCCCGGGGTTCCATCCTGTTGCCAATAGTATTGCATTCAGGGTATGTTGCCTCCATCCAGGGCTTTACAATGTCCCTCATATCCTCCAGGTGCTCCTTAGCCCCCACCCGGAGGCCCTGAGGGAACCAATATGGAGGCATCTTCTTCAATTTCAGCAAAGAGGCCTACCAGGAACTCATCTGTCAGGATTTTGTTGTGGCCACCGCTACCAGGCTTCCTCTCCAAGCTGTCCCCGGCCTCAAGCTTTTTCTTGGTGTCGTACACCATGGTCTTGCTGACTCCCACAATCTTAACAGTCTCCACCACACTTACTAGCGCACGGAGTAGATCTGACACTCGTTGCCTGTTTGCATCCATTTTAATAACTAAGCAAGCTACATAACTCAGCTGTATCTTGTTGAAAGGATAAGATTCGGAAATTTCTGCAAAATTAATCAATCTCGATATCTTTCTCAATTGGTGATATATTAGCATTTAAAGTTGATTCCGTTTTTTGCTTCCGCATCTGTATTATCCTTTGGATTATTTTAATTTATATCTCTATTTTATATATATATATATATATATATATATATATATCTATATATATATATATATATATATAATCGTACATGGAGCCAAACGATATCTTTTTTTAAACAAAAGATTGAAAAATGTGGCAGAATTATAAAATTAAAATCTCTCAATTTGGTTTCCTTTAGATTGACCATCATCTATGAACCACTTAACGGTTCTGCTGTAAAAAGTGCGAGTCCGGAGTTTGATAAATTCAAGAACACAGGATTCTTAAGTTTGCTTCTCTGCCATCTCATGCATAGCAAAATCAGAGAATTGCTGTCCAGAAGAAAAGCGTAAATATATACCGATTTGGTTGAATTTTTTTGTATGCCATTTTTTTTGGTGTGAATTATTTGTCTGGAACAAATTGGCATTTCAACAAGCGTCTTCAGTATCCATGTCATAGCCTTGGTCTTCAGGAAGTCTAAGTAAACAAATTGATTGGTTTTTTAACCATCTGGAGTGTGAAACAACCATTCTCCCTTTCAATTTGATGCCATAGCACCTTAAACTATGACTGAGACCGGCTTTTGTGTACGAATGTCATTTTTGACGCTTAGAATGATGATTGCTTTGTCAAAAATCGACCATTTTTTAGCTTGAATTCTGCACTGGAATCTAAAATATTATTAAAGGAGAAAAAGACATCGACATTAGGATGTTTTTAAAGTTACAACCCATATTTTATCCTTTGTGGCCCATAAAAGAACTTGCTCGCACTATATTTTTATAACTTATGTCAAGGGACATCCTAACCCACTCATCTGATGATATCATACTCCAGAGCCAATTATGATTTCATGATCGGACTGGAGTACACCAAATCTTAACTTATATGGTTTTTACCTGCTGAGGTGCCCTCATTATCCATATTTCAACCTGATTAGGTATTATACAGTTTATGTAACTCTTGTTTTACTTTATTCATGAAGATCTTGCTAACATTCAAGGCATCAATGATGTTGTTGTTTTATTTATCCTAGCATAAGTATAGAATATCCTTTTGTTTTGGTCCTCTTTCCTTGACAGCTGAAACTCATATAATTTTCTAAATAAGCTCTCTGAATTTACATATCTCTATAATCACGATAAATATCAAATGGCTTTGTGTCTCTCCACCAGGGGAGCCCAACTAGTCCATCGCGATTAATCGATCGATCTCACACGTTAGTTCTAAGTCTTTCACAAGATATTTTTTTGGCAAAATTAAGTATTAGGAATTGATATCATGATTCATTAATTATTTCGGAGTTTGAAATTCCATTTCGAGTCCATAATTTCCGAATTAAACACTTAGGACACCAGATATGGCTCGCTGTCTGCTGGTTTTGTGTGTTCAAGCCATAGAGATATAAAGATATATAGAGCTGATTCCCTTCAATAGCAGAGAAACAACATTCAGCTGTAATCTGTTTGTTCAAAATAACAAAGGAATTTGTACTATGTCATCGTAAGCTGATCATAGAGATAGATTATATCTCTATGATCAGCTTACGATGACGTACTACATATTATTTTGTTTATATTGAACACAAAAATACAGATGAAGGGGATAAGCTCTCTATATCTTTTATCTCTATGTTGTGGACACACTGACGTATTTCTCTGAAGAATCTAATAAGCATTCTATATCTTTATATCTCTATGGTTCAAGCCTACAAATTCAACGAGTTTGATCATTGCGTTGCAATTTTTTGTGATTTCATTAAACTAAATACCTTAGGTTCGGTTTGCGCCAGGCTCCGAATAGAAAAAATGCTGCCCGTTCGGTTTTTGTGAGATGGTTATACATCTTGAACTGATTATTTTTCGAAAGGAATTGTTAGTTCTTTAAAAGGGTGGACGAACCCTACTTCAGACTTTATATGTGGTATAGATCATTTGTTGATTAGTTCCACTCATTCAACAATTACTCCTTATTCCTCCTCTTTGGTGTTTATATATATTGTTTTAACACTAGAAGACGGATGCAGTCAATTTGACTGTTTTTTTCGACTTTAGATGCAAATAGCTTAAATGTCAGTAATCCGATTATGCTTCAAATTTGATGCATTTTAATTATTTCACAAAATAAAGGTTTTTATCATGTATCAAATAATTAATTATTTAAAGTCATAAATTTGAAGCATAATCGGATTACTGACATTTAAGTTATAAGTTTTTAGAGTAAAAAAACAGAGATATTGACTTCACCGTCTTTCTAGTATTCTAAAGCACCATTCACCTAAAGTAACTTTTTTTGTCATCTTATTATTATTCCTTCAGTAATATTTTGCATATACGCAAACAAATATGATTATGTCCATTTCCATAGAGAGCATCATTTATTTTTCCCTTCTCCCTCCCTCCATTTCTTGAGAGACAGTCCATTAAAGGCTTCATATCTTTGTGAATTTTCTTACACACACAGACATGTAATATAGAAAAAAACAACCATAAAAAGGGTTGTTTGTGTGTGCCCCTCTTGACACATTAAGCTTCTTTTAATTTATTTCTCATCAAAAAACTTATGATTTTTGTGAAGGAAAATGGAATTAAAGTTTTCAACGGACGTCATTACTCGCCATTAATCATACTCATGGAGCGTTGGAAAACATTATGTAGGCATTGAAGGCCCATATGAGCGAAACATTTTGTGAGTTATGATAAAGATTAGTAAATAATGAAGAGGAAAGTAGTATCAGAAAGGTTGATGATTCACTAGATTGAGTTATTGTATTGTAATGCAGAACAATGAGATTATATAATGGCACTTTAAATGTCTTTATGGATCGTCCAGCTGTCTTTCAGTTTCGGTTTTTATACGTTAACGATCTTGATAATTGTAAAATATAAAGAAATATATAAAAAGGAATTGTGTTTTGGACCTCCCTTCAAGACTTTTACCGGCTGATACTGAATGAAGTGCCGTTGAAGTGGGGCTTTCTAGGAGCTAAACAACCAAACTCCAAGGAAATGATAACTCTTTGTTGAATGCCAAAGCACGGATTGCCTGCTATTTAATAAAATGGGAATATGTTAAACCAAGGGACCTACGAGAAATCTTAATATCTTCTGTAACCAGATATATGACTTGCTATCTGAAGATTACACTTCTTCACAGCGATTCCTGGACTCATGCAGAAGAAATGGTCAAATCTTCCTCAAAAGGTCCATATTCAATTTAAAAATGACCCGAGGGTTCTAAAAAGCTCTAAACATGCGTTCTTACCATAATTGAGAACCTTTTTCCTAAGATATATATGGTCTTCTTTGCTGTAATGAAGATTATATTATTTTTCATGTGTCTAATTTTTGCTTGTTCTTCTCTGAAGTAAGTTTTTTAAGACTATGTTGATTGTCTTATTATTTTTCGTTTTTAACACAATTCCATTGCTTTATGTATTGTAGAACTGAAAAAGTTACACAGGCTTTTTTTAGCATATAATACTTTAAAAATAAGGCGTCCAACTTTATTGAACTTTGATTTTATTAGCAAGAGTAATTACATAGTAAACCTAACCGATCTTGAGTGCTTCTAACAATTGATGAGGGTGTCAAAGGTCATCGTAAAATTTTGAACGAACTCAAGTTCGCTTCAATAGGATCATCTCCTTTCCACAACCTCTAATCAACTTGTAGTACTTTCCTAACTGTCCTGCCCCACGATGGTTGCAGTTTCTTTATGGATTTTTTCGTGCAGTTCAAAATTTATATCTTTCTTTGTTTGGCCTCAATCTCAAGTCGTAACTTTATAGAACATTTACCAAATCGATCGCTTTGCCTGTGCATGGATTCTAAGCTTATTTGTTTATTGATTTTCAAAGTGACCGGAAAGTCTCTTTGCCACACCCAATGCTTGTTAAAAAAAACTCGATAATTCTATGATTTAAGGACTATATTTTGGATTTATTATAATAAAGTATGCTTTAAATATCAAATGAAAATTGTGATTTTTTTTTCTAAAATTGAAATTGATATAAAAATTGTATGTCCTAGCTTTTTGAAATGATTAATATAATTTTCTTAGAAAATTTAGAAATGATTGCTACAATTTATTTTGCTTCACTTCAAGTAGTGTGCTATAAACAATATTTTATTCTGCAGAGAAAACCCTCTATAGATCATTGCAGTTGTAATAACTATGAGGAGAGAGAGTTCATGTAGTTCATTATTGAGAGTAAAGTCTTGTTTGACGGGAAGTTATTTATTTGTTTGAGGGAAAATAAGGTTTTTAAAATAATTTGTACCTCATTTGCCTTCAATAGAATCTAATTTAAATAGTTATTTCTAAATAAAATAAAAATGTAAAGCAAGGGGCAATGACCAAATAACATGCTGAATACTCTAATTGGACTATTTGGGGTTTACATATGAATATACATGTTTTTTATAAATGGGTGAGTGGGGATGGTATTATTATTTCTTATTATTATGTAGGTTTTTAAGGGTACTTATTTAATATATTTAAGTCTATTGCATTTACCAATCATTGTCGTTCCCATTTTTAAATTTGTTCTTTAAAAAAAAATATATATATATATATGGAAATCGATATACGTGCTTTAAGCTTCAAATTTCCACTGTTGTCACCCGTAGGTGAAAAAAATCCCTTTTCTGAAGGATAAAAAATGGTGTACCTCTGGGAACCTCCAAAAAAACATTTTTCTTTCCATTCTCTTTTCAACTGGGGTATCAAAACATGAGACTAGCGTTATTTATATGGGTTTGGATCAATTTGCTTGGACGGTAGCATCTATGTTGATGAAGAGTGAAAGGACGAGGGTCTCTCTTGACAATTTGACTTTTATCATTTGAATATTTATACTATTCCCTTTGACAATTTTAGATTATCTTATAAGCAATAACTAGTATTTTTTTATGCACCAGTTATATTGAATTTTTCATATCTTTAGTATGTGTTTTTATTGGTTTTTTTGGGTTTTTTCATTAAGTGCTTAGTTTGAAACTAAAAAAGTTAATTATGTGTAGCGTTCTAATATTTCTTTGTCTTTTGTAGATTAATTTGGTCAATGAATAAGTATATAAATCTCTTTCTGTTGAATAATTCAATAAGAATTATAAACTATTTGAAAGTACACAAATTTCATGTGAGTCGGTAAAAAAATAGAAGTAGCGAGTTATTCTAAAATATTTTCTTAAGTGAGAAAACATTTAAAAAAATTATTGTTATTATTTAGCATATCCAGTTTTTATGTATTTGCCCCTATATAGTATATATATATATATATATATATCTATAAATCATATTGGCGTTGTAATTAATCCATAAAGGATATGTTCGATCAGATACATAAATGTTATCTGTCCTTTTTTGATAATCTTAGCTGCGCCCACAACATTAAAATTTGGGAACGCTTCCACTTAGCAACCCGTATTTTAAAATATTTTTAGTGACTGGGACAAGGACCTCAAGTATCAAAGAGTGTAAACTATATGTATGTATTTTACAAATTCATTATGTATATAATTTTCATCTCTATTCATCAAACTTTCATTGAAACCTAGCCAATAGTTTTGAGAATGGAAGGCAATATAGATCATACTTTTTGTGAAGATAAAAGACCAACCAGCATACAAACACAGTTACATCTATGACATATTATCAAAGAGTGTAGTTTCGTCAATTCATATATCATCACCTTAGCAAGAGCTGGGCCGATCTGAAAAAAAAACGCATTTAAAGCCCTAAAATTTGGACCAAAAATTGTAAAATATTATTTAAAAAAACGACGAAATATGTGAATACATTTTAATACAAATACCATACTAAAAACTTCCATCATTGCACAGGAGTAAAATATCTTCGGCATTTTGGATCTAGCTGATGGGGAAACTATACGTGAAAGTAACTGTTTGTATAAATCAAGGGATGGGTACGCAACGATAAAAAATGTGTTTTTCTAAAAGTATAACCTCTTGAGCGGCATACATGGGTTTGTTGTTCGACTCTCCTTTAATAGCACTGGAGTTTTGAACTATATATAAGATACTCAACTGACGTCAACAGACCCTTATAAATTTAAAGCTTATTTTACAAATATATGAAGCAAAAGTTTGGCGCAGTTGCGATTTTATTATTAATTATACATTCATAAGCCTGATATAAAAATTTTCGACAGGTCTGTTGAAAATCTTTGATTTTTCATGATATATATATAAGGAGATATCAACGTGCACCTTCCCCCCTCGAAAGTTGCGTCATTAGAAACTAATGATCGTAAAAAATGGATTTGTTTTTTTTCGGTTAAAACATTTTGATTCGGTTAACTGCAAAATTTATACAGCGTTAAATAAAATACACTAATATTATTACAGAAACAGACTAAAACTATTCAGGGCAGTTGCGAAAATGCATAAATGAATATTGTAGTTCATATTTACTGCCTGAAGAATAATCTTATTTAAAAGACAAATCTTTTTTTTTTGCCTATATGGTTCGATAGAACTGGGCCTGAGCGGTATTATGTGACCAGCAATTTTTTACAAAAAAGACGCAGGCGAACAATATTATGCAAGGAGAGCGTACACTATACAATAGAAGAAAGAAATATATGCTCAGTAAGAATTTAAACGGTACCAGAAACACACGTGTGCTTATGAGAAGCGCCTGCACGTGTTATTTCAGTAAAATACGCGCTGGTCAGATGTTCCATTTTTCTCTACATTTGTCAATCGGCGAACCTAAAATGAGCGAAATGAAACGAGGGGGAAAGTGACGAAAATTTTTAAAAATATGCGAATAACACTAGAAAATATGCAAATAAACATGAAGTGGGCTTATTCTTTGATTTCCATGGCTTGTTTTTAAATACTTTATAACTATATTATTATTGATTACTATGTTTGAATGAAGAATAAAAACAAGTTTTACGTAATGGTTTTCATTGTAAAGTACCTTTGCTACTTTCCCTTGTGTTTTTCCCTTACTTTCAGTCATGTTTTTCATGAACTGGTGATTAATAATGCCCCAAGCCACTGCCATGGTTTCCAAAAAACATTTGCATGCCATGCTTGCTTTTTTTGCATGTGTATAAGTGAAAACAAATTCCGTTGCGTCTCTTCTCAACCAAATATTTTATATGGAAGGGACAGCAAAAAAATACATATATTGTATGAAATATGGAAAATCGTCATGAAAATCGAAGAGGAAAGTTTTTTTTTATAATTGAAGGAGAAAAATATTTAGTATCTAATAAATACAAAAAAAGAACTTGTGAAATGCATTAACTAATGAGGAAAACATTTTAGCCCTTAAGCAGCTGAGGATGGAGTACTCCTCTTGTAGCTAAAGGTTGTAGTGTGACATATCTATAAAATTTATAATTTTTCTTGATTTTTTTCAGTTTAAACTCTTAATCTTTGTTATAAAAATTATGGTGAATGGTTTTTTTTGGCCATAAGTTCACAGAATTCCATCCAACTGGATATAAACAGCTTTATAGCGTATAATTAGTCTATCAAACCTAAGATCTTATCAATGAGGTAAACCAAAATCGGATTTGAACCTGCACCCCCAATATTTGAGAGTTGAACTTGAATGTCTATTATATAGACGTTAGTATACTTTAATAACTATGATTTATCTATTTTTATGCTATATCCTAATATGATGAATGAAGTTATTACTATAAAAAATATTTATATTCGTTGATACTCTATGGCTCAAATGTTTTTATTTATTTATGTCATATTATGCGTTAGCCCTTATATTAATGTTAAAAAATCGATTCGAAAAGGTGAGCTTTCTTAGATGGAGGCTGCCTTATTCCATGCCAACCATCATTTATACTTTAGATACATCATCCTTATATACTAACTTAGGTCAGCACTCTTAGTATCTACTATTGGTTGTGATTGTCCTTAATGTACACAGTCCATGTTTTCATCAAATAAACCAACATAGACTGCATTTACTTGTCTTAGATTACAAATTGAAAGTCAATATGGCTGTCTTCAAGGGTTAATTATCTACTTAATGTGTTCATATACATCTGTACCTTCAGAAATAATATGATAATCGATTGTTACATGAGACTAATTACACATTATCACATCCGAAATTGGATCCTTTTTTTTTCTTTTTTTTTTTGCCTATTTGGCTCGATAGAATCATCCGTATAGATAATAAGCATATAGCATTATAGTTAGTCTATCGAACCTAATCTATCAATGAGGTAGACCAAAAATGACCATCCCCCTCTCGGGATCGAACCTGCACCCCAACATGAGAGTTGAACACGGCCTTAACACGCACGGCTATCGAGCTCCCTTTGGATCTCTTTATTTTTGGAATATGATAAGTACAGAGGGTCCAATAGTCGATCATGCCTTCAAACGACAATATAATATCAATGAAGTAATTGGACTGCTTATCACTAGAGCTGGGACCTAGTTTACTCATATTCGGTATTACGGTAGATCATTACTACCAGAATATTTGATTTACCGGTACCGATCATTTAGCAATAAGAAACTATCTACCATTGCTACCGATATCATCATTAGGTATGTCAATCCACGGCGGTAGAGCTTTATAAGAATCTTGTTTGATTGAATATGAAGTGCATAAAATAGAATCTTTATAAAGAATTTTGATTTTCACGACTTTAAAATTTCAACTTCAGGTTATATTTGTTACAAATTTCGATTTTTCATAATTACTCAATCCTCTCTTCCGTAAACGATGTTTTGGAATCGACGGAATACCGATTTCGCCTTTAATTGGTAGATTTGTATTTTAAATCTTTCGTTACCGAATGGACACAACTTGTGAAATAGTATTGATACCGGGGGTGATTTTCTCTACCGAATCCTAACTCTGATAATCATGAAAACGAGTAAACCTCATACAATCAAAGTGTTTTTGATTGAATAATAATACTAACTAATATATGTAATAATTAATGATATATAGGGATTATTATGAAAATTCAATTTTGATTTTCTATTATGAATCACAGATATAGCTTCATCCATACGATCCTATCTTTGTAAAACTAAAAGATAATTTAACAAAATTTGTGCTTGTAGTTTTTCTTTCAATTTGCTTACTCGAACCATTGATTCACTCATTTCAAAGAATACCTCAACACAATTTATGTGGCTAACAATGCTTGAAAATACTTTCTTCAAATTAAACCAATATTTTCAAATCGAATGTGCCGGATGACTAGGACAAAGGTCTTCATCTCATCTACGCTATAAAAAAAAATAATTTCTACTCAAATATGCCCGTCCAATCTATTGATCTACTTAGGATTTGGTGGAAATAATATGACCTTAAATTAAAGGTCCTTCCATTTCATTTCTTTGGTTAATATTCTGTGTATTTTTGGAAAAGAAGGAACATGACTTATTCTATGTACCTATGTTGTTACATTAAATTTATTTATTTTGTATGTGTTGATTTGTATTTTCATTCAGAATGTATATTACATTTTATGTGTTCCTCAAGAATTAAAAGCATCCAAAGCTCCAGCCAATGCAGTTGTCTTGGCGTAGTTGGAACCAAGGTATATAGAATACAATGTACTCTTAATTCTTAATATTCATTAATAGCTCAATAAAATATTATTAATAATTGTGACTTTAAAAAATATATATTATAACAATAGATGTTTGATGACGACAGCGAGCGGAATAACATAATATGAAATATTATTATTCCCGGAATGACGTCATTAACATCTCAGCTTTCTAGGCAATATGAGTATACTTAAATTTTACAACATACCAGGTTTTATATTGGCTTGCACAACCATCAGGGAAATAATATTCTGAATGGAGCTATTATCTTTTGAAGTATGAGATGGATACGGTTTTTTGACATTTTCAAAACTTTGCGCGCCTCTAAAACACCCCTGGGAGCCCCAGTCATCTGAAATTTTGCACAGGGTGTTATCCTATAACCTTTATAAGTCTACCAAAAATCATCAAAATCGGTGATGGTCATGCCGTGAGGTGTGTACAGTTGACATGGAATCACCCAGGTTCGAGACGAATGCCTTTACCCTTCGCATCTTGCACATTTTGTATTTAATCTAAATACTATTTCAAAAACTTAAAGAACAATTTCCGTTTGTGTAGGTTTTAAATAAGAAAAATATTTTTTATTTATTTCATTATTCTTATTTTTTTAAACAAATTAATCCAATCATAAAAGTTGGGAGCTCGATAGCCGTGCGTGTTAAGGCGTGTTCAACTCTCAATGTTGGGAGCGCAGGTTCGAATCCCGAGAGGGGATGGTCATTTTTGGTCTGCCTCATTGATAAGATAGGTTCGATAGACTAATTGTAATGCTATAATGTGTATTTATATCCTATCGGATGCAATTCTATCGAGCTATATAGGCAAAAAAAAATTAATAGGATTTCCTTTAGTTAAAAATAACAAAAATGAAATATTTAATTATTGTTACTTACAAAAATACTAAATGATGCAGTATTTATTGAGAATACAGCGATGATTATGATTGTTTAAGTTTAAAATATCTACGAAAATGTTATATTTTAAAGTAATTCCACATGAAGAAGATATATTACATTTGGTAATTAGTATATCTATCAACAACCAAATCGATGAATCTTTATCTAACGGGCCTAAAATAGTGGATTTATTGAGAAGGATATTGAAAAGGACTAAATAAAAAAATTGATTAAAAGCATATAAACAATAAATGCCTTGCTTTCTAAAGGTTTATTTATTTGATTTTGAGGATAAATAATACAATAGTTTTTTACAATGGAATTTATGCTTCCAAAGTAAATTTATTTGTTATCCTGTCGGATGCAATTTTATCGAACCGTATAGGGATTTTTTTTTGTTAATATATTCATTTGCTAATATAATTCCGCGAAACGAAATATTTAATTTCGAAGTCTGAAAGAATATACTGAAGTTGTAAGGTAGCCCTGATAGCAGTAAATTGTAAATTACAAACGATTATTGATGCTAACGGCAAGACATCAACGTTATTTTAATTTTAAAGGTGTGATTATATAGTGATATGTTAGCATTAAGCTAATCTCAAGCCATTATAGGCAATCATTTTACAATGTAATTAATCTTAGGGCATATGGCACCAAAATTTCCGTGCTTATAAAGTACAATAACAGCGTAGAAACATATGTTTCAATTACAAATAATAGTGATTTTCATATACTGTCTTCAAATAGTACCTTATTTGATGGCAAGGTAATAAACATTGGGGATTCGAAGTAAAAAACACATATTAGAAAAATATATTTGTTCAATTTTAAAAGGACACAATTTTTTTTAATAATAGAGTTGTCCAAATATGTTTTTATAGAATAAAGACACGCAGATCCTATGAGATTTCTGCTGAATGTATGTCCAATATAAATAAAGGTAAGTCAAATGGATAGATTTAGCACAATTTCCTACCCTCCCATCAAGATTCAAAGAGCATTACAAGGAAAGCTTATTTAAGATCTACTAAAATGTTTCCATTTCGGATATGAAATGAATTACAACACTTTTTTATTAATTTTAGATCAATAATTAAAATTTTGTTGTTAAATAATTGAGAAATACATCCGTTAAAAAACATTTATACGGCCCTACAAAAGATTGACTTTTTGCATAGAAATTAATTTGTTTTGTAAAAAAATTGACATGATTTGCTAAAATGTATACGAGGTGTGATCAAAAAGTATCCGACTTTTGGTTTTATTGGTCAAACGAACACAGCTATGGGGCGGGACTTGCTGTGTGGTTGGGAGCATGACTAATGCGCATGCTCATTTTTTTCTAGAGCTCCAATACAAGTCAGTCGGCGTCAGCCATCATGATTGAACAGGTGCAAGTGAGTGTCGTCGGATTTTATTTCTTTAAAATGTCAGAAAAGTCGAACAGCGGTATTGCATAACATTTGTTTTAATCTTGGTGATTCGCATGTGGAAGCAATTCGCAAGATTAAAAAAGTGTTTGGAAATGAAGCGATGGGCACCACACAGATAAAGGAGTGGTACAACCGCTTCAAAGATGGCCGCTTGTCAGTTGAAAGTGAACCACGCTCAGGAGGCCCTCAACATCGAAAAACGATGCCATCATTGATCAAGTGAGGAACCTGGTGATGCAGAACCGCCGAATCACGATCAGAGAACTTGTAGACGAGGTGAATATTAGTTTTGGTTCCATTCAATCAATTTTTGCTGTTCGACTTTTTTCTGACATTTTAAAGAAAATAAAATCCGACGACACTCACTTGCACCTGTTCAATCATGAATGGCCTGACGCCGACTGACTTGTATTGGAGCTCTAGAAAAAAATGAGCATGCGCTCATTTTTTTTGATCTAAAAACTATTTTACAGTAATATACCAAGCCTAGCAATTGATAACTTTGGCCTTAGTGTAAGATGACTTTTTTAAACTCCTATTTAACTTTAATACACATATATTCATATGTGTGTATATATTATATAAAATTACAATAAGGTCTGCAAAGTTATAAACACAAAATTGTGGGTCCTTACTACCACATTTAAACTAAAAGATAGATGCATCACTATATCAAATAATAGAACACTGAAAATGGAACCTTAAAAAAATAGTTGAAATCCATTCACAAAAGATATAAACTATGTTTCCTTCTTATAATTAAGAAATTTTTCCAACTTTTCTCTGTTAGACTTGTACAGTTAAGGATACATATAAAACTTTGTTATTTCTTACATATATATACTTACTTATGTATATATATTTATATATAAGAAAGTCCACTTAGAATAAAGTAGCTTGATAAAAACTTTGTTAAGTTTGATGGAGCTCAAATATGACTTTATTTATGTTTTGTAGTTTTGTTTGACCTTTACTCAAGGATATAACATGTCTTTAGTTTCGAAAATAAAAAGGCTTTTATTTTGTAGTCCTAGTTTAAAAAAAACAGTTTTTTTAGTTTGCCCAAATAAACACCTTAAGTTATTTTCCATTTGAGGTGTTTATCCAAACTTAAATGGGATATTTCAATAAATATTATTTGAGCTAATATATGTTTTCGTTTTAAATTTAACTGCCAGTCGCATAATTAATGCGTTTGTCATGGGCAAACGTTGGGGACGTGAGTATTTCTGCCCAGAAGTCCACTGGTTCTACCACTATTCAAACATACATTACGGAGATATGTTAACAAGGGTGGTTATAAAAAGTAATCGCTTAAGACTCGTCATTTATGAACTTCAATATCAAGGGACACTCAAAGATTGCTACATTATTTATAATACATAAAACATTCCCAATCGATTTCAACATAGAATAATCAAGTGCTATGTCTGTTTTTATACTAACTCTCTGATAAGCAAAATGTAAGTATGGAGTCTAAAAAGAATGTTTTAGTAGTCAAATGAATAATTTCTATAACCATTTACCCAAAAATATACATGAATAAAAATTATATATATATATATAAGAAATACACAAGATTTTGATTTGTATGCGAGGGATCGTCCAAGATTTCTGTATGATTAAATGTCTTAGATGGATAGTTTGAATTTGCATGTTATTTATTAACTTTTTTATTATTAACTCATAGTGTCTTTGCATTATTTTATATGATTCCTAAGCAAATGTAGGGTATATTTCAATTATATAGCAGGTAGTCGTGGCTCTTTATTTAAAAAAATACTGATTGTATTATTACTTGACCTATGTCTGCTCAAATGAGCCACAAAATAAAAAGGATCATGGCTGGTCTAAAGGTTCGAATTAATAACAATTTATATTGAAACGAAGAGGATGTAACAAGGAAAATAGTTTGTTATTCTTTGGGCTTGTGGTATCCACCACATGTGTAAGTCAGAGATTATAAATATAACCATCAAAGAGCTCTTGTAGCTGTTGAAGATTCATGTGTGATAAAGCCATTATTTGTTTGTTTGTTTTTTGCTGTTTGGACTTGTACCAAAGAAGAACATTTTAGACTCCACCATTCCTGCGAATTCGGAGATTTCCGGACTTCTACTATGGTGATGAAAACCATAAAAACAGTTAGCTACTTAAACAGTTTTTTTGTGCCCTGTAATTTTTAAGTACTATGAGATTTCCTCAGAAGTAGGTGGATAAAAACCCTATAAACATTTACCGCTCAGTAACTTTTGCAGACTCAGTGATATTTATGACAACAGTATAAGCATTTTGATAAGCATCTAAAATCAAAATAACTATCACACTTTAAGCCTTCAATAATTGTTGCGTACTCGGAGCTTTCTTAAATTAAGGATGCTTAGTAAATGAATATCAAAGAGAGTCCTTACCTTGATGTATGAACGAAAGACTCTATGGTTTGCTGTCACTGGGAGTCAACATGTCTCAGTTCATCCCACACAACTAAATGAAAGAATTTGCCCCTTCCCCCCCCCCCTTTTTTCAAAACACAAAATAATGCGCTTTTTTCGTAGTGAGCTCCCATTCCCTCTCTTTCTTATAAAAACACACATATACACACACACACACATTCTTGGTAACTCTCTCTGTCTCTCTCTCTAAATATACTTACCCCTTTTTTTGCCTTATACACAGGGCAACAGAAGGAGGGAAATGGTCTTCCTATCATGTTTCATTCAGAAATAGAAGGTCAAGACACACTCGTCATGAAAAAGGCCAATGGGTGGTGCAGTTATATTGAAAACCAATACCCCACCACTGCCTTTTATCGTTATTATTATTTTGTCCATACCGTAAAAAAGCAATACTACTACTAATATTAATTTGAATTCTTCATCAAAGGAATGTATATATCCCCCCCCCCCCTCTCTGCACTGAATAGAGTGATAGCATAGCTATTATATTTTTTTTAAACATCATTTTCACGCTAGAATAGACAAACATATTTCTAAAAGATAGCAAATAAAACGGAAAACACCCAAATGTAGATGTAGTGCATTAAAAAAGAATGGGCCTTGTTTCAATAGAGGTCTGAACATCCCTTTTAAATGTCATTGTATATGGTATTTGCTTTAAAAGTAGTATCTAAATGAACGAAATATATGTTGTGAGAGATCTTATAAGCTATGTAGAAATACAAAAATTTATAAGGTCGTCCCTAAGGTATGACAAATTGAGCGTTCAGATAGAATTAGTTAGGCTTATTTCATAGGAGCATTAAAACGGTTTTGGTAAGTTGATTAAGATTTTATAAAAACTGTATATATATATATATACTTATAATAAAAATCATTGTACGAAGACTTTTTTGAAATGGCTTTAAAATAGTCACTAATACTCTTAGGAGAAACTCCTCTGACTTTTTCATCTATGGATGCTGGAATGACATATTCAAAAGTTTTTTTTCCATAGGTTGTAAAAACAATAAAAATATAGAAATACAATAGGGATAAATCACTAATTATATTTATCTGATGGAAATGATTTTGCTTGAGAGATACTTATTATCAGGCTTGTGAGCAATAATCAAATATTCGATTAAAAATTGCGGTCTAATAATCACTTGGATAAACAGATATAAGGATCAAAACCGTCAAAGTCTTCAATCTCTTATTATAAATTGTCATCAAAGTTGATAAATATTATAAAGTATAACTAATCTAAGTGATATAAACCAAAGTTGATTTTTTAGTAAACCTAATGTTTTCGATCATATTAAATGGCAAAAGTCAAATAATCTAATTTGGGTTTGAGATGCTGCTACACCTGGGAAATAATTGTCTTTTTTCTCCTTTATTGGTTAGATGTTATATAAAATAATATTAAAAATAATATAATATAAATAAACATTATAGTTAACTAGAGGCATATATACACTCAGAGAGTGCAAACCTCCGCCGTCACGGGGTCCTTATGAGCCTTCCGAGGCGAATTTTTCACGACTGGGGAGGCGTAGAGGGACGGGGGAGGGTTCCCCTCGACGGAAATTCCGAGAGGAAGACGCTCCCGGCACCCGATTTCACAGCACAGCGACATCTATTGACAGAGTAGGCTAACTTGAAATATTTATTAGTATTTAGCTCCTTTTGCATCTTAATTATGCACTCAGAGATGCCAAAATTTAATCACTTGTTCCTTTTGGCATTTTCAACAACTCCACAAAATTTCATCCGAATCCGTTCAGTACTTTTTGAGTTATCCTGCTGACAAACCAACAAACAAACCAACACCAGTGAAAACAATACCTCCTTCGGCGGAGGTAATAATAAAAAACAATATACAAAATATTAAATGGGTATCTATTTAAAAAATTCATTTTTTTTTCCAAAATTAAAAATATTCTTTTGATTTGGATTGATAAAATTTGATGACGTTCCCCGCATGGACCCATGAGTCCTCGGTGTCGGAGAGGATCTTGAGGGAGAGGGCGGTGTATCGGTCGCAGCTGAGAGCATCACAGATAGAAGAATAGATGGTTTTACTATATCTTTTTTAATGTATTTCTTTTCTTTTTTGTGGGCAATATATATATATATATATATATAGTTTGTGAATTAAAAAGATAGTAATATATTATTGTGATTTTTTTGCGATATCTGAGCCTTTTGGGATATTGCGTCCAGTGGTATAATATCCCGTACTGTAATTCATCACCAATCAAGAGAAACTGCGACACCAAGGCCCATTTATCATACAATGTACCTTGAAAATATATGAACTGTAGACAATAATGATGGACAACGGAATAGATCTGATTAGGAGCCCTCACACAGCAACCGTATTACTATATCCTTATGTATTTATACTCAATAAGGGGTATGCAAGTTTTTCCGTACAAGTTCTTCTCTTCCTCTCTCTCTCTTGTTCTGTCTTCCACGGAGTGAAGCATAGAGATATAAAGATATAGAGAGCTTAATGCCGTGACACAATGACGTATTTCTCTGAAGAATCCAATCAGCTCACCATAACTTTATATCTATAAGGAGTGAAGATTCCTCAAAGAAAAATGTATTTTATGAAATAAATTCTTGTCGTTTCATTCTGGAGATACATCCTGGATCGTACTCAAGCCTCGAAACATTATCCAAAGATCCAAGGGTTTTTCTGGGCCGAAGTAGGCTCAGACAATTCTTAGTGATTGCACCATGTGGCATGAGTGTTGCTTTTCGAGAGGTGGAAAAAAAAACTTTTACGTAAATGCAAAGTTTTACAATAGAAATATGTATATATGTTTTACTTCTTTATACTTGTTTTATTATAATTGTGTTTTAGTATTTGTTCATATGTGGTTTTATAATTTTAAATTAAAACGTTTAATTATGTTTTTACGCATTAGCATCATTTTATATATATTCTCGTTTTTGTCCTTGTATGTTTATTATGGAACGTGAAATAAAAAAACAGTATTGTTTTTGACTAAATTGTCCATGATCGCTTAATGGTTGATTTATTAGGCTTAGTAGAGTTAAGTGGCAATAAATATAAAGTAAAAATAAGTCAACAGGATTGTTGACATTCCATAAAATAAGAAAAATGGATTATACCTTGAATCTAAAGCTCGGTCTTTATTCGTGGAATGATCTCATTGAAAAGGCCAATCAAAGAAATAATTCATTTAAAGTATATACCCTTATGATATCTAAATAACGACACAAACAACACGTTCACCTGACCAATATAGAAAATTGCTGAAACTGTGGCATTAGTGTAAGAGAGTATGCTATACTTGATACAGGAACTGATACATATATATCACCTTTTATTTATATTTAAATTATTTGATAATATATATATACTCTTAGCCATACCTCTACTGGCTGAATCAATATTAAGTTCTTGTTTGGTGGGGCATATTTAGGAGTTAAACATGTGAAACTCAGAATAGATATTTACTTTTTTTCAATATATATCCAAGACTTACTCCATGAACTTAAGAACTCACTTCATTTTAAATTGCTTAAATTAAGTGCATGAAAGTAGACAAAATCAAATTAAATATTAATCTAAAAACTTTGTTTGTTTCGAGATAAAAGTTTTTTGTATAAGATATTTAGTTTGATTTATATCAGACTAACTCTTTGATATACGTTGTCAGTACCAACCCCCTGTCAATATATCCCTACAATGGTGTATATCAAACTTTTTTCATTTGATGTCAACATGTCATCATCTAAAATTTATTGGATGCAGCAAGTTACTAATTCGACCGAGTTGAATCAAAGTGTATATTGAACTTTTTGATTCATATATTTTTTCCTCTATAATATATAGTTTATCGGTTTAGTAGTTAAAATTTATTTTTTATTATTTATGAAATAATCATTCAGTATCTTTTTGTAACGTTATATATTATTAATACCAATTGTATATTTTTTTAAATCTATTAATTAAATTCATTAATCAGAATCTGTACTCAATTTTAAGTAGACCGATTACGTTCATTTCTCTAAGCAATGCAACTTTCTTCATATAACAAAATATGAACATGTACAGAAAGTTGAATTATTTATATATTTTTTAGGAGCTAAAATGTCTAAAATGTAAATCACAACTCCTTTTGGCAAGTCAGGGATAGTTTAGCCTAAAACCTTCTTAAAAGCATTTTCACCACTACTTTTGTATGAGGAATCTAAGCTAGCAATCGTCTTTGTAGGCAGCTAAATACTGAAATACATTTCATTTTATTCACCTTTCACGACGCTGCACCATTTGCAGACTTTTACCTAGATCACAGATTTAATAGTCAATTGAATATGTTCAATTTTTTTGTATTTTTTTTCGTCCGAGATGTTTAAGTCCTCTTTGTTCTTAAATGATTTTTTTTAGGGAATGAGCTTGAACATAACTCACTTTAACGTATTTTCCTTATTTATATTATACAACTAGAATATTTTTTGTCGTCAAAGATATAACAAAAAGCCTCCTCTGGGAAATAAACTTGTTCAAACACGACTTGTATCTAGGAAAAAGTAAAGAATAATACTTTTTCCCCAAACTCATTATAAAAAAGTACCTTGTATGTTATTATATTTGTATCTAATTATATCTGTTGTTTGCATAAATTCAATTTGGACTACTATATATTATCATAGTTTCATATAAATAGCATGGATTTATTCTTTAATCTGAACCTCCATATAAAAATATTTTTTTCATTTACTTGTTAAATGAATAACCGGATATTTATTGAATGACTCATTTCCAAGTTATTAATCAACCCCATTTCGTTGACCTGACTTTATATCAATTTTATCAATAAAAATTTGGAGACGCGGTGGAGATTGTCAAAAATCACTGAAACATTTTAAATTACCTAAGGAATGGGCGAAAAGAGTAATGCGGTCATTGATGGGCATAAATGATGAGAAAAAGTTCACTGCACAGCCATTAATCTCCGCCAACTTAATTAGTTTCTTACATCATTGTAAGGACTGTGAAAAAATGTATGTGAATATCAGACACGCTTTCTGTGATTGCCCATCATTGGCAATTATCAAAAGGTTCATTCAATTGAATTCTGTCTTTATTCCGATTATGAAGATTGATAAGCGACTACCCTTTTTGGCTTCCCGACCAAAGGACAAGGTTATAAAGAAGAGGAAAAAGCAATTAGTTCATCTTTGAGCAATTGCGAGGCGTACATAGCTAAGCAGCTTACTGAAAGGAAACTGATCGAGGAGAAGGAACTAAAAGGAATAATAATATCCGCCGCCGCTCGATACGCGGTATTTTTCTTAACTTAGGTGTATTCATTTGAATGTATATTTATCGTAAATAGTCATGGATGTTAAATAACTCACCAGAAATTCACGAATAAATGTAGAAAAATAAGATTCTAGCAATTATTTTTATAGCTAATTTTGTAACCCATTTATGTGCATGAAAATTTTTTTTTCAAATTATTTGTAAAGAAAGACAACTGTGAGTTTTTATTCTCAATATACTTTTGTTCATTAAGATCACATGATATAACAATAATAACAATTTCTGATGTCTTAATAAATTAACAATGAACAATATGCTTCAGAAAAAATAGGTTTATATATATTCAGTCATTAAGTTGATTATGCTACTAAATGTCAAAATATATATCACTCATAAAAAGTATGTCAGCAAAAAACTATGTAGTTTTTGTTATTTTGCACACTTCTTATAAAATACTTATTTTGGACTACTTTAATTGCCTCAAGATATTTATCTATTGCATAAGTGAAATAAATAAACGTCCTTCATATTTGTTCACTTAATTAATTTTTTATGACGTTATAGCTCATATTTCCTAACAGTTTTTCCATTCTTAAGGGCTTTTTTCGGTTGAAAACATTTTATTCGGTACTCTGCGAAAGTTATATACCTTGTAAAAATAAAATACACTAAATTTTATACAGGAAACAGTGCAAAACTATTCAGTGGCAAAAATACACAAATGAACATTTCAACATGCCCCAAAAAATAACCTTAATAAAAGCATCATTTATTAAATTTGTTTAAAAACTCGCGACGTCCTTTTAAAATCCTTTTAATAATATTCATGTAAAGCTTCGATCTTGCTGACACATATTTGATTAAATTACACACCCATTTCCACATTGACGCTACTAAATCCGGGATTTTGATGGAGGAACCAATATAGCAAAGCAGAAGCAATAATAACCTTACGTCTTCTGTTCCTACGTAGACATTTGTCCTAATTTTTGTGCATGTAAAGATTTTATATTTGTAATAGAGATTGAATAGCTTTGTGACTGGAGTGAGAGGCATTTTTTAAAAATATTATTTCCATAGATAATGTAAGGTTTGAAAATATTTGGGATATATCATTGTTTTAAAGCACCTTTAGTTTTATAAATCTTTTGATTATTTTAAGAATGGGACAATCGGCAAATGAATGTTAAGTATTATTCAATAAACGCCCACAATTCATAAAAGGATTCTGAAATTTAATGAGCATCCCTAAATTTGTAATTGGGTTGTAAATTTTCAACCATCAGCAATCCATCAGTCGATTATAAAATTATTTTATTCCATCCAGAGGGAAGGTCCAGCAAACTTAAGTAGGACTCTGATATATATATATATCTCACTCCATCATAAATCTTCCTACCACATTTAAATTAAAAAACATGGCTTGGAACGACACATAAAACTGAGTAAAAGTTTAAGAGGAAAATTTAATCTTGCCACATTAAAACTTGATTTCACGACCAAATCGTGTGCACTAAAAATCTCTTATATAAAGGCACTTCGCCAATCTCTTTACAAAAGGTTTTTGCCTAAAATTTGGTATACAATATCTATTGTCGTGTCCGATTGAGCAGAGGGTTCCAACTTCCATTAAATTACCTGAATAAAAGCTAAAAATGGTGAAAGTTTTTGAAGTCCTGATTAGTTAAAAGAGTACCCATTTAGAACCAATTCGAAAATTGCGAAGACTTTAAGTATTTTCTCCAGTCCCTGCTATAAAACACACCTTAGATAATATTTTGGTATAATTTCAATAAGAAGACCAAGCCCACCTCGTATACGGGTTTTGGGGAAGCTTCAATGAGGGGAGATATGCTTTATAAGGAAGAGTCTCCAGACAACATTATTATTCTTTAAGTGCTAATTCAGCAAGAAATGCAATAGATGTGGCCCACAAGGAATTGTACAGGTCAACTTTTTTGTAGAGATAAGTTGCGCTATAGTCTAATTTGTCCATATATCTTCGTGTTTATTTGTGTTCAGTTAAATTTGAGACTCTGTTTCTCATCCATTCAATGTCGAGAATATTGACAGACTCAACGACCTGCGGCTCTGGACCAAAAAATGCAGCACGGATTTCAAGATCCCAAAGGAAGTATAGCAGTACAATTTAGCGCATCTTATTAAGCAACGCCGATTCAGCGCCGGCCGATTCAGCGCCGGCTGATTCACGCCGTCCGATTCAGCGCCGGCCGATTCAGCGCCGTCCGATTCAGCGCCGTCCGATTCAGCACCAGCCAATTCAGCGCCGGCCGATTCAGCGCCAGCCTCAATGACTTTGATTTAAAAAAATTCAAACCTTTTTTCACAGAAATTATGTTTTCTTCAGGAGTACAATTGGTCAAACTTGGCACAAGATAATTGTTTGCAGAAGTATTCAACAACAATGGGTATTTTGGTTTCAAACCCACCTACATTGGTAAAAATACGAGTAAAAAAACCCTCAAATGCCATTGTGTGCACCTTGGGCCCTCGGGTTCCGCCAGCCGTAACAATGGGGTTTTGGGTTTCAAACCATCGCAAATTGTAAAAATACAAGTAAGGAACCCCTCAAATGCCATTTTGCACACCTTGGGCCTTCGGGTTCCGCCAGCCGTAACAATGGGTGTTGGGGTTTCAAACCCATCGCAAATTGTAAAAATACGAGTAAGGAACCCCTCAATTGCCATTTTGCACACCTTAAGTTCTCGGGTCCCGCCAGCCGGAACAATGGGTATTGGGGTTTCAAACCCATCGCAAATTGTAAAAATACGAGTAAGGAACCCCTCAAATGCCATTTTGTGCACCTTGGGCCTTCGGGTTCCGCCAGCCGTAACAATGGGGTATTGGGGTTTCAAACCCATCGCAAATTGTAAAAATACGAGTAAGGAACCCCTCAAATGCCATTTTGTGCACCTTGGGCCTTCGGGTTCCGCCAGCCGTAACAATGGGGTATTGGGGTTTCAAACCCATCGCACTTGTAAAAATACGAGTAAGGAACCCCTCAAATGCCATTTTGTGCACCTTGGGCCCTCGGGTTCCGCCAGCCGGAACAATGGGGTATTGGGGTTTCAAACCCTTCGCCACTTGTAAAAATACGAGTAAGGAACCCCTCAAATGCCATTTTGTGCACCTTGGGTCCTCGGGTTCCGCCAGCCACAACAATGGGGTGTTGGGGTTTCAAACCCATCGCAAATTGTAAAAATACGAGTAAGGAACCCCTCAAATGCCATTTTGCACACCTTAAGTTCTCGGGTCCCGCCAGCCGCAACAATGTGGTATTGGGGTTTCAAACCCATCGCAAATTGTAAAAATACGAGTAAGGAACCCTCAAATGCCATTTTGCACACCTTAAGTTCTTGGGTCCCACCAGCCGCAAAAATGGGGTATTGGGGTTTTAAACCCTTCGCCAATTATGGTCGCTCACCTCTATTAAATACTTTTTTTGTGAACAATGTTGCGTGCTTTTTACATAATTTGCAAAAAGATTTTTTTCTTGACTTATTAATAAAGTTAAACTGCATTATATTTATATCTACATAAAGTAATCACATTTTCTTTTATTGAGGATTTTTGCACTTTTTGTGGGTTTAGATTTAAGTCCATGTTTAAAATCACACAAAAATATTTTGAAGTTTTTTAAACAAAAATAAATAAACAAATAAATATTTTGAACTCGCCACTTGCAAAACATTCTATGGTTTAAGAGATGAAAATTGAACAGAGTGGTAAGATCTAATGTGGCGGTTTTGCAGGACACCCTGCAATTAGGATGACGTCCTCCGATCCGCACAGCTGATTTTTTAGCAGACAGCCAACATATAAGAATTATTTCAGTTGAATTTTATCATCGTCATGGTCGCATATGGAAATCTACAACCTGTAATCTGGAACGAGCAAGAACGCAGGTGTGCCGTTATCCAGATTGACTGGATTATTATCAAGACTCTCTAATTGACTTTTTTATGCCAAACAAGATTTAGTTACTTTTCCTTTCATGTTAATTCAATCCAACTTCCTCCTTTTGCAATAACAGGCTCCACACGATGCTATAGCTTCTCAATGGCATTACTTTTCTAAACCAAAGGTTCCCAAACTTAAAAAAAAATTGACAACTGAGTAAGTCATTTGAGATAATCACGTCGCGACCCCCTCCCTCAATGTTTCAAAATCCCCATTTGGGAAGGTATACCCCCACTTGGATCCGGTTCTAATATGAGTTTTAGTTACTTAATACTTTTAAGTCTTTTGATAAGATTATCTTATCAACCAAGAAACTCGGCTTTAAAAAGTCATTGACGTTATTATAATTGATCAAATACTTATAATAACAATGGAAATTGAACCAACTCCTAGTACCCCTGGCGTGAAGAGCTTGAACTTATCAAAATAAACAAACAGCTCGGGAGCCCCATTGTTGGTGGATTTTAAAACAAACCCGGTATTCCAAGGTTGCAGTTGGCATTTGAGGAGTTCCTTATTTGTATTTTTACAATAGGCGGAAGATTTGAAACTGCAATACCCCATTTTTGTAGCTGGCAGGACCCGAGAACTTAAGGTGCATAAAATGGCATTTGAGGGGTTCCTTACTCGTATTTTTACAATTTGCGATGGGTTTGAAACCCCAATACCACATTGTTGCGGCTGGCGGGACCCGAGAACTTAAGGTGAGCAAAATGGCATTTGAGGGGTTCCTTACTCGTATTTTTAAAATTTACGATGGGTTTGAAACCCCAATACACAATTGTTGTGGCCGGCGGGACCCGAGGACTCAAGGTACTCAAAATAGAATTTGAGGGGTTCCTTACTCGTATTTTTACAATTTGCGATGGGTTTGAAACCCCAACACCCCATTGTTGTGGCTGGCGGAACCCGAGGACCCAAGGTGCATAAAATGGCATTTGAGGGGTTCCTTACTCGTATTTTTACAAGTGGCGAAGGGTTTGAAACCCCAATACCCCATTGTTACGGCTGGCGGAACCCGAGGGCCCAAGGTGCACAAAATGGCATTTGAGGGGTTCCTTACTCGTATTTTTACAAGTGGCGAAGGGTTTGAAACCCCAACACCCCATTGTTACGGCTGGCGGGACCCGAGGACCCAAGGGCACAAAATGGTATTTGAGGGGTTCCTTACTCGTATTTTTACAATTGGCGAAGGTTTGAAACCCCAATACCCCATTGTTGCGGCTGGCGGGACCCGAGGACCCAATGGGCACAAAATGACATTTGAGGGGTTCTTACTCGTATTGTTACAATTTGCGATGGGTTTGAAACCCCAATACCCCATTGTTGCGGCTGGCGGGACCCGAGGACCCAATGGGCACAAAATGGCATTTGAGGGTTTCTTTACTCGTATTTTTACCAATGTAGGTGGGTTTGAAACCCCAATACCATATTGCTGTTGAATACTTCTGCAAGACAATTATCTTGTTCCAGGTTTGACCAATTGTACTGCTACAGAAAACATAATTTTCTTTGAAAAAAGGTCTGATTTTTTTAAAATCAAAGTCATTGAGGCTGGCGCTGAATCGGCCGTCGCTGAATTGGCTGGTGCTGAATTGGCTGGCGCTGAATCAGCCGGCGCTGAATTGGCTGGCGCTGAATCGGCCGTCGCTGAATTGGCTGGCGCTGAATCGGCGGTGCTGAATCGGCGGCGCTGAGTCGGCGGCGCTGAATTGTCCCATTCCCAAAGGAAGTATAGCAGTTTTACTTTTACTTATTGCAAGGCCAGTTTTGATCTCAAATTTATTAAAAAATAATAAAATTGTATTTATCCCTCAATAAGTTGCAACTCCGATTTTGTCTCAATCGTCAAGGTATGCCGTCGCGTAAAAGTCAATAAGATGTTTTTCATTGTTGAAAGAATCACCAAACCCTAAGTACTTCCTTGACATAATCTTCTTCAACTCATCTAAATAAAAAACAAAGAGAAGAGGAGCAACTGGTCAGTCCTGTCTACAACTCCATTTGAGAAGAATGGGAACACTATGATGCCATCTAAAGATATTATGGAGGAGCCGCGAGTAACATTGCTCTTACGGATTGAAAAAATGCTGGGGAAGGAGCCTTTTAATTGATTTTTAGGCTTTAGTCGTGTATAATGGAGTCAAACGCTTTATTAAAATATATCGCTATAAGGGACCCAAGCTTTTTACAATTCTTTATCCAATTCCATCGCCGTATAATTTCGAGAATTATCAGTACTTTTGTGGTTTTAAAAAAGGTCATTGTTCATTTATAATTTTAGGTTAAAATGGTTTCTATTAGCTTTGTTAAAACGCTGCTAAAATTATATATATGTCGTTAAAATAGCTATACGCCTTCAGTGGTTAAAATCACTTTCATCCTATTTCTTTGAAATTAAGACTATGCGAACCTTAGTAAGAGCACAAGACATTTTTTTCTGCCGTCTGTATGTTGTTGCCAATTGCAAAGAGATATGAAGCCACTTCATCCGGAACAAGAGAGAAGATTCGACCACATTATACGTCGGGAACCGGAAGCTTATTATCTTTATAAGACTTCTAGATATAATTTATCCTCTTATCTTTATGTAGATAGAAGAACTATGTATGAGTTTTTTCTGAGGGAAATTTATTCTCTCTCCACCTTATTTTTTGAAAACCTCATCAGGTCTCTTTAATATTTGATACCATCGACGATGTAGTTTATGGTTGAAGCCGAGTATTTAATATTGTGAGGAAGATGTTTATATCTACCATAGGATTTATTTATTTCTCCCTTTCAGCTTCAGCAATGTCCATTAATTCTATACTCATGGACCAAATCTGAAGTAATTGTTTTTGTAAAAATAGGCGAGTCCGTTAGGGCATTCTCGATTTCGTCTTGGATTTGGCCTTTTTTTTCTTTTTGTTTTCCGCAAATCTCCTTAACGGTACTTGTTATTACGTTAACAAATAATGGGTAGTCCTCTATAAAAGAGAATTGACTTGTTGTTCTTAAATCTTAAAGCTTTTCTCTTTGGTTGGTACCGTAAAGTCATATCGATACTCTTATGATCAGTAGAAGGATCTGGTCGATAACACGCATTTTCGAGTAATATATGCTTTTCGCGTATGTTCATTTAAAAGCACGCCTAAATAATCGAACTCTTTTTTAACGTAGGATTATTAACGCATTGCTAGCGTGGAGAATTTCCTTGCGTACTCACAAATTCGATTGGTTAAAAAATTAAAGAAAGTGGAAAATATGTTGGTAGACTAGCAGATACTAGACAAATCCTACTCAGTATCATAATAAACGTCAATATAACAGCTCGCTTCTTCAATTCTTTCACTTTCATCATGCCGAAGAAAAAGTGGATTTTTTTTCTAGGATCTTTACTGATGTGTGGGAGTAAGACATTAATAATGGCTGATATCATGCCGTTTATGTTGTTATACATGCCCGTACGTCCTGAATGGAAAATAGTTTGTGTTTATCATGTCCGAATTTAAAAACATCATCCGGAGTATGTTTTCATAAATTTGTTTATGTTATATCCGAAAAAAACATGGACCAGATACTTTACTTGCATTTATTTACGGTGCACTTCTTTTAACAAGGTTTTTGCCACCCTAGATTTGGGACTTAAGTAGGAGATCCCTTAGCTCACAATTACAGAATTAACAACAACAACCAGAATTTGGTAAAAAACATTGTTCATTATACGTAAAATATTACGTACAACTATAATGCAATAGATCATTTAATGATAATTAATAACACTATGTAACAGGATTTGTCCCTGGGCTGAATTTATAGATTGAGTCCCATTTTTTAAGTAGATTTCAAAATGCCACTCAAATATCGTCCGAAACAAGGTTTGGACTTTATGTCTTTTTGAAAATCAGGATTTTCATCATTTCTAATGGTTCAGGCACAGTTTTGTGGAAAGTAAGAATAACCACAAATGTCAGTACTATTTATTTTTCTACACATATCTGAGCATTTCAAATCCGTTATATATTTATTATCTTTCGTACTATTCACAATAATATTAAATGCAACCTCAATAATCACCTAAAAGTAGTTACCAAATATATTACATATTGATTATAGTCAATAGACTCGCAACAAAAAAAATATAGCTGCTTAATAGAACACTAAAAAATGATCGACTTTTTGAAATATAAAGCCATTTTTTTCGAATAGTACGAAAGATATTAGCTTATAAAAAATGATTTTAAATGCTCAGATATAGTCGAAAATAAATAGCCCTGACATTTGTGGTTATTCTTACTTTGCAAGAAGATAACTGGGCCTGAACCATTAGAAATGATGAAAATCCTGATTTAAAAAAGCCATAAAGTCCAAACCTTTTTTCGTACGATATTTTGAGTGGCATTTTTGAAATCTACTTAAAAATGGGACTCAATCTAGAAATTCAGCCCAGGGCAAACAAGACCTTAATTTTTGTTACATAGTGTAATGTTTGATTTCGTCAAATTCAACATGCAGAGTTCGATTATGCAACCATACAATATCTGAATATACGTTGATTGATTTGTTTAAATGATATAGGTGCCCTTATTTGTTTCAACTATTTTCAAAAAATAATTGGATTGGAATAAAGGATTAAAGTCAACTTTGTTTGAAGTAATATAATTAAAAGACTTAGTATAGCTTAAGAAGAATGTATTCTCATACAAAAGCTGAATACACAGTTCCCTTGCAAATGACAATCATGCATGTTGGTAGGCCATATATCTGCATATACTAGAGGTTTGAGACTCAGTAATCCCTTTTATACTTTCAATAACAAAATAAATTATTTTTGGAGGGATGGAAAATGTGAAGACCACAACGAAGATTTTAGCTTAGATTTATTTCAAGATTTTTAAGAAATTATTCTAAAAACTAAAAAAAGTCATAAAACCTTTAATTATGTTAAATATAACCATAAAGTAGAATGCTATGTACAATTTAAAAAATGAACTTGTACAAGCGTTTAGTATTTACAAAGTCTGAGCATAAGGAAAAATTTCAAATAACATAAAGACAAAATACAATGAATATATTGGAAATTATTTTTCTTTTGTTATTTGGAGAAGAGAGATTTGGAGAAAAAATCACAACTGTTTCAAAGAATGCCCACGTTTCTCTTCCTTTCAGTGTGAGAATTTCAAACAGTATAGCATTTCGGTGTATCTAATTTGTGTACATAGTTACTATGTCATAACCGTTAAAATATAATATCCTTTTGCCGAATTTAGGACTATCACCCCCCTCCCCAGACAATCACCCCCCGTGCCATTTGCCCCCCGTTATTAATATTCTTATCTCTTAACGTCCACTTATGAAGTTAACATTTTTTTCTCTATGACGCATGAGTGTTTGAAACCTTTTGTTCCTAATATCGGCCATATGCTTTATATGACCGATATTAGGAACATAGTTTTCAAACACTAATGCAAATGAAAACATAGTTAACTTCATAAGTACACTTAAAGAGGGGGGTAAATGGCACGTGGGATGAATGGCACAGGGCGTAAATGGCACGGGGGTGATTGCCGGAGGGTGATTGTCCGGTTGGTGATTGTCTGGGGGGTAGTCCTGTTACAACTATTGCCAGCCTACCCTTCGGTGTATGCCTTAGTTTTCCTTTCTTCTACAAACTTACACAAACATTAAACTCAGAAAAGCCAACCTTACGAGGTACGCTTAATAACTAAAGGCGATAAGGCACAACAGCAGACTCTGAGAAATATAATTATATTGAAACCAATCCTAGAAACCCCATCCTGCTGTATATTCAATTTGTCATTTTATAAGTACTGCCTTTTATTGATTCGACATTTACTAAATTCGTTATTGATAAATAAGATTTGTTTTCATAGCAACGTTATTTAATTAATTTAATTATCCAATCTTATACAAATAATATCTTCATTCAACTTTTTTATAAGCATACAAAAAAATATTTTGCACGAATTTGTGCTATAATAATATTAAAGTAGAAACTGGACTGTTTAATAATAATAAAAACCTAAATCAATAATGAACAAAAAAGATGTGAAATCTACCTTGCAAGACCATACTAATATTGTATCTTCAGATATTATTGTATTAAAATACCAATGCATTTTCTCACCTCCTTTTATTATTGCATTCCACTTGCAACCGCTGATATATAATTTGCACATCCATTTTCCTTCTGCACAGGCAGGAAAACTTGTCCAAACAATATGTATATATATTTCAGTGTTATATATAACTTTTGTCTAAAAAAAATTGCCATATTGAATAAAGGAACTACTGAACTGCCAGTTATACAGACAGTCTTAGACGTTACACTGAGTAATAAGTTTATGGTTTTAAGAGATTGTTAGAGATATTTAAATTACTCTGGAAAAAGAAAGCTGATCGACTTGCAAAGCGAATCTAAAGAGGGGCATTCCTTTTTCAGAATACATGGCGTCAGACCTCACAAGAATTGATCTGCATTAAGAATGGGCATTCCGATGAACACAGGATAGCTCCTGTAGATAAAGAGAACTACGGCTTTCCATGCTTGTTTTGATGTGTCGAGACGATTTTTTTTACCTTCTTCTATTTAGCGAAGTTACATATAATTTCATATATATAAATAACATTCTAGTTTAAAATTAAATCGCAAAATATAAAAGTCAATTTAAATATACAAACTTCTAGTAGTTAAAAAGGAATATTTTTTTCGTAAAAAAACAATGCGGTAGAAATGGTAAAAAATTCACAGGAACAATAAAAAAAATGGTGAATTAATCACACAAATGTCTTCTGATAAAACCTCTATAAGTTCGTAAGAGTTTTTAAGATCATTCACTGTTTTGTCCGAGAATGAGTAAAAGTAGCGAACCAAGTCTCCCGCGAACCTCCCTTGGGAATCAGTACGTCCTGGAATCTTGATATCAAGCGCAGAGTAACGAGCAGCAACGGAAGTTTTGAATAGATCTTAATTCCTCCGTTTCGATAGTTTTTCCCCGACGCAAGGTGCTCCGCTACGTAACTTCTAGAGCTTGATAGAGCAAACTCTATTGCTCTTGTTTTCTCCGACGCAGATCGCCGGTTAGATGTGAGACCAAAAAGAAGAATTAGTAATAAGGAATTCCGACATTTTTTAGTGGATAAAAATTCAAAAAGTCATTTTTTAAGTCAAATTGAGAGGAGAAAGAAGATTACGGGCTGAGAACACCAGTAAATATATTAATTCATGGTTTAAAATCAAAAATGTTAAATCACTCTCTCTATTGGTTTAAATACAGAGTACTTACCAACACATTGACATTTGGTAGTATATATGGACTACAGCAGAGGAAAATTATGTTTCTTTTGCAGGGATTCGCTGGAGACATCAAAACATTTTTTATTAGAGTGTATATATGTGGTAGAAATTTTAGAATATCTAAAATTGTTATTTGATGATTTTTTTAATATACAATTACGAAGTAAGGATTTTATATACTTTTATACTGGACCGTACCAAGAAGAGATTAATTTTATTACCACTAAAACCCAATATTTTATGTATAAAATGAGATCTACTCGAGTTCCTTTACCTAAATTTGTACTTCTCTGGTTGATTGTATTGTTAATAACACGACGTTTTAATGTATTTTTATGAATATTATAAGATATAACATCATGTGAATAAAGTTTTACCTTGGTAAAAAAAAGAAGATGAGGGAAATATTTTTGTCGTCGATTCGATTAAAGTTGAGGCTGATAAAGTCCCTCACGATTTTAAGAACAGGACATTGCGAAAAGGCATTAATAATTGAGTTATAAATTTTGCCACAGTCTTTACATGGAGCGTTGAAGTAAATACATCCCGTGGATATTTGTAACTGGGCAGAGAAGCGTTTTCCATGGCTAGATTTGGAAATTGAACTCAGAATTCTACTCCTCCACGGTATCTTCAAATCCAATTCTTTTAAGTGTTTGTCGACAATTCTTTCAGCCTCCGCTTTCGTATCAGGGGAGAAACACATTCTTAGATGCCACGGAACGGGGACTATGTGCTCTTTTGCCGCCCTTTGAATTTTAAATACAAATTTTCCTGACTTGAAGATAGAATCATTCGTGAGATCATGTATTGTGAGGATATTGGAGGATAAAGCTATTCTTTCCAAATTTTTCGGGTCGTCTAGATTCTAAAAAAAAACTTTTTTTCTCTATTTTGACGAATAGTGTCAATAGTTGAGGAATTATAAAAACTTGGTATTCCTCTCCATATTATTCTCTGAATAACAGCTAATGAGGTGGAAAAATCTTCTAGGAATTCATTTCTTACATCTGTCCCTAACATAATCCAATTATAGACCGGGCTAGAAGCGATATGTTTCCTCCATTCCAAATTTGGATTCTTAGAGAAGTCAATTAAAACTTTCCTATAAATTTTGGGAATTATACTAGATAACAGGGATAGTCCTCCCCCCAAATCTGATTTCGGACGTTTAAGAGCCGGTAAATAGATTCGATGAAAGAGATTATTTAGCCAGATGCTTTCCTCCTGTAGTGCCTTCTCCGCGATCCAAGGAACAGCTGTAGATCTATACAAAACAGTAGGAACCACCCGGTAATTGTACAGGTCAATCCTTTTTTGTAGATTGAATTTCCCCTAATGAGGAATTTTCCCGTCCACTAAGTTTTTAAGAGTAGACCAGTTATTACTTGTTGGACCATAACAAGTAATTCCTAATATTCCACGGTTTCTTTTATTAAGACTAGGGAGGTTACAATCCTTGTCTGGAAACCACTTTCCAATCGGCAAAGCAACAGTTTTTTTGACGTTTATTTGTAAACCGGATCTTTGGCCAAATTTTTTGAAGAAATTCAGTACAACTTGAATGCGCTTTAACAGTTGTTTTTCAGAATTACCTTCTAAGAAAAGCGTTATGTCATCCGCATACATGTCCATAATATGTTTTGAATAACCAAAACTCACACCAAAGCCTCCATATTTTTAATGATGTTATCACTGAGTTCTTTTAGTCCAGCAACGATTAATAGAGGTGCTGTGGGGCAACCCTGGCGACAACTCCTCTTCAAAATAATAGCATCACTCTCTACATCCCCTACAGATAAGGAGGAGGTACCTTTAAACAATAAAGCTCTGATGGGATTAAAGAACTCCTTAGGAAGTAACTTTTTTATTGTTTTCAAGATGAGAGTATTCAGAATCGTATCGAATGCCTTTGAAAAGTCTACTGCAACTAGGGCAGCATAGGAACCCTTGACATAGACTATTTCGCATACGCTCTGTATATTCCGGGCGATGTCTGAGATTTTCCTTCCCTTTAGGAACCCCTTTTGCACTAAAC
The DNA here is from genome assembly GCA_013387185.1 of Caligus rogercresseyi. Classification (NCBI taxonomy): domain Eukaryota; kingdom Metazoa; phylum Arthropoda; class Copepoda; order Siphonostomatoida; family Caligidae; genus Caligus; species Caligus rogercresseyi. Next base: position 3,101,034 of record CP045898.1, on the reverse strand, counting down.
CAAGTTTAGAATTCAAAATGGGTTCGATTTTTTGAGAGATAATCCCCGAAAGAATTCTATAACTTTCATTTAATACTGTTACAGGTCTCGAACTGCTAGGATCCAAGAGATTGCCTTTTTAGGAATTAAAGTTATTCGGCCTTTGGTTAGAACTTGGGGTAACCTCCCGTGATTTCCATACACTGACCCAATTTGAGGAGGTACACAGTGTGAAAACAATTTGACGCTAATACCATCCGGACCCGATGCTTATTATCTCGAAAAAACTTCTTTATATGGTTGGAGATGACAACTTCCGAAAATATAGATGGAGCTATTTTAATGGACGAGGAAATTTCTTGCGTTCGACTCCGAGAATCCGTTGAAAGCGTCTGTGAAAGCAAGCCAAAATTTCATTTTGTCTTTAATTTCCTTTCCATTTTCAAAAATTCTTCGAATTTCAACAATGGTTGGATCATCCATTTGAGAAAGAGCTTTTAGTTTTGTTGTGTGGCTATTCTCTAAGACTTTTTCCTTTCAATTTTAAACTCCTTAATCTCAGCAAATCTAAAGAGATTGGTTGTGTCCGACGTAATCGAACGAGCAAAAATTGGAGCATTGTTGAGGACATCTTCCAGGTCTTTCTGAAGCATAGATGCGTTTCGCCTCTTTTTTCCTGACGAATTTTAAAGATGAAGTTTTTTAACATGGTTAAAACTATTGAGAAGGTTGTTATAACCGGCGGAAGGATTAAAATATTTTAAAAGCCTGTTTTGAAGTTGATGTAAAAATGTGGAGTTATCAAATAACCATGATGGAGTTTTAAAACGACCTATGGGTTTAAAATATATGAAATCTAAATCTCTTAGTTTATGATCTGACGCCAGATGGGGACGATAGCAAACATTTTGACGGAAGAAAGAAGTACCGAAGACGCGAGGACCAAATCAATTCGAGAAAAACTCCTTCCAGCTCTCCAAGATACGATGTCATCAGGGTAATTTTTTTGATAACATCATCCAAACTGATCTCTGCCATAGGTTTTAATAAAATTGTTTGATTGGGGTAACGATGCCTTGGTTTATTCAAATCGACGTCAAGATCCCCAATTAATATATGTGGATAAATATTACCTTTACATGAGTTAATCATGGCTTGGTAGAAAAGCAAGTTTCTCTTATTAGGGCCGTATGCGTTTATTAGGTAAAAACCCCGGTCTTGGTTGGAATAAAAAAATTATGCCATTCACCATCACTATTATAATCTTTCACAAACTCGGCACGCTCCATCCTTTTACAGACGAACGAAATTATTCCGCGATGTGTTCCGTCACCAGTGAAGAATGTTCATAGTTTTTGGAATGCAGAAAGGACAGGAAAAGGAACACGATGAAGCAAAGGGAGACATATTATATCTGGTTTTTCCTTTAAAAGACTCTTCATCAAGGCATGTCGACCAATTCGATCCTTGCCTCCTCTCGTGTTTAGGGAGAGTATTTTTCCTATTTCCATGTCCAGTTTCTGACACCTATTGATTTGAGAAGTAAAAAAACATCAATTTTTGTTTGTGTTTTCCAAGGCATAGGTAAATAAAGTAATAAAAAAAACCACTATTTTTTCTTGAACCTTGCTGGGGGTATTTCCGTTGGGATAACCCTGTAGAAGGAGAGGGTCTTTTGGATAAAGAACCAGATCTGGTTCTTGACACCAAAATTGATTCCGAGTTTATATGGGGTTCTTTGGGCTTAGAGTGCGGTTTGGAAAATTCCTCACTATTGGGAGGAGAACCATCGAGGTCGGCGTTCACATTTTGAGATTGAGTAATAGAATGCCTTTCACTTTCTATAGACTCTTCTTCCCTTGAGACTTTGGGGGGGGGCATCTCCCCTGAAACAACTCCATCAGGGTTTAGGTGAACCTCCACTGATCCCGAGAGAGACTCACTTTCTCCAGCTTCATCTAAATTCTCAGAATTAACGAACTCTAGATCCTCATTCGAAGGTTCTGTCCTTTCAACTTCTCTTCGGATATATTTTCCTCCCTACTAAGATTTTCCTCTACATTGTTGGGGACGACAACGTCCGTAGAAGTTTCCTTTTGTTGCTCAGGAGCTAGGTCTTGAGAATCTTCTTTATCTTTTAGGCCACAAGAAGAAGAATTTTCTTCAAGGACCTTTTTTAAAGCTCTGGCACAATCAACTACTTTCAATTTTGGGTTGTTACATCCATGCTGAAGGTGACCAATACCGAAGCAGTTTAAGCATTGGAGCTTTGCACCTTTAAATTTTAATTTAATAAGACATCCCTGTATCGGGACAACTTGGGGTATATTTGATGGGTTTGCAATAATTTCCACTATATAGTCTCCATCTCTCCATACGTCTCTATAGTTCTTATTTATTTTTCTGCAGCCTCATTAGAGGGGGTTTTCTTTGGGTAGTGAGCAGTAACTTGGCCAAACTGTTTTAACCAATCCACTGCACATACTTCATCAATCCTTTTGAAGATGTTTTCCTACGAGACGTATGTTTGATGTTTTTTAATAAAACAAAGTTTTCAGTAAAAACAAAGACAAAAATGGAGTGCGTATTGTTAGCATATTTCATAGCTTTTTTGTATCAATTAACTTCACTCGCCTGTAGAAGATGACTTGTTCGCTTCAGAGTAAAATAGTACTTTTAAGCTTAGTAAAACTTTAGATGATAAATCCAAAAATGACCTTGGTTGCATTCTATCAATTCAGAATTCAGTACAATCTGAGTTTACATCATATGATTCAGAGCCTGTATTGACCTATAAGAAATCGATTATGAAAAAAATAAATATAATTTGTTTCTTAGATTTGCGTCAAGGTATCCTCTCAAAATTTTACTTTGTCTCTGACGCATACATAATCCATTATATGCGTCATTTTGTACAAGAGATAGGCTTTTTTTAATGTACATATAACTCTCTACTTATTAAATTGACATGATTTAGTATACCAAAATATTAAAGCTGGTTAACCAAGCTTTCATTTGATATGTTTGGTGTTCTAAAAATCGCTATACTTTAAGAGATATAAGCAAATACGTACTCTCCCCCAAAAATTGATCTTTTGATATGAGAATATACGATTACCATTTGGTAATGGCTGTTAGTGTTACCTGGATAGCAAGAAAAAAAGAAGGGAGGAGGTGAGGCAAAATACTCCCTCCCTTCTCTTTCTCTTTCTATCCAGGTAACACTAACAGCGTTACCAATGGTAATCGTATATTCTCATATCAAAAGATCAATTTTTGGGGGAGAGTACGTATTTGCTTATATCTCTTAAAGTATAGCGATTTTTAGAACACCAAACATATCAAATGAAAGCTTGGTTAACCAGCTTTAATATTTTGGTATACTAAATCATGTCAATTTAATAAGTAGAGAGTTATATGTACATTAAAAAAAGCCTATCTCGCGTACAAAATGACGCATATAATGGATTATGTATGCGTCAGAGACAAAGTAAAATTTTGAGAGGATACCTTGACGCAAATCTAAGAAACAATTATTTTTTTTTTCATAATCGATTTCTTATAGGTCAATACAGGCTCTGAATCATATGATGTAAACTCAGATTGTACTGAATTCTGAATTGATAGAATGCAACCAAGGTCATTTTTGGATTTATCATCTAAAGTTTACTAAACTTAAAAGTACTATTTTACTCTGAAGCGAACAAGTCATCTTCTACAGGCGAGTGAAGTTAATTGATACAAAAAAGCTATGAAATAAGCTAACAATACTCACTCCCTTTCTTGCTTTGTTTTTACTGAAAACTTTGTTTTATTAAAAAACATCTAACATACGTCTGGTAGTAAATTAGATTTCCTTTAAATTAATAATTATTATTGAAGTCTGTAACGTCCACCATTTTGAAGAAATTTGCGGAAAACTATATTTTTACTAAATTTTTAAAACTTTGACCTCGTTGCGCGACCTCGTAATGTTGACCGATTTTGTTCAAACTTTGTATGTCGTCTTCTTTTATCACCAAGAAACAGAAAATCCACAATGTTGCTAACATTTCAAACATTTGAAAAATAAGAACAACCCTAATATATATATATATAGATATATATATAGTGTGTGTGTGTGAAACTATTTTTTTAAATGAAAATTCATCTCAATAATGACAAGTTTTACTTATGAATTGGCTTTGTCATTGATCCTGTTGATTTATGTATCCCAGGTTACAATATTTTTTGCTTGGGAATTTCAAACAGTCACAAACTTATCCAAATCCATCTTTTATGTTACTTTAAAAGAGTCCTAACATGAACATCATTTGTTTCATATGTTTCAAACAATGTATAATGCAATTTATTTAGTTGTATACTTTTGTCTTTATTATATGAAAATAGGTCTCTTATTTGATGGATGAGAACAAGAAAAAATAATTTGAACAAATCCTTCTTCTTTATTATTCGTACAAAAAACTCATGGTAATATGCATGTGGCATTTATTAGTGTAGGGTATGCTAATATACCTAGTACATAGACATAGGTACCTCTGTGTTGTTGTTTTTCTCTCCTCCCTGACACTTATATCCGCTCGTAAAAAGAAAGCCTTAATAAATCTTCTACATATATGAATGAATGTTCCATGAGGAACCTCACCGGCAATATATGTAGTTGGTAAATTATATTATTATTTTATGCATGAAATATGTCAATACCTGTCAATAAATAGTATTATAGTCATCAACGAGGTTTTTTAATGTGTTAACTCAATTGTCAACATATTTTGTCAACTTTGAAATCCTTATTATTCAACTCATTTTCCTTATTGGACTCTTAATAGTGTGGAATTCAGCATCTCATGAGATCATGATTAGAGCCAAGCCTGCTGTGTTGGTCACAGCAATGTTGAGGACCTGAACACTTGCATTTTCACTGGGTGCCAGTTCTTCTCTCTCGGTTGAAGGCCGTCATTGAGGCCAAAGCTTGGTAAAATTCGAAAGTGATATGAAGGTGCAATATATATATATATATTTATATATATACACCGGGTGACAACTATGTGTTGGGACACTATAAATGAATTACAACTAATCAATAGCTTGCTTCGATACAAAATTTATTTTATCAAAAAATATTGGGCATATTCAAAACATATTTGTATTATATATTTATTCAATATATCCACCTTTGGCAACCCCACAGCGTTGAGACTTTTCTTAAATGACTGACAGGCTGTACGGATAACATTCGGATCAATTTCTGCCCATGCCACCTCCAATTATGCCTACAGCGCCCCCAAATTCTTATGGCTCTTCGTGCACGCCTTCCTCTCCAGAATTGACAAAATTGAAAAGACCATAGGATTAAAGACTGCTGAGGAAGGCGGCTTCATATCCTTTGACCAGAAGTGCTCAAATGAACGATGACACCAGTCCTGAACTAATTTTGCTGTATGAGACGGTGCACCATCTTGCTGGAAGCAATACAAATCCTCCCATTCCTGCTTTTTGATCCAAGGAAGCACTTGTATGTTCATCATATCGAGGTAAACCGTTTGTTTAATATTTACCCCCTCTGTAATCAAGATAAGAGGTGTTTTCCTACCACAGGTGTGACGCCAGCCCACACCATGACGGAAGCTGGCTTTTGGCGCTTGAAGAAAGTCTTGTCCTTCACAGGCACTTGCCGGAGGTCTTTTGCCAGAATGTGGTCGTTCTGGCTGTTGAAAGCATCTAAGGGTGAAACCTTTTTGTCCGTCCAGATAATGGAAATTCGCGTACGAGATTTGAGCCAGTTTCTAAGTACCTTGGATCTTTCTAGCCTCTTGTTTACAGTCGCGTCACTGAGGAGCTGTTGTTTCTGAAGGTGATAGGGCTTGACTCCAAGGTCCTCTCTGACTATTTTCCTCATCACTTCACGGTTAACTCATACCTCGAGTGTCATTTTCCTAATGGATCGCTTATTGTTTCGATGAATCTTGATTCGTGTTGCTTCTACCAGCTTTTTGGTCCGCACAGACCTTGGACGTCCTGATTTAGGCCTGTCAGCGAAGCTGTTTGTCTCCTTAAAACGCTTTATCGTGTAAGAGACATTTGATTTCGACACCTTCATGGGCTTCAAGGCTTCCACAATTGCCTGCAGGTATGTCCCTTTTGGTAGAGCTTTACGATGGCTTCACGTTTCTCCATCTTGAAGATGACCAAAGGAGTACACAAAAACAAGTAAAGTAAATATGTATTAAAAAAGATCTCTTTTACAATACAACTTGATGGTCATTTTTTCTACCTCATAAGATCCTAGATTCGATAGACTAATTTCAATGCTATAATATAATTTATATTCATCAGAAGCTGCAATTCTATCGAACCATATGGCACAAAAAACTGGTTACTAGCCAATTACGAAATCAATATTTTTTAATTTTTACGAAGTAATGACCACTTCCATAGGAATTTAATTGTATATATTCCGGGCAAATCATGCAACGAATAGCTCTAAACTTAAATATTATGTAATGTTGCCACATATAAATTACCATTCCTAATACTTTATTTAATTATAGATATTTGCAGTACAATTTTAAAATATTCATCCAAAATCTTTGTTTTCCTTTGCATCTTACTTCTTATGGCGGATCAAAATATTTTTAAATAAAATAATTGGAAATGAAAAAGTCCATCTATAATAAAATGAGTACAAATAACAATTATAAATTTATTAAATATATAATCAAAAAAATATATTAGAGGAAAGAGGAGTGATGAATTAAAACAAATCATTTAAAAACATTGGTTCGATAAAAGCCTGATCTTAAAATAGTTGACCTATAGGGTCAATAAGTGAATCCTACTATTCCTTAATAGAGGAAAACTTATCAAGATATCTGGTAAAAATACAAATATTATGTTATATGTATAGAAAAATATATTTCGTGTATAGACAAAAAAAACGGTAAAAGTGCATAAATATATTATTACTTTTTTATGCATATAAAATAGTTTTCAGTAGAGTATTATACAATTTCATAACATTTGCAAAATGCAAACAAATGCTTGGAATATATAAACCCAAATAAGAAAATCTATATTTTCGTGTAAAAGCTCTGTATTCTTTTGCAAAAATATCCATAAACGAAGATGTCTTCACCATACTTTTGAAGCGTATTGTTCTTTCTTGAAATATAAAGGGTTAGCGAACTTCCCTTATTTAAATAAGTCTTATAAAGATCATTGGCAATTCAAAATATGCTAGGATGAATGACTTTTGATGGATATCAACCGTCTATATTACATACTTTAAATGTATATACTTATGTGTATAATACGCCTCATTTGATTTTATTGTCTGATATTAAAAAAAACAGAATATGTCATTATAATAACCATTTGAACACACTATAAAACTAGAGGCATATATACACTCAGAGAGTGCAAACCTCCGCCGTCACGGGGTCCTTATGAGCCTTCCGAGGCGGATTTTTCACGACTGGGGCGGCGTTGAGGGACGGGGGAGGTTTCCCATCGACGGAAATTCCGAGAAGAAGACGCTCCCGGCACCGATTTCACAGCACAGCGACATCTATTGGCAGAGTAGGCTAACTTGAAATATTTATTAGTATTTAGCTCATTTTGCATCTTAATTCTGCACTCAGAGATGCCAAAATTTAATCACTTGTTTCTTTTGGCATTTCCAACACTCCACAAAGTTTTATCCAAATCCGTCCCTTTTTTTTAGTTATCCTGCTGACAAACAACCAACGCGCCAGTGAAAACAATACCTCCTTCGGCGGAGGTAATGAGAAAATAAGTGTACAAAAAGAACATGCGCAATTGTTGAACTTGGCCAGATTACTTTTTTACTAAAAAAATATGCTGGCAAAAGAGTTATAATGGTTAGACTTTTATCCGAATAACTATGAATACTAAAAGGACACCAACAAATAAACTTGCTCGGAAAACACATTATCCATCATGCATAGATGTCTCTAGAAGTAGATAGCTCGAAATAAAAACTCTTTATAATGAAGCATCCTAGCAGTTTTAATTTGGACGGCAGGACAATATATCTACTATCATTGATAATAACAAATACTTTTGAGATGTAGTTTTCTTTTAAACAAACACTTCCAATTGGCATATCCCATTCTTTTGATATATATTTTAATCAAAGGGACAGAAATAATGTACATATTTTTACTCTTTATCCTATACTTTCAATTGGTTCCTTTGTTCCTCTATTATTATAATTTTTGTTTTAAGTTGGGGATGTAAAATTGTTATTTTTTTCCTCTACACTTAAAGAATGACGTTATGTTTGCTCTATTCTAGGTGCATCGTTATTTGTCAAATATTATATATATTTATTTATTTATATAATAATATAATAATATATGTTGAACAAAATGTCTATTGGAGAATTCACGAGATTACCATAATGACATTTCCATTGAAAAAACTGCATTTGAGAAAACAAAAATTAAAAGAATTGGTATCAATACTGATGAGAGGGATTCAGAGGGAGTAGATTGGGATTCGATGGGGAAAATCTACTATCATTAGTCGTTTTAAAAACGTATTTAAAAGATAACTTAAAAACATCAACATGAGTACCCTCTTTTCTTTTTCCTTCTCAAAACTATAAAGAACCCTAGTAGGAGCTGTTATTTAAAAAATGGTTGGTGCGTCAGCAATCATGTTCATTATTGGACACTAAATATTATTTGACGAAAATTTGCAACAAAATACAAAGTCATAAATTGATCATAGCTAAATTTAATAGAACTAATTCTGTTCAAATAACTAATAACAAAAAAGTTTTGCTTCATAACGAAACCTTTGACACCAATGACGTCCAATTTCTAACAATGCTAGAGATTTTTTATTTAGATATTCGTTTTCAGCATAAAAAAATGAACCAGAATCGCTGGGTATATGTAAAAGAACTAAAAAAGTGGTTTCATTTGGGAGGTCTAATATGTATATG
>CP045898.1:3035743-3091984 GCA_013387185.1 Caligus rogercresseyi | reverse complement strand
TACCAATGCATAGGTATGATGGTTAGTTGGTTAGATTATATTTCCGTTTGCCATATATATATATTATATATATAGTATATACATATAGCAAGAAAAAACCAAAAAGGCAACCAAAAATATAATAAAATACACAAACAATATTAAGAAAAACCATGAAAAAGTATATAGTAAAAAATAGTATTATAAAAATAAAAAAAAAACAGACAAGAGCACGACCACTCAAAAGGGGCATTTGTGCCACAACGAAAAATTATAAGAATTTTACTGGGTACAATAATATTTTTTTTCATTTTACATATTAATTAGCTTTACAATTTGATTATTATGGATTCGCATTGCGTGGCTTCATGTCTTTCTTGCGATATTGCGGGGCATCTTTTGATGAGGTGATCGGGGTGTTACGGCTCTTCCTCACAAATGTTGCAGGTAGCAGTTGAGTTTTTCCATTTGCTCGAATTAAACAGAAAAGGCCCATGTTCACTATAGGATTGAACTAGATACTGTAATTTTTGTGTGTCGAGCTAACAATCTTCTTGTGGGGGTTTCAAGAAAAAAACAAGTTTGAGTCATGGACTCTTCTTTCAAATAACGTTTACACCAGGCGTTATAAAAAACATCATATATATATTTTGAGATATGCCAACACATTTGCGGTATGACTCAATGTGCCACTTTTTTGAAGATAGTCAGCAAACTAATTTCCTGTCAGATCATTGTGCCCCTTGCCCATGAAAGTTGAATATTTTTCTGAATTTACTTCAATGAGGTTTCTTATTCAATAAGCTGAGCATTCAGAAGAAGTAGATGACGCATCCTCGTATTGATGAAGTGCAGAAGAGTGAAAAATATTTTTGTAAATAATTTAGACATTAAGTAAGGAGTTTCGTTGTTTTATTTTTTATTTTATTATTTTTACTCTAGCATCATAGATACCCCACCGTGTGGTTATGTTCTTATCTAAGTTGTGGGCTGTTTGTATATGTCTGTGTGTAAAAGAGTATTAATTATTTCTTAACCTAAAGGTTTCTTTGTACTCTTCACTACAACACTGGTGGTAAGATGATTAAAATTGCTTCAATTGCTGACTGATAATTCGATCAGATCTTAACATCCCTCAGGGTTTCCTAATTGTAGAACAGCCTCAATTGCTTGTTTTGTTTCCTCTTGACTTCTAGAGCTACTTATGTTGTATTTGTTGTTTGGATAAATGATTGCTTCACTTTTCATGGAGTAGGGAAGTTTTTTAATTTTGCTTTCACTTGGTATATTTTGTTGGATCAATTCATGGGGGATGGGGAAAATTGGCCTTCCACCCTTGAGAATCGAGCCTTCGCTCTCGCCAAACAGAACTGAACACGTCTTAGCACACTGAGCCGTCGCGCTCCCTTATTATCTGTCCTTTATTGAAGAAGTGTATTCAAGAAACTGACCTAACACGTCCCTTCAAACATTTATATATTCTTCAATATTCATCCCATGGAGTCATAATAATAAATTCGTCACAGTTTTTAACAAATTTTTATTTCTCAATTTTATTTTTAAATATTAAGGACCATTTTTGAAAGTTGTGGCATAACTATCCACTCTTATAATTGTTTTTTTTTTGTTTAGTAATAATATATATATATAACATATTTATAAACAGATCAATTAGTTATTTTGAACATTTTACTTTCTAGAAAAAACTAAGGCCCAAAAAGTTAATCTACCTGTTTCGATATAAATTTTATCTACACAACAATCCCGTGAATTTTATTATATTCTATGTCTATATCATTTATTGGGTGTATTTATTTTATAACACTTTTATTTTAGAAGGAAAAAAATAAATTTATACACGAGGAAAAGGTACATGATAAAATATATCATTGGCTATTGTTGTTTAAATAATAAAATTAATAATATTTTGGGCAAACAAGACATTTATCAGGTAAGACAATCGTATAATGAGTTTTTCATATAGGTATAGGTATACTGAACAAAAATAAAAGTAAAATAATAATTTAACTTTTACCTCAATGAATGAAGGGTTTGGTGATTTAAAGTTTTATCATGATCCTTTTATATGTCTCAGTATAATTACTACATATATATACATTTATTAAACAAACATGATCAAATTGAATACTGGAACTAGAGGCTATATATAACTCAGAGAGTGCAAACCTCCGCCGGCACGGGTGTCCTTATGAGCCTTCCGAGGCAGATTTTCACGGCTGGGGAGGCGTAGAGGGACGGGGGAGGGTTACCCTCGAAGGAAATCGAGAGGAAGACGCTCCCGGCACCCAGTTCACATCACAGCGACATCTATTGGTAGAGTAGGCTAACTTGAAAAAAATTAGTAGTATTTAGCTCATTGGCCACCTTAATTCGGCACTCAGAGATGCCAAAATTTAATCACTTGGCTTTTGGCATTTCCAACAACTCCACAAAATTTCATCCAATATGTTCAGTACTTTTGGAGTTATCCTGCTTACAAACCAACAAAAACTAACAAAAACCAACAAAACGCTAGTGAAAACAATACCTCCTTCGGCGGAGGGTAATAAACTCTCTTTCTCTCTTTCTCTCTCTCTTGTTTCAGGGACCGTAAGAAACTGGAGATGGAGACATCCGTAAGTCTAGTCAAAACCTGGAGGCTGTCAATATAAAGAATCTACGATAGACTGGCCACCCTCTACACCAAGGTATCCAACATGAAGAAAATCCTCTCACGCTCGGCCTCCATACGTCTTGAAGACGAAGCACTCATCTAAGGATATAACAAGTAAAAAGAAAGTATATTATTATGTAGTTTAAAAAGAAATAGTCAATACAGATTTCGTACATTTGCCTAATTATCACGCTTTTATCATAGACTCTACTAATAAAAGTTAAAACAATCAAATAATAAGATTTTCAATTCTAATTAGCTGCTACAACCTTAAATTCTTCACGAGGATAAAAAAAGTTTTTTTTAAGTAATATATTTACATTAAAATAATAAATATATAATTTCTTTAAGAATACATGCAAAATAAAGCATTTGGATAGTAGTCATGCATTGGGAAATACATATTTAAAAACTGGGTTCACCGTACTTCCTATCTTCAGTATTATAATAATTTCCGAAAAAATATTTATGAATAAGTAATGCTGTGATCATTGCCAATATATATGCAAACATACTCAAGTCATTTGAGACAAAAAAAAATTGAAATACATTATTGCATCCCATTAAAAATACAAAGGTATGTAAAAATATGATAATATGTTCTGACATCGCAAGGAATATCTGATATGCATAAATAAGGATTTATTAAAATATATTTCTTTATAAGAAAGGTTGGATGGCTTACATTTCAATTTTGATCTTGTCCAAAATGCTAATATTGACAAGAAAAATATATTTTTTTTTATGTGGTGTTAATATGACTCATAATAATTTTATCTATTTGGATGTTGTAAGTATAAAATAAAAAATAAAGGAGTGCGGTAGCTTAGTGCGTTAAGGCATGTTCATCTTTCAATGTTTAGGGCGCAGGTTTGAATCCCGAGAAAGGAAGGTCCGTTTTGATCAACCTCAATAATAAGATCTAGTTTGATAACTGGTTTACACGTTATGATGGTGCTTATTTATATCCAGTTGGAGTCTGCAATTCTATCAAACCAAATAGGTAAAGAAATAAAATTGTGGAAAAAGTATTTGTTATTAAGTGATTGAAAAAGATTTCGTTCGCTTAATAACAGGAATGTAAAAATATAACTTATAGGCAAATGTCGGGTACAGAAAAAATAAAGGGATGTCCCTGAAACTTTTTCCTTTGATATCACATAAAAAAGACGGGTAGATATTTTTTTTTCGTTATTTTTTATTTCACAGCCTAAAATTCCACAAAATGAGGGAACACCTCTTCTTTCATATGGCTGGTCTTAATGTTGCCCATTCTGTCGACCAAATTCTTTAATACATACACATGTTTCGGATGAGTTGCATCTCAACCTTGGCGGATATTTTAATAAAAAATACTGCCGACTTTGGTAATCGATAAATCTGCACACAACTTTGGAAAAGTCAATACATCCTCACGAGCAATGTTTGGCGCGTAATATAGACATGTGGATCATTCGCACGTTTTTCTTCGAGTACTAAAAGCTACCGTTACGTTAATAATGAGCACTATTGTGTCATGCTGGACGATTTCAAAGGAAAATGGGAGCAAGTTTTTATCTAAGAATGACTAATTCTGCGTTTTAATATTTTAGTTTCATCACAACAAAGTCAAAATAGCCAAATCATTTTTTATAAATAATTATATATTGAGCCTTTGGAAGATATTAAGATATCTTCGTCGTGTTACGTACAAGTACATAACCTCAATTGATCAATTTATGTGATTCACTACTAAAAAATATACTACACAAATGTACGAGTAAAATAGAAAACCCGCATTTAATTAAAGTAAATTTTGATTCCTTTGCACTAGAGTATAGTTTTAATGACTTTTTTCATTAGTTTTGCACACACACACACACATGATATACAACGATGAAGCAAAGGGGAAGTACCGCAGAACATTACCACATATCATTTAAGTTAGTTACTATGTTAATTAATAAATAGAAATTAAACTAACTAATTTTCATATAGAAAAAGTTCATTTACTTATTTACTTTATTTTCCTCGTTGATGATACCAAGAAAGACAGTTATATCAAAATATATTTTATAATATAAAGGAACATTCTTTACAAAATGGTAAAGGTCATAAGCCAATTTGCCGACTCTGCGAGGGAAGAAGAAGAAAACCCAAGCCATCTGATGAAAGCCCTTGAGTGAGAGATCGGGAAGATTTACTTATGTAGTTAAAAGTTTTAAAAGGCTTTTTCAGTTAAAAGATTTAGGCGTCCATGTTTTGCTTATGACGGATGGGTATAGCTATGGAAATGGAAAAAACAAATAACCCTTCGATTCCAAGAGTCGACATCATCATCAAAATTTTCTCCAAATTAAGTGGAATGGTAGGCGGAGCTCTCGCTCATTTAATTGCCGCCCAAAAAGGGCACTTAAGGACAGGAAAATCTCACTCAGGACTTCAAAGGTCTAAACACTCTCAAAAGGATTCTATGTATAGTAATAAGAAAATACCTATTAAAATGATGAAATATATTGTTATGATACATGAATCGATCAAGAAACAAATAATGCCTTCGAAGGCCAAGACATACTAAGAGAAAGCCTTCCACTATCATTGGTTTGGAAAAATACTATTTTCACTTTATCCCCATCCCCAGCTCATCAATACTTATAGATATTAAACCTTGAGGAAGAGGTTAATAAATAATTATCAATAAAATAGTTTCCATCAGATCGTTGGATAATCAAAGGATATTGTAAACAATAACAATGAGAAAAAGTAGTAAGCTATTGTATGAGAGGCTAGTATTTTCGTCTATGTGAGAAAAAAAAAGAATGAATATATTGATCTTTATTAGAACAGAAAATTATATTGAGAACAGAAATCAAACCATGTAATTGATTAAGATCATCTATACTATGATGCAAATATTAATCAATATACAAAATATTATATAATTGATTGTGAGCGTATGACGAATAAGAGACTTCTCCGAAGTGTAATATTGAGATTGTGTCGGATTCTTCTTTTTAGCATTTTCCGTGTTAATTTTTCCTCTATTGGTTCCGTGTGGATTTGAATAAACAATATAGCGGTACAAGTAATGTATCGTACCATTGTTACATGTGTTTCCTTATTATTCCTTTCATTTTTCCTTGTCCTTTTTGAGCAAGTAATGAACATGGACAGTTAAATCAATAAACTCAAACAATAAAATGCAGTTGTTGCCAGTAAGCAATACTATCATTATATTTACGGATAGTTCGAAACCTGCATGGCCAAGCGTTTTAAATTAATTTTGTAGAACATCTATAACGTATTTAGGTTTTATATAAAAAATAGTTTTGCTTTCAAATTATTCTATATTTTATTTTATTCTATAAGTTTCATCATTATATAAATGCTTTTAAGCCAGCTAGTCCTACCTGATTAATTATTTGTATACAAATAACTAGAATGAAATAAATGATTACACACACACACACTCTACAGGATCAAATTAGTATATAAACTTTGTTGAATCATATCGAACCAGGACTGACCCCATATCTACATCACTGTGACGGTGGAGGACAAGTCGCTCTTAATGATCTCCCCAGTGTCCTCTTAGGCGTCTGGAGGTCAAATAGAATGAGGACGGCTGATCTCCTGTACAGAGCGGAATCCCAACAATAAAAGAGATTTTGTTCGACCTTCCACATTCCCTTCTCAGTGATGTCCTCTGCATCTCCAGGATAAGAGGTGGGATGAGCGAGCTCAGGAGACCTAATTCCATGAGCTGCACTTCTGCGGTCAACCTGGCAAGAGCTGATGGAGGTAATCACCCTTTGGAAGTAAGGCGAGCGGTAACAAGGCCAGTAAGTCACTAAATACATCTTAAATTTTTGATATATTAAGTCGTATCGCTAGATCCCTAATTCACTTTTCTAGTTTGTGTGTGTATATATAAATATATATAATAATTTGTATTATACTTTTAGTATTTACAATAAATAAATCTTCCATTACACACAAACATTACAATTATACGGTATCTAAGTAATAAAATATACTTCATAAATTTTTTTTGTCGGTTTACAAGATAAGCATTATGTCTTGCAATTTAAACGATCAAACTCATACATTTCCATTTGGAATCACATTTATAATTTTGACAAATAGAGAAATTGTTGCGAGTCCCATTGCCTAATTGAAAAAATATGTTTTAAACTCTTTTTATTTTTCTGTATGTTTTATAATTATTTCAATTTTTAGGCACCACATTTTAGACCTATTGGATCTATTACTTATGCCTATTATACATTCATTCCATATAAGTGATTTTTACGAATTTCGTGCAAAAGTTGGATCTCTATGTAAGCAATCTTAAAAATATTTATTTTTAAATCCAGGAACCTATTCACAATGAATAAAAATCTGAGGAGTCAGAGGAGAAATTCCCTTTTGGCTCGAACTACAATATAATTGTTAGAAAATGTATGTCCGTTTGGATCTATGTAACTTTTTTAGCTGCGATTAAAATTGTCTTTTGCAAAAAAATTTAGTAAAAGTTGCTATTTCCAAAAAAAATTGTGGACAATCTATATGATTGTGAAAAGCTAAGCACTTCATATAAATATGCCTCTGGTCTTATAAAGAGCAATTTCAGTTCTCATCACATCAGAACAAGTAACACTATATATTGAAGTTCGTCATGTAACGTCATTTCTCTGGCATTTCATCGTAAATAGTACAACACATGTCTCAAAAAGTACGGTTTTACACAAAGACCTTTCAGGTGAGCATTTATTTTATCATGTGTCCATTGTTTTAATAAGCCCATATGTTTTTAATAGGTTAAGTTCACTTTGATCTTGCATCAATGATTGCAACTCTGTGGAATGCAATATTGATTTATCTGGTAGTATGAACATTGAATAATTGATTTAAGGTTATTAAATTATGTAAACACTAAATGCAGATATACCTTGATGACTTCGTTGTTTTTTAATAAAGCCAATCATTTTATAAGTATTTTTGAACCTATGGTAACTCATCGTCATTCTTAAAAGATGTAAAGCTATACCATAGAGATAGAAACCCTGACTTTCCAAAAAAAACACCTTATCCTTATAAGATGCATTTATAAAAATGAAATGTCAGTTTTATATCTTTTATGCATATATAAGTTCACTCTTGGGTATTAGATTACCTATGAAGGCAAACATCATTTGCATAAAACCAATTAACGCAGCCTCATTAAAGAATGGTAGTTGTCATCTTAGGTAACTATTCCTTCACATTATTGAGTTCATAATATTATGCAAAGTATTTTGCCATGCTCATTAAATAAAGACACTTTTTGGCTGAGTCTTAGGCAGGAAACTGAAACGCAATCATAATCGTTAAGACTTGTTTTTACCTTCGAGAATTTATCGTGTGAATTTTCTTTTATTTAAAATCTCTTACATTTGGCATAGAAATAGTGTCGGATGGATTAGATTTGGAACCAAAGCCTATAATTATATTATAACATCTCCAACCACATTTCTAGTATCTGATATTACACTTGGCATCCTGATATTAAACTAAATTTGAGAATTAATGAATGTTAGAAGATACAATTTTGATATTATTTATTTCTTCCTAACTTTCATAGTTTTGCCACATCCTTTCAAAAAAAACATTTAAACCCTTAATTTATATTTCTATAAAATATACCAAAGACGCAAAGAGCTAATTATTACTAGGTTAATGCTTCTTAACGTTAAATGCATTAATCAAATGAAGATTAATGTTCATGACACACAATTTTCCTCTAAAGGTCATTTCAACAATTATTTTCAAAATGAAGACTTTATACTTTTTTCTCACTCCCTTGAAAGCTTAATTACCTTCCATACTATTTAAAGAAAGACATTTATGCTTTTGAACCAACACATTAAAATATTGACCTTTATGAAACATAGGAATGAGATAATTGTCTTTTATTAGTTGAAATATTCGGACACTTTAGTTTAAAAGTAAAGTTTTTAGTTGTATATGATAGCTTTTAATTCTTATAGAATTGAAAATTTGCCAACATACAAAAATGTACCTTTTATCAATATATTTTATTATATAATTCTCGTCATGAATAATGAAAAAAGTTTTTCAACAACATTTCTCGACAATAAACCACGTCATTGCCACAGTAAATGTCAATATTCTTACTTAATTAAATTTGACACAATTCAACCAATTTTATACATTGTATTTTATTTTTACAATCTCAATGTCATTTGTTAAATTAAAAATCATATGGAAAAACATATTTTTGATATTTAAAAGATCTCATTTGATGATGTTGATCTTTTATATATATATATAAACTCCGCCTCTGACGTATTCTTTATTTCAAAAGTACCTCATCTATTAATTTATTAACTGATTAACATAGAGTACCTTTCTCGCTGAAAAACAAATAATTAAGCTTACAAAATTATAACATAAATGGTAGCATCTGCCAGTTCAAACATACGGTAAGCCAACAGGAACGAATCCATGAAATAAATTGAAGTAACAGTTTGTCAAGAACGGGGTTTTATTAATATTGACTGCGAGACCAGACGAAAGTTCAAATTCTGTGAAGATTACCCAAACTCCTTTGACGGACTCATTCAGAGTTGTGAACGTCCTGGAAAGTAAAAGGGTGAGATCATCTGCGTACATGATGCTTTGGAGTTAGTATACTCTTATATTTAATCCTTTACAGATATATCTTCAGATAGTCTTTTCAGTAGCACGTTCACCGCGGGTATGAAAAGAGAAGGTGACAGCGAATCACCCGATCTTGCACATTTTCAAATGTAGATAGCTCTTTGTCTACCAGGAATGCCAACTTTGAGGAAGAGGTCCGTAATATTGCTGATACCATTCCCATAAAGTCATCCGAGAAGCCATATCCATATAGTTGTTCCAAAATAAACTTATGCGACAGGTTATCAAAGGCCTTTTCGAAGTCTACCATTACCTTTTCGGCATAATTATCTCCCATGACTTCACAAACACTTATTGTATCTTGGATAGATCTCGCACAGTACTCGATGTGGCGTTCTGGTATAAAGCTCTTTTTTGAACGGAAAAATCTGTTAGCGGAGAAATCTGAGCAGCATTTATTCAAATTCCCGTGAGTATCTTGTAGGATGCATTTAGCGGAGAAATTGGGGGGGAAATCTTCATATTTTCTCGTTTTTCATTTTTTTTACCAAGGTTATTATAACAAAGCTCATAAATTCTGGGACGAAGCCCCTTTTTGGAATGTTTCGAAAAACTCCATCTAAAATTGGAGCAAGAGGGACTACAAATGTCTGGTAGAATGCTTGAGGGAGACCCGACGGCCCGGGTGTTTTAAATTTAGTATTGGAACTATTTACATATCTATTAATTTCATCTTGGAGTATAGAGGAATGCAGATCATGCAATATATCTTTTGTTCTCTTGTCTATTGGCTTCTTTTGATTTTTTTGTGGTGTTAAGATGGGGTGTTCATTTTTAATGTTCTTGACCTGAGCAATCAACACAGCCATAGAGCCTAGAGAAAAAATTGGAGGCTTCCTCAGACACGGATGTAGGATCAGTAGAAGGATCATCTGGGGCCATTTTGAGTTGAGTCATTCGCGGTCTTGTAGCGTTTTTTTTTAGGTGTTTAAAAGAGTTATTTACAACAATATTAAGGTTAATTATATTTCTTACCAGTCTTATGATAGTCCACCTATTCTCGTATTCGAGAAGTTTATCGAGTTCCGTGCTTTTCTACGTACAATTGATGTTCCTTTTTTCAAATTGTTGCCTTTTCCCCCTCTTTCATTCGCCCTCTTTTTCCCTTTTAAGAGCTGTGATCATATTTGATATTTCATTCCGTCATTCAGCTAATTCAAGCAGGGAAACGTTATGTTTCCAATTGGATTTGTGCAATCCTGTAGAACGAAAGGATGCTATAAATATGGGATGATGGTCAGAGATATAACAAGGTAGTGTCTTGAACTCTTTAACAGTATTTGAAATACCTTGGGTGGAGAGTACATAGTCAAGCCTACCTGCTATATTTTCTTGGCCTAATTTCTCCTGTGAAAGGTCATTTTAGCTGACTTGCCATCAGCCGATATCCCAAAGTCACTCAGATTCATTCGAACTTTAACGTTCTCCAGATCCCTCGCATTCGCTATATTATTAGATCCTTTGTAACCGCATGCATCCCTGGTGGATCTCTGGGTATGTTTAGGTCCCCCGCTATGATTATTACATTATTTGTATAGCAATGAGTTGATTCAAAGTTCACTCTATACAGCGCGTATAACGTTTTTTAACTCCAAAATAACGTAGTTCCCTCCTGGATCGGACTCAACTAAGGTCAGTTAAGGATTTTTTTTTTGCCAAAACAATAACTCCCCTCGAAGGATGGGAGGTCAATTTTACCAATTTTACGAGGAAGACTTCGTGAAATTGGGAGTAAGCTTCTCTGCGTAGGAGATGTCATCCCGTCTCTTGTATATGAGGGCGACAACATCTGGTAAGGGGCAAGCCAGCTCAATAGGGGAGACTGCGTTAATATAATGGAAAACTTTTTGGTCCATATATTTGTGTCGATTGAGTTTATATTAAAAGTTACAAACGAAGATATAAATAATGTGTTTCGCGGATTAGGGTACGTATTTTTAAGCAATTATGATAGTCTTGGGAAGTTGAATCCCTTTTTGTTATATATTATAATTTTTAAACGGTCTTCCTCATCGGAGACCAGAACATATATATAAACAAATAAATGGATATAAAATACAAAAAACCGTAAAATTATTTTTAAACATTTGTGTTCAAATTTAATGATGGGTAAAATTCCATAAATATTATTTTCTTATATACTTTCTTAGGCATAGAGGTTAAAGATAAAGAGAGCTTATTCCCTTCAATAGCAGAGAAATATCGTTCAAATGTATCTTTGTGTCCAATATAAACAAAGTAATTTGATCTACGTCATTGTAAGCTGATCATAGAGATAGATTCTATCTCTATGATCAGTTTACGATGACGTCGTACAAATTACTTTGTATATATTGGACACAAAAATAAAGATGAAGGGAATAAGCTCTCTATACCTTTTGATTTTTATGATCTTAGGACGTCCACAATGGAAATTATTTTTGTTATCAACACGTTGACTTTAGGTGTTTATGTCTTAATGTTATCTATAGTCACACACATGTAATTCAAACATTTTAGGCAAAGGCATGAGCTGTATTCCTGTTTTCTACTTCAATTGGGGTCAATACGAAAGTAATATCTGAAGATTTGTATCCAAAGATAGTTATGAAAGTGCTTTCAATCACCAAAGAAGATGAGGAAAAAGCAGGTAAAACGATGATTGATAAATGAAGAAATAGCGATGAAAAGAAGTAGAGATGGGAGATTTTTTAGTATATATTAGAGTATATGATATCGTATATGATAAGGCAAAGCCTATATAATCACATACTCCCAAAGTGATAAATGTATGAAACTTTGAGGCTTTGAAAAGAGTAATGAAATGGAGTGAGAGGGATATATACTATAAAAATGACTCAGTAAGTGAAGTAAAAGATTACTTTCACTGAATCAAGGGTCTATTTTTGGGAGTAAAAATCCACTCAATATTTATTGATATTTATGGCTTATGAGTTAAATATCTACATCTTTCCAAGCAGTGGAAAAGTATAATATATAACTGTATCCTTATAAACGATGATGAGGGGTTAGTTTAAAACCAAATATGGGCATTTCACACACACACACATATATGTTTGTTGTTTGTTTATATTTATTACTATCATCCACGATAGACATACACACGAAAACGCACATATAACACTAAAGTAGAGAATACAACCACACTACGTGGTATCTGTGTTACAATAATAATAATGATAACAATACCAATGTACATTACTTATTCCTACTTAAGTACTAAAATTATTTACAATAATATTTTTCATTATTTTACATTGCATAAATTAATTATTCTAATGTTTTCGTCCTCCTCTTGAGAAACTTCATGCCTCTCATAGGACAGATCAGGAAATCTGTTTATGAGGTGATCTGCAGTCTGCGGCTCTTCCGTGCAGAGATCGCAAAATGGACTGATGTTCTTCCATTTACTCAAGTGCGAGAGAAAAGGTCAATGGCCAGTGACTGCTTGAACAAGCAGTTTCATATTCTCTCGTCGAAATTTGATCGTGTTTTGTTGAGGAGTTTTCAACATTAGACGAGTGTGCTTCATATTTACAATGTTTTTGTGACGGCTGCTCCACCTTTGATAAAACAAACTATCTACTGCCTTCTTCGCGTAGCTCGGCGGTACTCCGGTGCATATTTGATTTTGACTCTCACAGCCACTTTTTGCAAGATAATCGGCGAATCATTTCCAGTTATGTCACTGTGACCTTTACACCATTCGAGGTAAATGTTTTTCTCCTTTTTGCTCTTATCAAAGTTTCTTACATTCTTTGACAATTCACACACATATATATATATATATATCATATTTTTTCTGAAAGCCAGCGACGTTTTCTTTTTATAGAAATGATTGCTTTTGCCCGCTTGCATTTAAGAAATCCAATCTTTTTCCTTTACGTTTGGTTGTTGAAAAATAGTATTTAGGCTTCACACATGTTAATATGATTAAAACATATTTATCCATCTCACAACTATTTGAGGAAAAGCTATACCTCAAAGATATATTTTTTGATTTATCAATCTTATAGAAATTAATATATAATCAATATTTATCTCTACTATGCTTCTTTTACTTTTTATTATGTTTTAAAACCATATAAAGTTACCAATTCAGTTATAAATATTACTGAGCCATGGTAATGCATCCAAATTTTAGCATGATGACTAAATCATACCGGGTTTTTGAATCATATATATTTTTGTATCGCGAAGTACATTCGATTATATAGAGAAAATATGTTTTCGGGGGATTGGGAATCTTATTAGTCTGAGATGTTAAATTATAGTGCAAAAATATGACTGCTTAGTTTTGAGTATGTTACCCAGTTATATTTAATTCTCTGATGCTGCTTTATGCAAAAACAATTGAGGCAATCTTTCAAGAAAAGATGTAAAATTACTAGTAAATTTGTATTATATAATTGTTTAAATATTGTATTATCTATTTAATTGTTGTAGTTTTTATGTTGAATTTTATATAATAAAGATATCTTACGGATTTCAATTGCATCTGGATGCACTTTTATAGTCGAATAGAATTTTTTGTGGTATACATCAAGATATCCATTTTATAACTTTTTAAATTCAATATTCCTAAAAACACCGCTTTAAAAATGTCATATCTCAGTGTTAAAAAAATGTTTTTCAAAATCGTTTACGATAAATTTATATTTTAAACGTAATCAAAACAAAAAGGTTATACTCTGTAAAATAATAATTATCAAAAGTATTAGGGATTTGGGTATTGCAAAGTAAATTTGTTTTATCCATAAACAAATATTATCGTAGATTTTCCCCACATGTAAACCTAATACATAAAGAATATGTATTTGAAAATTCAATCTCAACATTTACATTGAAGTGCAAAGTATTATTTCATTGAAGAATTGATGAAAAGTGAAATAGTTCGTCCAGTAATCAAAGTCAATATTTAATTGTTTGAATATGCAAAATATAATATACTGCTATAAACATACACCTCTAAAACATTTCCTACAAAAATTTAATTTCCCAAAGCGTGTAAAAACGACCCTGAAAGGTATTTGCATTTATTACACATTAATCTTCATTGAAAAGTCTATAAAACAGAATAAAATACTATTATACATGGTGATTATTTGTTCTTTACTTCCATTTGGGTATTTATACTTTATATATTTTTTAAGATGGAAGATTATGTTTAACTATTGAACGAGACAGTAAAGAGTTTATACATACACACACACACACACACATATATATATATATATATATATATATATATATATATATATATATATATATATATATATATATAATCGAATGCATTTGCTTTCTTATATATATATAATTTTGAGAGTGAATCTCTAGAAAAAATAAAGAAAGCTAAATTATTCCAACAAATATCTCAAGATAATTTTAACTTCTTTCATGCAAAAGATTTGTTATTTTTATTGACTAATTGTAATAATTTAAAACAACAATGTATAGGTTCTTCCGCAAAAATATATTCTATATATATAAAAGTATAGTGCATTTGATATAAATACTTCATCACTTCCATTACAGTTCTTAATATTTACTTTTCATTTTGAAGCAAATGATCATTTGTAAATAAAAGTAATACAAGGTAAAATTATTCTCATATTCCAATTCCTATGTGAAGCTTGATTATATGTATATTGTTATTTATTTGAAACTTGTGTATTGCAAAATGTTGCAAGTGTCCAAAAGCTCGTTGGGTTCCTAGATAGCCCCAATTAAAAAATTATTGAACATTAAAACGTATTCATAAGAAAGAAAAAAAAAAAAACGTATATATTACATATAAAATACCTACAGCTTTCAAACGCTCAAATAAGAAACAGACAACTAATAACAAATATGCAAAAAGTACCAAAATAATAAAGATCATTAAAAAACATCAAAGACACTATAAAAACGAATTTTATTTAAAACAACCGTGGCAATTTAATTATTTATCCTCGTTTTTGAAAAATATGAAAATACTATTAAAATTGGATTTTGGCAATTACTTTGGAGGCAGGTGTAAATATGTTGAACAAGTAATGAAAATATAGATATAAAGACATAGAGAGCTTATTGGATTCTTCAGAGAAATACGTTTTTGTGTACAATATAAACAAATATATCTTTCTCTATGAACAACTTATAATGACGTAGTTAAAATTGCTTTGTTTTTTGGACACAAAATACAGTTTCTCTGCCATTGAAAGGATTCAGCTCTCCAAATCTTGTTAAGGCGTGTTCAACTCTCAATGTCGGGGGCGCAGGTTCGAATACCGAGAGGGGATGGTCATTTTTGGTATACCTCATTGATAAGATCCTAGTTCGATAGATTATTTTAATGCTATAATGCTTATTTATATCCTATCGGATGCAATTCTATCGAACCATATAGGCATATCTCTATAGTTTCAACCAGTCCCACTATGGAATATAAAATATATACAAGCTTTATTTGTTTTTATTTGCGGTAAATATTTTCAAGCGTAGCTAAACAATTTCTTATTTATAAAAGAACCATAACTTATAATTTTAAATTACATTTCAATGAAATGAAAGATTTGAACGCACTTTTATGCAACATTGATATTACTTTGCTTTTGCATTACAAAATTGAAATGGTAAAAAAGCCAAAAAAAGGGTGTCCTTTAATAACAAAATATTCAAATCAGGCTCAATTAATATTTACAATTTTACAAAAATTGTGCTAAAATAATAAAGTCTACGAATTGAAATAGCACAAAAGAAAGATGTTAGTTACCTGGAGCAAAATACAAATATGAGTAAATCACTTCAGCTAATGATGATCTTTCAGATAGTCAGTCACTTACCTAAAAGAGAGTAAAGATCAAGTTTGCATATTAGAAAAAAAACATGACCGCTATGTAAGGGACATTTGGAATGTTTCTCAGTAAATACAGCACAAAGCTATAGCTTCATTTTAAATGTATGAATTTATGTTTAGTAATATAAATTTAGACTTCAACCTAATAACTATTATTTTAATATTAGGTCACAATCAATTTCAAAGTTAACGAGATGAAATTAAATATGAGAAAGACTTTAGGCTTATGGAAAAGACTAGCCAAATCATCAGCAGATTTTGAATCCTTACATACTCTTTCGGAATAAACTTTAAAAATACGAATAAAGGTGTTTAGTTTTGAAAATGAGGAATGAATAATATAATGCTTAGTTCTTATATTTTTTATTCAAAACTGACTTTAACACTGTTATTAGAAGGGTACAAGCACACTAGAAAGACGCTGAAGTCAATTTGACTGTTGTTTTTTTTACTCTAAAAGTTATATCTTACAAGTCAGTGATCCGATTATGCTTCAAATCTTATGAATTTAATTAATTAATTATAAAAACTTTTATTTTGAAGAAGAAAAATTAAAATTCATAAAATTTGAAGCATAATCGGATTACTGACATTTAAGCTATTAGCTTATAAAGTCGAAAAACAGTCAAATTGACTTCATCCGTCTTTCTAAGTTACTGAATGTGTGGACTAGCAACAGCTTATTTCAAAAGAAGTGAAGTCGATAATATAGAAAATAATAGTTATTTACGATTAACGGGGTTTGTTCGAGTCCTACAATGCTCAAATATTTTTTATTCCATAAACGTCCCTAAACTCATTTACTCTCACAACATTTATTCAAACATACCAAATATAATTGGTCTACCGTCACAGGTGAATCTAATTCAGAATTAAAATAAATTTGATTCCACTCAATAAGCCTCCATACCTTTGAATTCCAAAAAGTAAAGGACATACCTACAGCAATATAATTTATCCAATGCGCCTTATGTAACATATACTGACCACAGTCTCTCATGACATGGCTTTTAAGCTCTTTTGGCTTGCATGATAGGTTGAAATAAAGCATTGCCCTGGTTGACTGGAGTCTCACACTTTTCATAAGTAAAGAAACACTTTTCCTACCTGACAACAAGGAAAACATTTTTTCTTAGGCTAAAACCGTGACAGTTCATGTATGAATACCTGGAAAGTGTTTATACATCTTTTCATATTAATTTATACGAATTGGAAACTAACTTGGGGGGGATTGGGGTGAGTTTTCTTCACAAGTAAACAACACAGCATTCCATTAATTATCCAGACATTCAGATGATCTTGAATTGCGTATTTAAATAAGAGAGAAGAATTAGTATTATTACCTCCGCCGAAGGAGGTATTGTTTTCACTGGCGTGGTTTGTTGGTTGTGGTTGTGTTTGTCAGCAGGATAACTCAAAAAGTACGGAACGGATTCAAATGAAACTTTGTGGAGTTGGTGGAAATGTTAAAAGGAACAAGTGATTAAATTTTGGCATCTCTGAGTGCAGAATTAAGATGAAAAATGAGCTAAATACTAATAAACATTTCAAGTTAGCCTACTCTGCCAATAGATGTCGCTGTGCTGTAAAATCGGGTACTGGGAGCGTCTTCCTCTCGGAATTTCAGTTGAGGGGAACCCTCCCGTCCCTCTACGCCGAACCAGTCGTGAAAATCCGCCTCGGAAGGCTCATAAGGACCCCGTGACGGCGGAGGTTTGCACTCTCTGAGTGTATATATGCCTCTAGTTACTCTGTATTTTCTATGGACTGCTGTTAACATTATAAGCAATTTAATATGCGATTATTTACTTTTTACATTTATTAAAGCTTCAGATCTATACTCTGCTTACGTACATATAAACTTTATAAAAGTTTTTACTATTCATCCCAGGTTTCGACCGAGTTACCATTGACCTATTCAAAGGTCTCCTTGCTAAGGATTGCTAATGACATGGTTCGAGGGACATGAAAACACCAGTTTGTGGTTTAAAGGATTTTATTTTTAACTCTACATAAATGATGTTGTTATCTATCAGTAGCTGTGCGTGAAGTGAACAGCAAAGTCATAGTCATTAATTATAGTACATTTTTGTGATTCTGAGGATATATATATACGGAGTATATTGTTAAGAAATTGAAAATGATTCTCGATATTTGGATTCTCGATAAACAACAACAACATATCAAAGAGTACAATTTGATTCCCCGGTTCGTGAAAAATTTGAAGCGATAATTATATTTATATGGGATATTATTACATCTCTGCATACTCCCCGAACATGATGATGGCCTCAAAGAAGAGGAACAAATAACTTTAAAAGAAGCCATTCGTTGTAAGATCTTAGAATCTGGGACCAACTGTTTGATGCTATCCAAGAAACTCTACCAAAAAAATGGACTCCTAAAAATATAAAAATATGAAATAGACGGTGTGATTCTTAAACAATCAATAATTATATAAATGTGAAACGGATTTTAATTTCACATATTTTTCATTTCTTTCTTTCTATTGATATTACAGGAGGAAATCAACCTTTATTTACATATGGACTATGACATAGTTTTACATTGTATCATAAGGTATCTTTTGTGGAATCATGGTTGTATATATTTTTTTAAATATATATGTCTTTTATTGGTCATGAAAATATACAAATATTTTTTTGTCCTTTACCTTTTCTTATAGCATGTTTTGCATATATATTGCAAAAGTCTACAGCAATATATATATCATATATATATATATATATATATATATGTAGTATGTATATTAGGGTTGTTCTTATTTTTCAAATGTTTGAAATGTTAGCAACTTTGTGGATTTTCTGTTTCTTGGTGATAAAAGAAGACGACATACAAAGTTTGAACAAAATCGGTCAACATTACGAGGTCGCGCAACGAGGTCAAAGTTTTAAAAATTTAGTAAAAATATAGTTTTCCGCAAATTTCTTCAAAATGGTGGACGTTACAGACTTCAATAATAATTATTAATTTAAAGGAAATCTAATTTACTACCAGACGTATGTTTGATGTTTTTTAATAAAACAAAGTTTTCAGTAAAAACAAAGCAAGAAAGGGAGTGTGTATTGTTAGCTATTTCATAGCTTTTTTGTATCAATTAACTTCACTCGCCTGTAGAAGATGACTTGTTCGCTTCAGAGTAAAATAGTACTTTTAAGTTTAGTAAAACTTTAGATGATAAATCCAAAAATGACCTTGGTTGCATTCTATCAATTCAGAATTCAGTACAATCTGAGTTTACATCATATGATTCAGAGCCTGTATTGACCTATAAGAAATCGATTATGAAAAAAAAAATAATAATGTGTTTCTTAGATTTGCGTCAAGGTATCCTCTCAAAATTTTACTTTGTCTCTGACGCATTTATAATCCATTATATGCGTCATTTTGTACGCGAGATAGGCTTTTTTAATGTACATATAACTCTCTACTTATTAAATTGACATGATTTAGTATACCAAAATATTAAAGCTGGTTAACCAAGCTTTCATTTGATATTTTGGTGTTCTAAAAATCGCTATACTTTAAGAGATATAAGCAAATACAATACGTACTCTCCCCCAAAAATTGATCTTTTGATATGAGAATATACGATTACCATTGGTATCAGTGGTACCTGGATAGAAAGAGAAAGAAAAAAGAAGGGAGAGAGCATTTTGACTCACTTTTCTCTCCCTTCTTCTTTCTCTTTCTATCCAGGTACAGTGGTTACCAACGGTAAATGTATATTCTACAATACTAACCTTCTCAAGACAGCTGTTAAAATTCATGCTATTCTATTATTAGTTTTGAGTTTTGTGCTAAGAGTGACGCTACTGTTGTTTTTCAAAACAATGGATCAAAAACAATTTTCGTGTTTTAAATTTTACACTGCTTCTTGATGGAAAAAATTCCGTTCAGACGAAGAATTGGCTAAAAAAGTATATGGGGACTCTGCTCCATTAGAAACAACAATAAAACGTTAGTTTGCTGCTCCAAACGTGGTCGTAGAGACCCAATGACGCAGAACGTAGTGGACGTCCAAATGAGGCGGTAACACCAAAAAACATCAACAAAAAAATCCACAAAATCGTTTGAATTATTGAAAAGTGAAGTGAAAGAATTATGATATCTGCCGCAGTTCGGTACGCAGCTTTGTACCTAAAAATTCCCTCTGCCTATGACATTTCATGGAACTTAGCTGCATGTGTGAGTAAGTATTATCACGGAATCTCACATTCTTTTCAAGTAATCTACAGGAAACTTATAAACTATTTTAAGAAACGCCTCTAACTATTTTTACTTTTATGTAACATGTAATTCTTTAATTGTATTTATTTATTTTTTTTTTCTGCATCAATGTTATAATTTTAGAGTAAAATGATTATTAAGATAGTTTTCACTATGCAATAACATCGATTTTTATTTATAATTTTATCTATGTATATTTTCTGAGCTGCGACAAAAATATGATTGAAAAAAGGTTCTTACAGAACATAGTCGAATGTGAATAAATTAAAGCTGTTTTTATAGTTGAAATATATCATATAGACCACACTAAATGCGATTTTATTTATAAGAAATTACTTTTCTGTGCATGAGAAAATACCAATATTAATCTTTGAAAAACAATAATTGTTTTCTGGAAGGCGAAAAAAAGTTTCATGCGCTCCTCTTAAAAAAAGTTAATCCAATGCACATATTTAAAACTATGTATATGCCTACAAAAATAATATTGGAAGCTCAAAGTGTTTGGCAAGAGGTAATTATAAAGAAAGTTAATCGATAGATATTTCTAAGCAGATATTTCAATATAAAGGGACAAAAAACCTTTTGTCAGTATTTTTGTGGTGCATACCCCTTTTTATTTGGTTTAAACATGCAAATTTCAATACAACTTTAAATTGCATGGTGCACAAAAATAAGATTAAGGGCATTTTTTTAAAGGGGCGAATTAAACTTTAAATGTTTTAATCTATATTATAGATGAAACTATTTTAACAATCCAATTACTATAAACTTGTAATGCTTGGAAAGTTGTTTGGATTCTATCCAAATACTCCTTGTATAAAACCGTTGTTATCAAGGAGTACGATAGCCATGTGCGTTAAGGCGTGTTCACTCTCAATGTTGGGGTGCAGGTTCGAATCACAAAAGAGGAAGTTCAATTTTGGTCGACTTCATTAATAAGATCCTAGGTTTGATAAACTAATTTATCGCCATAATGCTTATTTATATCCAGTCGTATAGCGCAATTCTGTTGAACCATAAAGCACAAAACAATTGTGTTACCAATTGTAATTGTAATTGTATTTTGTTTGATTTGAATTGCCTCCTTGTGGATATAAATATAGCATTATGGTATAACATTAGTTTATCAAACTTGGGTCTATCAATGAGATCGACCAAAAATTAACATTTCCTTCTCGGGATTCAAACTACCGTCCGCAACATTACAAGTTAAGACGCCTTAACGCTATGGCACTCCTTTCAATACTTTCGTGTTTTACTACATAGAGATGAATAAGGACGTATATCCTGACTCATCTCCGGAAGGGAACTATAAAAATCACGGAGCAGCATTAAAGAGAGTAGATAAAATTCCGGACTGAGATTCATGAGAACACTGACTGCACATTATGAAATAAATTCTTGATTATAACATTAAATAAAACAAATATATATGCAAGGGGTCCCAGCCGGCTCATATAAGAATAAGAATCAAACAAATATGAATATTTTAATATTCCGTTGAAAAGGACACTTATTACATCAAAAAATAGGATTGCAGTTTATTTACCTCAATGGGAAGTAGCAAATACAAATACGTCACTTAACAGAAGAGTGAAATGTTATATTATAAATTAAAGGATTCAAATCCATCACGATATTACTTTGTCCTTATGAATTTTTCTCTCCATCAAAATGGATTTATATGTTATGGATAAATCATCCACGACTAAAATGATGAAGAACCAAAACTATGATTTCCGTTTCATTTCATGATATGAAAATAATTCTTTGGAAAAATATATTGTTAAAAATAGGCATCAGTCCCTAAAGGATGTACTGGCTGTTACTCTATAAAGGGTACCTCAAAAAGCACCAGTAAATTCAACCAAAAATATAAAAAGTCATTAAAAATAATACTACATATATAAAATATTTGCTTCAAGATTTAAGAATATTTTTCTTCATAAATATTTCAGTATGGTATTATTTTGAAGTATATTAAGAAACTCCATTCATAAAATCTTTAAGTACTTTACTTTTAATATGAGTAAATTTCAAATATATATGAATATATATTGACTTTATACATATTTGTATGATTTTAAATAACTACTATTTAATTCCATTTGTTGTATTATTCAAATATAGAGGTAAGCCCTCCAATATTAATATTGACTTTACAAATTTATATTTATTATCAGGGGACCTTCGAAATTCTAGGAAACGGTTTGATTTGAAATGTGTTCTAAAAGTCCAATATATATATTGGTTCATTTCAATTAATAGAAAAAGCATTTATATAATATATAAGCATTTTTTCTGTAGATAGTTAAAAAATATGACAGAGAGGGAGAGCGAAAAATAATGAGAGAGGAACAGTAAAGGTTGACCAAGACATTATATACTCTGGCCACCCCACCTTCTCTAACACCCGTATATTGTTTTTCCAAATAAACTTAATGTATGCTGATATATATATATATATATATATATATATATATATATATTATATATATATATATTATATATATATTATATAACATAACATTGGGATATATAATATAACATTGTATATATATCATATGTATATCTTTTATATCATTTTTATTTAAGGGGTTCCTTCAAGAAATATAACTTTTATAAAAAATAAATTCATAAAATAATAATAATAATTAATGAGGTTCTACCACTCAACTTTACTAATAATATTCTCAAGAATAGACGCCACCTCGGAGCCTTCGAATTCCTGAATGAAATCATTTCCCGAATCCGCTGCTATGGCTAATTTAGATTCTATTGGCAGAGCACCCAAAAATGGAGACTTATCTTCAACGCAAGCGCTTTACCACCAACCTTGGAGAATATATGTCATACACTCCGAGCAATTGGGACAGATATAGCCGCTCATGTTCTCGATGATCCCAGCCACCCTAAGTTTCGCCTTCTTGCAAAAGTCGAATTCCCTCCTACATCATCAGAGAGACAATCTGGAGAGTAGTCATATATATATATCCCCCAAAAATTGATCTTTGATATGAGAATATACGATTACCATTTGGTAACGGCAGTTAGTGTAACCTGGATAGAAGAAAAAAGAAGGGAGAGAAGTGAGGCAAAATACTCCCTCCTTCTCTTTCTCTTTCTATCCAGGTAACACTAACATGATTACCAGATGGTAATCGTATATTCTCATATCAAAAGATCAATTTTGGGAGAGAGTACGTATTTGCTTATATCTCTTAAAGTATAGCGATTTTTAGAACACCAAATATATCAAATGAAAGCTTGGTTAACCAGCTTTAATATTTTGGTATACTAAATCATATCAATTTAATAAGTAGAGAG
This sequence comes from Caligus rogercresseyi, assembly GCA_013387185.1. NCBI lineage: Eukaryota > Metazoa > Arthropoda > Copepoda > Siphonostomatoida > Caligidae > Caligus > Caligus rogercresseyi. Next base: position 3,068,213 of record CP045898.1, on the reverse strand, counting down.
TTATATGTACATTAAAAAAAGCCTATCTCGCGTACAAAATGACGCATATAATGGATTATAAATGCGTCAGAGACAAAGTAAAATTTTGAGAGGATACCTTGACGCACATCTAAGAAACACATTATGATTTTTTTTTTCATAATCGATTTCTTATAGGTCAATACAGGCTCTGAATCATATGATGTAAACTCAGATTGTACTGAATTCTGAATTGATAGAATGCAACCAAGGTCATTTTTGGATTTATCATCTAAAGTTTTACTAAGCTTAAAAGTACTATTTTACTCTGAAGCGAACAAGTCATCTTCTATAGGTGAGTGAAGTTAATTGATACAAAAAAGCCATGAAATAAGCTAACAATACACACTCCCTTTCTTGCTTTGTTTTTACTGAAAACTTTGTTTTATTAAAAAACATCAAACATACGTCTGGTAGTAAATTAGATTTCCTTTAAATTAATAATTATTATTGAAGTCTGTAACGTCCACCATTTTGAAGAAATTTGCGGAAACTATATTTTTACTAAAATTTTAAAACTTTGACCTCGTTGCGCGACCTCGTAATGTTGACCGATTTTGTTCAAACTTTGTATGTCGTCTTCTTTTATCACCAAGAAACAGAAAATCCACAAAGTCGCTAACATTTCAAACATTTGAAAAATAAGAACAACCCTAATATATATTGACTCCGTAGTATTTAATTTTTTTGAAAGATCTCCAAAATCCAAAGATGATATGTCAAATACAAAAAAACATATGGAGGTTCTTAATTTTTCATGTGAATGGTATAATAAAATCATCCGTTCACTCATGACATTAAGGATGGACATAAGCTTACAGCTTAATTTAAATTATCGATGATGTTAATTAAGTTCAACCTACATTGTAAAGATTGTGGCAAACTTTTCAATGACATTTATCATGATAATTTAAAAAATATCAAGGAGTTCATCGAGCTCAATGAAACTTACATAACCGCACGAGGACTTGAAGGGACATATTCTTTTCGGCATTCCTTCCAAAGGAGAACAAGATCATGATGTAAATAAGGTCATTGGAGCAGTTCTTCAGAACTGCAAGGCACTTGTTGCCCAACTCCTGACTTAAGGGAAATTTGTCGATGAAAAAGATCTTAGAGCAATTATGATATCTGCTGCAGCAAGCAACTCTGCTCTATCGCTGAAGATCCCAAGTACCAATGGTCCTACATGGAACTATGGATCTGACTTAGTGAGATATTTCCCCTCATCTTCACCACGTCTTGCCAGAGTACTCGCCAGAATCTTCTCAAAGTTCAAAAAGCTTAAGAACCCTAAAAAGCAGTGTTCTTCTGTTTTAATGTATCTTTTTTGGTATTTTGTCTGTTTTGCAATAATATTATGTTTTGTCTGTTTACTGTGTTTTTATGTTTTGTTATTTTATTATTGTTTTTATATGTTCTATGTAGATTCATGTTTTTAAAGTCTTGAAGAGGAAAATAATTTTAAACTGCAATGTTTATTTATGATTGTTTCAACACTACATTATTTTCCTTCTTTTAATTTTGTTAATTATACCTAAAAGTGTGTGTATGTCAATATTATTAAATAATATAATATAGACCTTGCTGAAGAGGGGGAAACAAAACACCATATATAATATGTAGTTAGATTAAAGAAGCCATTAATCCGTGGACATTAATCGATTCTTTTATCAAGGCCCTATTTGATAGAGCATGAATGTTGGTCCATGCAAATATTAATGGTAGAAAGATCATCATTAGCTGAAGTGATTTACTCATATTTGCATTTCCTCAAGGTAATTTACATCTTACTTTTGTGCTATTTCATTTCGTAGACTTATTATTTAGCATAGTTTTTGTAAAATTATAAATATTAATTTAGCCTGAATTGAATAGTTTGTGATTTTTTGGCTTTATTTTTTTACCAAATTCAATTTTGTTGTGCAAAAGCAAAGTAATAACAATATTGCATAAAAGTACGTTCAAGTCTTTCATTAATTGGAAATGTAAATTTAAAATTATAATTTTTGGTTTTTTATAAAAACAAATTATTAATTTTTTTTTCAAACCAGTTCGTTTATTATGTAAATAAATAAAAAATGAGACATTTACATAAAACCCAAAGCAAATGTGTTATAAAACATAAATAAACATTATAGTTTAAATTTTTTGCTCTGGGGAGGAACACTAACAATAAAATATTATATCAATACAAAATAAAACAAATCGTCTTTAAAATCATTTTACAATAAATTACAGAACCATTAAATATTTTAAACACAAAGGTTAAAAATAAAACATAGAAATATTCAGAAGGCTATAAATTACTATAACTTCTTGAAATAATTTTTATCAGTTTTTGATGTTGGAGGGAGAGACTTGGGAAATACTTAATGATTCTTCTGGCAGACGTCCACGTTGCACCTTCTTCCAGCGAGAGGATTTTCAAAGATAAAGCTGCATATCGTGCTGCTGCCGACAAAAATATGTTTCTCAGCTCGAAGGGATGCAGGGGTTCGTTGAAGGACAGCTTTTGACATATCAGGGCCTTTGAGTTTAAAATACCAAAGGTAAGTGCCTTGGACTCCGGTGATTTGTTGTTCTTTCCGAGACCGAAGAGAACAATGCCTTTCCAAGCATTTGAAGATTCACAACGGAGGTTAGGTGAGTTTAGAAGAATAAAATCTTTGAGAATTTTCACCACACGACACTCCACAAATACATGAAGTGTCGAGTTGAATAAACACCCACAATCTTTACATGGTCTTGTAAAAAACAAAAGATCGGCCGAAATCATCAATTGAGAAGTGAATTTCCTTCCATCATGAATGCCAAGTAATGATTCAAGAATCCGATTGTTCCATTTCAAGGGGAGGCCAAGGAGATTCAAATATTTTTTGCAAATTTTATCTACCTCTCCTTATAAGATGGTGGAGACATTTTCAAGTGCCAAGGTGTCGATAGAATTTGTTGGTGAGATGTCCTTGTCAAAGGATACATAAACCGTCCATCCGAAAATATATTTTCTTTGTGGAGGTCATGAATGTAAGGATTCTAGATTTGATGGCTTCTTCCTCCAAACTCTCTGGTCGTGGTAGATTTTGAAAGTAAAAACTCTTGTTGGCGTTCTGTCTAATGACGTCAACAGTTGTATTGGTATCGTAAATTGGTTTTAATTTCCATAAAATACGCTGAGCGGCACCCAAACCGAGAGAGTCTTGACGTTAAATGATTTGTCAGGTCAGAGCCGAACATCAGCCACCAGTAAATTTCATTATATGCTATCGATCTCCTCCACTCGATAGAAGGATTTGTTGTAATTTCATTGAAAATTCTCACATACACCTTTGGTATTATATGACACAGTCGAGTAAGACCTCCCCCGAGAGAACGCTTAGGTCTTTGAACAGAAGGAAGGTAGTGCTGATGGAATAAGGCTCGAAGCCATTTTTCCTCCTCGAGAATGGCTTTCTCGGCAATTATGGGATGAGAAGACGCCTTGTATAATAAAAGAGGAACTACCTTTAGGTTATACATGTCGATTCTTCTCTGAATATTAAAGTTCCTCCATTTCGTTATATTATATGGGATTACTGAAAACACACTCTTCCAGCTTTTCTCGTCAATTCCTTTACCATTCCAAGTAACTCCAAGAATGTCCACTTGATTTTTAATTTGGCAGGAGGCAATTGTACTTGTATGAGGGTTCCATTGACCTAGTGGTAATATTGTTGTTTTGGTCTTATTGATTGCTAGACCTGATATTTTCTCGTATTTCGCAAAAAAAATCAGAAGTATCTCCACTCTCTTACTTAGTTGAAGTTCAGAGTGTCCTTCTATCATAAGTGTCACATCGTCTGCATAAAGGTCTATTACATGCTTAGAGCCCTTGATGTCTACACCAAAACCTTTATATTTTTTTATTGTCATTCGAACTAGATCGTCAACTGCTGCTACAAACAAATTATTTAGCTAAGCTTGAAAAAGGTACCTGCAAATAAAACCAAATAAAGCTTGTATATACGTAATATTCCATAGTGGGACTAGTTGAAACCATATATATATATATGAAGATTTAGAGAGATTAATCCCTTCAATGGCAGAGAAACATCGTTCAGCTGTCGCCTATGTCCAAACTAAACAAAGTAATTTGAACTACGTCATCGTAAGCTGATCATAGAGATAGAAAGATTTGTTTATATTGGGCAAAAAATGTATTCCTCTGAAGAATCCAATAAGCCTTCTATGTCTTTATGGTTCTGTTATTAAATCTTTTCTTGATGTTTTCAGCTTTAATTCTGAATTAGCTGTTTGGCTTTGTTGTGTATTTTAGTCAGAAAAGTTAATAGTTTATATTTGTTTTATTTTTTTGCTTGATTTTTTTGAGTAAAGGATCTCTTCTGATTAACAGAAGAACCTGTCTATTTTTCTCAATTTTTTATTACTCGTAGGTGTTGTTTTGTGGATCGTGCTTGTTTGAGAATCTGAGGTATTTCGTCAATGGTTTTTTATTACAATTGTTGTCATGAAAGAGAAAAAGAGGATGTCTGATATGTCTGTAGTTCCAACGGTTTTCGATCCTCAAAAACAGGAATCCAGTAGGCTGAAGAGTGTCCTAATTAGACTAAGTCAATGTCTTTCGGAAGACTATATAATCAAATAACTTGGTAGAATGCGCCTGTAATCCTTAAAAAAAATATTATCCACAACGACATAAAAGACGTGTTATCAAGTACATATAATTTATGCTTGTTATTACAACTTCAAAATATTTAGATAATATTAGAGTGAACTCTTAAGCATGAAAGAAAATATTTAACTTCCTTTATATTTAGAGCACAATAATCGTCACAGATGATCCAATATGCTTTTACTTTGTAAAGAATGTGTTCAGACTATTAAGATAATTTACTTAGCATGTTGATTAAAATATGTTCTCCTATAAGATCTTAATTTCAATTTTATCATAATTTTAATTGTCACATACTTTAAATAATATTACCTAGATATATTTTTAATGGATTTGTTTTTACTACCATCGATTTCGCAAAACTACACTGTTTAAATCTAAAAGAACATTCAATATGAAAGCTGATATAAATAACGGAAAAATATTAAGCGATCGACTGGTTCTTAATATTTTCGCAGCGGAAGCGGTATTTGATTAATCAATTAAGTGTGAAATGGAAACATTTATCAGAATTTTTCCATTCTATAATTCTTCTCATTGGTGAAACAAATATATGCAATATTGCAAAGTAGTATTGATTTGTTTTGCCCGTATGCACACACATGGATGCATTTTCATGCAATTCCTTTGAACAATGTTGTATTGAGTTAAAAATGCGTCCATATGCATTTCAAACATATGTTATAAATATTTGCATAGATGGATGTTAAAAGATGAAGAAATGTTACAAGATAATTTACATATGTGTTGGTATATATATATATATATTACACATGTTCAAATATTTTATATATAAAATTTGACCTATTTTCTTTAAATAATTATTAGCTATATAAAATATGTTACAATATAATTATGCCCACCAATATGCACAGTCTAAATTGCTTACTTTTTACATATATAACAGAGGAAAACAAAGGAAGCTGATGCAATAGAAGGGATGAATATTTTGTGGTATGTTTATATGTAACGTGCCCTGCAGAAAATATTTTCTGGCTTCCTTCATTGACATTCTTGCATCTGTTTTCCATTTTTATTATTAAAAAAATGGACTAATTGATTGACAAACTTTATCCATCATTTTTACAAAAGTTCAATTTATACACATACAAATACAAAGTAAAAATAATTTTAATGAAAACAAATTTTCTTATTATATGTTTTTTATACATACATATATACATTGGTCATTGATTCATTGTAGATTTCCTAATACTGTTGAATTTTTACCTATTGTATTCGACAACTTGTAATAAAAGAGGTCTCTGCTCTTCATCCATTGTTATCTTTGTTGCGAAGTCACCAATCATTTTTACTTCTCTTTCAGCTACATCATTCGTCACTTTTACAGATTCTAAAAATTCCAACACTTTTAGGTAAAAGGAGTAATGTTCCCCAGTCTTGGCAAGAGTTGTTAGCCAATCACAATTTACTCCCAAGGCATCTATAAATGTGCGATTCAGGTCCGATAAGTGCTAAGAATGTCGTGGTCTGAGAATGTCGGAAAAAACTGGTTTTCCTTTTCTGTAGCTCTCATGCTTCTTTACTGGGCATTGTTTTTAGCAGTCTTGGTCATACTTTCGCTAGAGCTAAACAATACAAATACTACTGTTTCCTGCATGAGCTTTAATTGATTGAGAGCAGAAGTTTCTACTTCACTATCTTGACAAAATATTGAAGCATGTTTTTGAAAAGATGAAGATCGTTTATTGGAGCATCAGCTTTTGACGTAAAGGTTATCCAGTAGCTAGCGTAGAACAAAGCCAAGAATTTGTTTAATCTCAGTAGTTTGGAAGTAATGTAGTTAGATTACTGCAGTTTTTTAGAGGAACATATACATCTTCATAGAGTAAATATTCTTCTCCACCCAACGTGCTTGGTGAACAGCGCCTGGTTTGGTCCAATGGATGCCTCGAGGAGGTTTTGCCCCAAACAGTGCAGACACAACTCTGTCACTTCTATATATTTGACTCTTGAACAGGTCTTTTCTATGATTTTTTACAAATTGCCATTGTATTTGCCTTTATTTCCTTCCATTCTTGTTCCATTCAAAAAAATTGGGGGTGCTTTATCCAATGTATTCCAATTATCCTCTACATAGCTAAAATGTCGTTGTTTGGACTTTAAATCTTGCCGAAAAGAGCCTCCCGTACTCCTATATTTAGGAAATGTGGGGGTGACAAGAAAAAATAAAGCATCTTTTTCCTCAATTAATTTTGCCGAACCCTTATGCATTCCCCTTTTACCTGCTGTGGTATAGAACACTAGGCCAAATACATTGTGTTATACTCCCCACGTTTCTATAAGCTCAAGTGTTGCGATACACTGTTTGATTCCAGTTAAATTTTTAAGGAAAGGATCGTTAAATAGTTTACCTTCTTCATACTGTGGAGCCCCTGAAAGAAGTACGGCTAAACATTTTTCTAGAACATCCATTTAAAAAGTTTTCCGTCCCAGTGTGGAGTACAGTAGCAGATGAATTGGTAATAAAATTAGCCACCTAATTTTGGTGCAAATAATGACGAGCTATTATTCTTTTACGCCGAGTAGTTGAGGCTGACATTGTAAAATCATTTAAATTTTGATTTTGAAAATATATTTTAACAATCACGAAACCTTTAGAACGATTAGCATATATGAGGAGCATAGGTGCCTAATGATTTTTGCTCAATTATTCGATTATAAAGTCGTTTTTTAATGGTTCTAATGGTGTCGATGGCTATTCTAAAGCCTGGAACGTATGCAAATATAACTTTGCAGCTGAAAAAATTGTCCATGAATGATATATCTACCATAACTTTAAAGTGTCCGTTTCGTCCCATTTTACGACTATAATGCAATTATCTCATTGCATATTCAGAGTTTTGGAAATATTACTTTACCAATAGATTATTGGATCTTTCTTCGAAATTGTATTCACAATGCATTAATGTTAATTGCTGCCTTGTCCCTGAAATCATAGATCCTTATGTACCATTGGCTTAAAACATGAAATTTTAAAATTTAAATTGTGGCCAGAAAAAAACAAGCTCATTGTTCGAAATAGCAATATATCATTGCATGGACTCCATAGAATAAATATTTTGAAGTTTTGGCCATTGACAAATTTTTTGTTGCATAGTGTAATTCATTTATACAACTTATTTCAAGAGAAATGTTAAAATGTTCACACAGTTTTCTTTTGCCCAGGATTCTATAGAGAACATTTAATTGCTTTTGATCTTATATGATATCAAGGAGTTCTTGTAAAGAAGCTCGGGATATAAAATTATCATATATTAAATTAAACTAATTTATGAAATAAGTAGTAAACTTATACCTTTTTTATTCGATACTAACAACTCGTTACTTTTGATGAAATAGAACTATCGTCTTATCCAACCTTAAACACTTAAAGACAAAACACTTTTTAATTGATGCATTTATTATGCATTGACTATTGCATTTAATTATTCAAAAAATAATTATAGTTATTTATTCTAAAAAATGAAAAAAACATTTATGTTTTTCATGCTAGCTTTTAGGGATTGTTTAAAATCATCTAAACTTTAGATGATTTAAAAAATGTGTTTCAAATATAAAAATGGTGACTTTTTAATAATAACCTTATGTGTTATCGTTAATTGTTGTTTTGAAAAGTCAATATAAAGTTATTTATTAGGCGAAAACTATTTATCTCATCAATTATGTAAAACGTTCTATAATATTGTCAAAGACTCTGCACAATATATGAACTTACTATATTATATTTTAAGTCTCTGAAAGTATGTTTCAAAATGGTTAAATTATTCATCATTCAGTTGTTTGCACAACAAAAGTATTTTGCTTTCAAGTGTGCCATCATCTTAAATTAGAGAAAAATCCTGTAAATACTCCTTAAATGTCCCAATTTTAAACATCAAAGTTGTCTATTAAAGCTCGGGCATGACTTACTTAAGCTTAAATTGTAAACAGTTATATTCCATCTTATTCAAAATTTGAATAAAATTTGTGTACAAATAACACATTACAATTTATTGTGGGTATCATTAAAAAAGCTACGAAAAATAGAAAAAAACTTAACAGGATTTGACTATAAATATAAGGAAATTGAATCATTAATTTTATTGTGAAAATATATTAACACAATTTACTTTCTTTTTAATATATGTACATATAATATAAAGTATACAATGGATAATATTAGAGAAATATTTTATAATAGACTAGCGCTACAAACTTCCGTCAATACTTAAACATCATTCCAAAAATCCAAATTATAAGTAATTGTGAAAAAAGGAGACGATTTCCAGAGCCACATTTAGTATCGTCATCCTTTTCTACGTAATATAGCAATCAGAGTTGGAAAGGAATGTTGTAACCGAAGTATTTGTATGTACAATAAATTTTATACTCCCGTCGAAGATTGCACCAAATACATCGACTGCAATACTAAGATATTACTTTTACATCATGCAAACTTTAGATAATTTTTTAAATAAGTCGAAAATATATTTGATGTTAATTCCTTGAACGTATGATTCAATGAAAAGTCACATAGCCATGGGACTTGATTCTACGGGACCAATACGCTTTTACCGGAGGTAAAGCTACGAAGAGAGTAATTAGTAAATTAGTGATTGATGTGGGAGTCATTATACCGTGATTTTGGGCGAGACTTTGATGAGTCCATGCATACCGAAGGAACGATCCGATCGTACCGAAAAGTTATAAAAGTAGAACAATTCATGCTGAAATTGAAAGGGAGAATGCGACGGTTGTTCCAACGAGAAGATGGCCACAAAGAGGAATTTATTATTCTGGGACCAAGCGTTACATAGTAGATAGACCAATCTATAAATATGCAGACAGTTTATGTTTAGTGTAAGAGGATTGTACCGTCAAACTTCAGTATGATTAATGCAAAACTCTCTTAACAATGGGCTGAGACATCATCTTTAGCAAAAGTAAGACCAAATTCATACTCTGTAGCAAAGGAGGAAATAAATAGCAGATGGTGTGAGGAAACCTCTTAAACGTTGACGTCACTAGAACTAACGTCCTTCACACTGACATCACGGGAGCCTCATGTACTTCCCCCGGCCTAATAATTATCTCTCTCATATTTAAGATTGAAATGCATAAAGTCGTCTTATGTGTATAGTGTGCTGAGTGTTTTTTGGGACCCGTGAAAACCTTACAAATTGGTTTACGATAACTATGTTAGACAAGTCATTAGTTATGGAGCGATGGCCTTTTTAACATGACTTCAATCCAGTTTGTCCATCAAAAACGAATTATGAAATCTACAAAGAATAAGTTGTATAAGTATAATTGACGCAGTCTTCTCCGAAAGGCCAGCATGAAAGTGTTATGGGGAATGAATCAGCTAACCAAACGACGCGAAGAAATATAAAAACATCAAATCTCAAGGATTGATGCAATGGTTAGCGGTCCTATCATCATGAATCAACATATCTACGAAATCGACTTTCTCGTACAAGAGAGAAATCTTGGAGTCATAATTTCAGCTATAAGTGCACAATATTGAAAAATTATTAACTGGAAGGGCTATCTCTAATATGTTTGGAATGACTGGAATGATTTATCAGTATGTCCAAAAAATTGGTGTTTTTAAATCACGAAATCGCCAATACCCTTGATTTTTTTTCTGCAAACACTTTATTTAATTTTTAAAGCATCTTCCAGTTTAAACTATTTTATACATTTTAGTATCCCTTTATACGAATAATTCAGAGTATATTCACATTTTTCCTTCTCAGCTTTATTCCTCTGAGGTTTCTCTCGATTTTTTATTTAATTTCTTCCGGATCAAGGTTCACAAATTATCAATGAGAGAACATCAGGAATGCTGGCAAGCCTGTGCTTTTCCCCGGAATTAATCCAATTTGTAGTAACATAATTGTGCTTTGTGCTTTTTTCAAGTGAAGAACAGAGATAACATCCTTCAAGAAAATGGCCTTATGTGTAAGAGACAAGCTTGTCCCCTTCAAAAAGGGACAGTTTTTTTGCATGAGACAAATCTGTCAGAATCTCTGTAACGTAATTCTCGAACGTCAAAGCTTGGTTTCGTGGAATTAGATGAGATATGCCACTGCCCGGAGGCTGATAAATGTTTAAACCTGAGTCTTCAAAGGAAATTTTATACTTGGAGTGGATGCAACAACTCCCTTCACTCTTGCCAAACGTCATTTGTTGGGAATTTGAGCCTGAAATAGCTCCAATGAACCTTCCTCACTGAAGAGGATATTGTCAGTCGTTTGCAGTCCTATGCTTCTGTTTTGTGTGCCTATATGGTGCGATAGAATTGCATCCAACTGAATATAAATACGCATTATAGAATTAAAATTTGTCCATCGAACCTAGGATCTTATCGATTAGTTAGACAAAAATGACCATCCCCTCTCGGGATTCGAACCTGTGCCCCCAACATTGAGAGTTGAAAACGTCTTAATGCACATGGCTATTGCACTCCCTTCTGTTATCCATCGAATTGAAGCAGACTCTTCCTTGAGTTTTCAGAAAGCTAGGGTTACAGAAGAGATTTGAACCCAAAAACATTCTAAGAAAGGCCTAGGTAGTTGTGGACACATTTCTTGGATATTGACGGTCAAGTTTATTTTTAGATTGTCTTTTTTATGACAAAATTTTTGTATTCAACAGTTTGCGAGCTTTGACATTTTGTATCTTTCCTCAACTCACCTACTTTGGAAATGTTATATATATATATATATATAAAGGGTGATTTTTTAAGAGTTAAGTTTTTCAGTTGGCAGCACTGCTTGATAATGGCGTCCTAACGTCAGCTGTTAAAGTGGAAAGTTTTCAGTATACTCTGCCATTTCATCATGGAAAGACTTACAAATGAGCAACGATTGCAAATTGTTGAAATTTATTATCAAAATTCGTGCTCTGTGAAAAATGTGCATCGTTTGTTACGACCATATTATGGTCGTCATAATCGACCTTGTGAATCGACAATTCGTGCTGTTATCACCAAATTTCGCACGAAATTTACTTTGCTGGACATTAAACCATCGACTCGCATGCGTACAGTGCGTACTGAAGAGAATATTGCAGCCGTAGCATCCAGTGTTAATGAGAATCGTGAAATGTCAATTCGTCGCCGTTCTCAGCAATTGGGCTTGTGTTACTCAACCACATGGAAAATTTTAAGTGTCGATTTGGGTTTGAAAGCCTATAAAATTCAGCTTCTGCAAGAATTGAAGCCTAATGACCTACCACAACGTCTAATGTTTGGTGAATGGGCGTTAGAACAGCTCGATGAAAATCCGCTGTTTTATCGAAAAATTGTGTTCAGCGATGAGGCTCATTTCTGGCTCAACGGATACGTAAATAAGCAAAACTGTCGCATCTGGAGTGATGAACAGCCACATGCTATAAATGAATTACCGATGCATCCCGAAAAAAACGACAGTTTGGTGTGGTTTATGGGCTGGTGGCATCATCGGTCCATTTTTCTTCAAAGATGATCGTGGAAGAAACGTTACCGTCAACGGCGAACGCTATCGAGCCATGATACACGACTTTTTTTGCCCCAGTTAGCTGAGTTGAACTTGGTTAACATGTGGTTTCATCAAGACGGCGCCACATGCCACACAGCTCGTGAAACAATGAACATGTTGAAGGATGAATTTGGTGAGCAGCTTATCTCACGAAATGGGCCTGTAAGTTGGCCACCAAGATCGTGCGATTTAACGCCTCTTGATTATTTCTTGTGGGGTTATGTAAAGTCGTTAGTCTATGTGGACAAGCCGAACACGATTGAAGCCTTACAGGATAACATAACACGCGTGATTCGTAGAATACAGCCCGAAATGCTCGAACAAGTGACGCAAAATTGGACCTTCCGAATGGACCATTTGAAACGGAGCCGCGGACAACATTTAAATGAAGTTATCTTTAAAACGTAAATGGCAAAGGCTAATTTATTGATTTCAATAATTTTTTTGATTCTATGCTGCAAATTTAAGTGTTTTATTCGATTCTTAAAAAAACAACTCTTAAAAAATCACCCTTTATATATATATTATCGATATCAGTAATCTGATGGTAATCTGTAACCTTTGATCAACATCTGCCCAACTTGATCTCCTCTCTATCATACCAAGAGTCTTGCCTCTGATCTCTAAAGAGCGTTTTCTCATCATTTATAATATTTAATTTAGCATATTGAGGTATTTTTATGTAATTTTATACCAATGTATGGTTATTAATAGGTATTACATTAGAATTGAATTTTTCATCTGACCCAAAATTATTTTATTCTATTCTATAAAAATTATCAACCATAATTTTTTGGACAAATTGTACATTTAATTTATTTCACCATAGTAAAGAGAAAGACTCATATGTAAACTTCTAGCCGCTGATACTGGATTAATTTCCTATGAGTGGGGGACTATCCAGAAACTGAAGAAACCAATTATTTCTACTTTTTGTATCGATATATTCGTACCGTTTTATTATTGGTGGTATATATCTTTTGCAAGATGATTTTTATATATGTTTAAAAAAGTATGACCACGAATTTATTTGCTTGTCAATAAATGTACATTTTAAGGCATAAAAAGGGATGTCTTTAGGCATTTCTTCAAATATGTTTGGGACGCATTTTGTACAGAAATGGAAGAAAGAAAATATAAATATATTCTGAAGGGGGGGGAAAACAACAAAAATATATATTTGAACTATAACGTTCATTTATGTTTTTACGCAACTGTTGAAGAGAGTTTTTTTTTATTTATATATATATATTTATTTATATATATTATTTGTATTTTAGTGTAATTTGTATTGCACTGTATTGTTTGTTACAAATACTGAAAAAGAACATCGTGACCAAAAAAAATTAAAATAATAATAAAATAACAATTTAGCGAATTTTCATTTCTTCCTTTTTGGCGTGATAGAACCTACAATTTGACATTTGTTGTTTATTTGACACTTTTATATATCTAGAATACACACACTTTTTGCTTGAAATATATATTGTCAAGTAGCCTGAACACATTGTACAAACGGGGATCAAGGCTTCCTATATACCTATTATTATCTTATTGTAGCATTGGGACATCTCCTATTGCGTGTCCATCAGGACGTTAGAGATGTCATAGCTACTTTCAAATGGGATAGTGCCTACTTGGAGTAGGGAAATGGGGACAAATAAACAGCTGATCATAACAAGGGGCTGATGAAACTCAAAGCAAGGTAGATTTCATATCAACAAGAAGAGGTTTCATGACTGAGTGAGGCGTTTCTCTGGACAAAATGTGATATAGAAATAAACTGATGTTTATCAAATTAATGATCATACTGCTGAAAATAGTTAAAAATAGTAAAAAATTAACCTATTTATAGCAAACTACATTCTATGACGGGCATTATCTATATTGATAATAATTAAAAAGTACTCTTATTTATTTTGGTATTCAATCCGAGCACCTGCTAATTTATCATATACAATTTACATTCATTGGGTGTTTTTTTGTTTGTTTTGCCTATATGGTTCGATAGAATTGTATCCGACAGAATATAAATAAGCATTATAGCATTAAAATTAGTCTATCAAACCTAGGATCTTATCAATGAGGAAGACCAAAATGGCCATCCCTCTCGGGAGTATTCGAACTGCGCACTCAACATTGAGAGTTGAACATGCCTTAACGCACACGGCCAACGCGCTCCCTTTCATTTGGTGTTTGATATGTGTAACTATTTTTTGTCCAGTCTATCAAAACTCGAAGACATTGCTACGAGATTTTATAGAGAGGTTAAGAATTCCATGTACTAAACTAGAGGCATATATAGAGAGTGCAAACCTCCGCCGTCACGGGGTCCTTATGAGCCTTCCGAGGCGGATTTTTCACGACTGGGGGGCTTAGAGGGACGGGGGAGGGTTCCCCTCGACGGAAATTCCGAGAGAAAGACGCTCCGGGCACCCGATTTCACAGCACAGCGACATCTATTGGCAGAGTAGGCTAACTTGAAATATTTATTAGTATTTAGCCCATTTTGCATCTTAATTCTGCACTCAGAGATGCCAAAATTTAATCACTTGTTCTTTTGGCATTTCCAACAACTCCACAAAGTTTCATCCGAATCCGTACCGTACTTTTTGAGTTATCCTGCTGACAAACAAAGAAACCAACCAACAACCAAACGCCAGTGAAAACAATACCTCCTTCGGCGGAGGTAATAATATTAGTCCTTAATATATAAGCCTGTATAGATAGGTATGTAAATGTACTTTTTTAAGTTCTACGAGTTCTAAGACCTTTCGTATTTGCCGTCTCTATCTACATGGAGCACATTTGTTTTCACACTACTCTGTTTATGATTCGGCATATATTATTATTTATACGTAACAAAGTAGAAACATTCTAGTTGAGTAGGCTTTAGCCTGTTTTAATTAAGGCTTTCATATTTATGTCTGAGCAAAGGAACACGTGTTTTCAAACAACTCTGTTTATGATTCGGCATTTAATATTATCTCTACAAAACAAAGTAAAAACATTTTAGTTTAGGTGGTTTTGGCAAATTTTAATTAAGGCTTAGATATTTATGCCTGAGCCAATGATTTATTTATTTGTTATAAATAAAAAAAACCTTTGTAATGGCGTTATTGGTTCACATATAAACAAACCATATTTGGTTTCAGGTGTATGAAGGTGCATTGCTTATTTCATCAATAAGCACTCTATTATTTATTTCTGCCTATAATAAACTGCCCCTTAGAAATAGTTTAAGTTATAAATAACAATATTAAGGGCTCCGGGTGTTTTTGACACGAAAATTGTTTTGTACTAAAATTGGTACAAGATGCGAGTTTTTTTGGCAATAAATTAAATAAATATTTTTTGACTTACTCAGACATCTCGCTCTAATAAAACACTTTGTTACTTATGAACAGCCTTTTTTGTTTTATGCCGAAATAAAATCCAGCCTCTGTACAATGTTAATGACCATCAAATTGCAATCAAATAAATTGGACAAAAATATTCATGATAGTGTTTTCTTTCTTCACAATTTTTTCTCCTCAACGAACTGTCAAAACTGGAATTTTATATCCAAAGTAGGAGTTTTTTTAGATTAACTATAAAACAAATATAAATGTCTACAAAACAAAACAAAAATGTCGAATCCAAGAATTAAAAAAATATGTTATCCATTTTTTTTCGGTTATAAAATTCTTTATTATGTCATCTAAAAAACGAGTAAATAAAATACAACAACAGATAACAATAAAATAGATAAAAAGCGGATAAAAGTGTATTCTTTGAATATTTTAAATATTCATATGTTATTTTTTTTTAAAGGTAGAAAATAATTAAGATAAATTTATATTAAGTATTTTGATTTCTATAACATTTTGTTATAAATATTAGAGCAAACTATTAACATTTTAACCAATAATTCAAAATTGCAGGATTAGTCGTTTGATGAAAGTCTAGCCACACATAACAAGGGCCAAGCCCCTTTAATGAAAATCGTCTCACAAGGGAAATTAAGGCTATGGTATTTCCCATTACTCGAAAAATAATTCCATTATAAATGGGTAAATAATTTACCAATGCATTTCATTTAATGCTTTCAATACATTGCATTTAATTTCTTTTAGAGCTACCTACTTTGATATGAAAAATGTTGGTTATTATATAACCAAACAAAAATGTAAAAAGAAAAGACTTTGTGCATTTAATTAATTGCATACTTTTTAGGAAAGTTTAAAAATACCAAAAAAAGATCTGATATATCATAAAAATTAAAGTGCATTTAGCATTAAATCTTTTCAAACAACTTTTGATAGAAAACACCAAGATTCCAGTTACAACGAAGACTGAACAAAAAAAGAGTATTTTGCAATTGTATGTTACTATATAAAATTTGGGTCCATTAAGGAGACACAATTAGCAATTATCGATTATGTTCAAATTTTCACAAGATGATCTATATGCACTAAGGAAAGATCTTCGGGGGAGCCAGACTCTCAAATCCGAAAATATGTAATAATAATCACCCTAATCTCTCTCTCTATATATATATATATACACATATATATATAGATATATATATACACACACACATATATATATATATATTATATATATATATATATATATATATATATATATATATATATATATATATATATATATATATATATACATTATATATATATAGTAGTTACAATTTCTAAGATACATTTTATTCTTAAAACAGTTTATCAAAAACCTGTCTCATTTGTAGGACCATCAACGAGATATCCTATTCGAAACTTTTGTTTCAATTTTGATAACAGTGAATATCTCTTTTTTATTCCCCGGTTTTATTGATTTTTGCTTTAAGAAATAAAGTTTTGTGTGTATCTTGCAATGGTTCCTTTTTCAAAAGAAATAAATAAAGAGTTTTATTGAGTCATAAATTTTATGGTCCAATATGAAACTGAAGCTAGGTAATCCAATTTGATCCATCTTTTATCAATAAGGTCCCCAAAAATATATATGTTGAGAGAATCCTAGATTGCAAAAAATGACCATATATAGTTTTTTTTAAAAGTTGTATGGAAATATTCATCCTTGAAAGCGGTGGAAGCACCCATATCTAGAACTATATATATATATATACCTATATATATATATATATATATATATATATATATATATATATATATATATATATATATATAATATATATATATATATATATATATACAGGGTGATTCACTTAAATTGAGACTCACATATTACAAACTACAATCTTTGTATTAAATTTTACACAAATAATTTTTAAACAAAAATTATAACACAATGTGTAATTTACAAAATGTATTTCATTAAATTTTCACATATCCTCTTTGGCCTTCACTACAGCTTTGAACCTCCTCACGGTGGAGGCACCACAGGCAGGAATCTCTTCCTCAGACAAAGATTTTCACGGTCCAGGCCACCCACAACAGTCAGAATGACCGGGTTTTATCTAGAAAAAAGGAAGACATCCCCGTGCAGCTGAGGACTCTCTTCAGAAGGCAAAAGCCACCCTCAGTCATGGTCTGGGCGGGAGTAACGTCGGACGGGAAGAAGGGCCCATTATCTTTGTCGAGGAGGGCGTGAAGATCGACCAGGCGGTATACCTGCATCTTCTTTCAGAGAGGTCGTCCCATGGGTACAAAAGAGTATCCTACGGCTCTTTTACTGTTCCAACAAGATGGAGCTCCATCCCATACCAGCAAATGGTTCAAAGCTTCTGCACTGATATGTTGCAGACTTTTGGTCAAAGACTTGTGGCCTCCCTCCTCCCCAGATCTGAACCCAATGGACTTTGGAATATAGTCCATTCTGGAGCCAAGGGTGTGTAGCAAGTCCTGGCCATCGGTGGAGATTCTAAAGAAGAAGCTGATTCAGGCCTGGGCTCTTTGTCTGAGGAAGAGATTCCTGCCTGTGTTGCCTCCACCGTGAGGAGGTTCAAAGCTGTAGTGAAGGCCAAAGAAGGATATGTGAAAATTTAATTAAATACATTTTGTAAATTACACATTGTGCTATAATTTTTGTTTAAAATTTTTTGTGTCAAATTTAATACAAAGATTGTAGTTTGTAATATGTTAGTCTCAATTTAAGTGAATCACCCTGTATATATGTATATATATATGGCCCGTCTGAAGCGCCTGGTCGAGGATAACCCCGGATGACCACTCGACACGTTGCTGCAGAGGTGTCCCTACCATTTACAGCTGTTTTCAGGCTTCTGACAGAGGATTTAGGGCTCCGAAACCTCTTCAGCGTGCTCGTCCTTCACCAGCTCTCTGAAGCCAACAAGACGCAGCTAGTGAAGTCCTGTCAGGACCTCCTGAAGCTGTTCCAGGGCCACGGGGAGAACTTTCTGTGGTCTCATCTGTTAGTCCAGGGCGAGTCCTGGTTCTACTGGGATTAGGCGGAGCGGAGGAAAGTCTGGGCGGAGCCCACGGGGGCCCGGTTCTCGATCCCCCGTGTGAAACAGACAGCGAGGAAGACGATGATTCTGATGGGTTTCAACTGCAAGGTGAGGCGGGTATCGATCACTGCACTACCTGCCGGGACCACAGCCAACCGGAATACCATGATAGAGTACCTGAGGACGACTGG
This sequence comes from Caligus rogercresseyi, assembly GCA_013387185.1. Lineage (NCBI taxonomy): Eukaryota > Metazoa > Arthropoda > Copepoda > Siphonostomatoida > Caligidae > Caligus > Caligus rogercresseyi. Next base: position 3,049,382 of record CP045898.1, on the reverse strand, counting down.
GAAGTGCTTTCTCAGCCTGAAAAAGGACAAGATCCGGCTGAAAGATTGTCTCCTCATGTGGGACAATGCACGTCCCCACACTGCCACCGATACCAGGGAGTTCCTGACCCGGAGGGACGTGGAATCGGTGAAACAGTCACCCTACTCACCCGACCTGAACCTGTGTGACAGGTTCCTGTTCCGGAAGTTGAAGCACCTGCTCTGGGAGGACGAGTTTGGGGGCCACGAGGAGGCTACACTCGCCGTTCAGCGGGCGATGAGGAGGATGAAGACGAGTTCTACGACCAACTCAGGAAGCTCCGGGGATTATGTGTATTGATTGATAAGTTTTTTTGTTGATCTGATCTGAATTTTGAGTTTTAGTTGGTCGACCTCATTATTTATGAAACAACCTAATATTTTTACAAGTATATAAAGTAGCTATCTAGCCAATGTAGCTGACTTCGACAACCAGAACCCGTTCAATGCCTCTTTGAACCCGAGAACAGGCATTTTTGATCTGTACTTCTAACTCACTGAAGTTCTAGTTGATGGCGGTGATGAGAGATTGCTTGGTGTTATTGGAGGGGTGATTAGTCATGTTATAAGTCGAAACAAGTGGTCCACTGGGTTACAATACAGTTGCGAAGGAGGCCAAGAGGAGAAGGGTGCGAATGCGTTTCAATTGTGCATCCACTTAGCTTTGTAGGTCGGATACGAGTCCTGCTGCCACATCAACTGTATGCACCAATAACAGACTTGATCCTCGACCATGGAACGGTCTCCAGGACCAGCAGGTAGATGTCAATGTTCACCCTGAGGCCTGTCGTGGGGTGGCATGACATGATCCTCACTTGACACAACTCCAAAGATCATGACAACACTTGGTCCGAACACTCCTCAGGCTCCTTCCTGAGACTTCTGACCCTCCTAACTGGCATTGAAAGAATGCCAGAGATGCCAGCATTGCTTAATTTCATACCATCACTTAACACAATTGAAAAGCAACGCTCTTTTAACCTAATGACTTTTCTTGGGCACTTAGAATGTTGTTATCGCTACAAGGTATAAACAATAATTGAACAGTAAAAACAGACAGATCTGACATCAGTTGGCGGGGAAACGTTGTGTTTATTTTGGGGCAAATTATGTCCACGCACTCTGTATCTCAACAAAAGGTATTTTTGTAAAAAAAACATCATTATTTAATCTATATTCATTGCTTTTATATTTATAATATTTAAATATCTTTTAAGGGTAAAACTTGATAAAGCTCCCGGCCCTTGTACATGAATCTTTGGTGTCGGAACGAATTATCTTGAGCATATAGGTGGCATCAGGGAAAGCTTGTCGAACTTTTAGTTTCATATAAAAAAGTTATGTATAAATTAATTTATAAATATAAGTAATGATCCTAATCAATTAAATTATCTATAAAAAAAAATTCTAGCGGCTTTGATAACTTTTAAATATTTACCCAAACTCTCATTAGACAATTCATCAAACTTTAATCTTATCAACTATTGAATCCCACTTATAATAGGCAAACATTGACGTCATGCCAATCAAAAACTCATCAGGCACAAGACTAAATGGGAATTGTTTTCCGTAAGCATGAAATCCTTTTATATAACAATAATCGTAGCCTGTAAGATATATATGAAGACTATCATTAATTAAGAGAAAATTATTGTATTTGCATTTATATAAACAAACAAATTTGTTGGTGTGCCCCCAAGTTATATCAAGAAAACAATAAATGGTTATTTTTATAAACGATGGTGTGAACGATATAAAGATAGTCTTCACATAAAATACACACATCTTATGTTTAAAAAAAACAAGATCAAAGCTTGTCAATATTCACCGTGAAGGCCTGCAACAACTTATTCAAGCCTACACAGGACATGGACCATTTCTCTCCCACCTAAGCAAATGGAAGAAAACAAGTGCAACCTGTGATCTTTGCAAGGAAGAGCCACAGACTGAAGACCACCTGATCAACAGATGCCCTGCTCTGTCCCTTGAAAGGCATGAAGTGTCTCAAGAAGAAGACGCGGACATTCAATTTCTAAAAAAAAAAAATGAAAAAAAATGAAAATATTATTGTAAATAATTTTAGTATTTAAGAAGGAATTCATTTTGCTGTCGTAACACAGATACCCATTGTCTGGGTTGTGTTCATTACCTTAGTGTCTATTGTTTATTGTTTGTATGTACTATTGTAATCGGCAATAAATTTTTAACTAACTAAACTAACTATATAAACAAACAAATATATCAATAGGGAGTGCGATAGTAAGTGATCTAAGGCGTGTTCAACTCTCATTTCGAGGGCGTTGATTGATTAGATTTTAGATTCGATAAACTATAGTGCTTATTTATATCCACACGAATGCAATTCTGTGTAACTAAATAGGCAAAAAATCAATATTGTAATATAGTGAACGAAAAATGTCTTCTTACACAAAGGGTGGCTTTATACATAATAGGATGGTTATATATTATAATTCAGTTTTTGACTTTTCCTATGGCTGGGAAAAATATAAAAGAATAAAAATTTAGAACCTTAATACATTTTATAATATTTGGGATTTTAAAGTTTTTCGCATATTTTCTACGTCTCTTCGTTCATTTTTAGCCTCGCTACTGACGACTGGCGCACATTTTATTGTACATGTGTGCACAACCGTTTCTCAACCGCGTAAATTCTTCCCAGGAGACTCTTTCTTTTCTATGCCAACATCTTTCGGGGTTTTTGACGTCTCCATCTTTTCCACTATATGAATTCCTCTCAATTTTTAGGAAATGATATATCTATTTTTCTGCATCTTTCCTAATATTTCAGGATATATAGTTTTTTTTTGTTCAATATACTTGTGCTTTAAAAACTCTTTTTAACTCAAGATTTCCCCAGCCCTTCTTATTCAAAAGGATATATATATATATAGTGTGCCTTTTTTAACGCTATAATTACATCTATGAAAAAATATATTGGATTCTACTCAATAATGTATACAAAACCTTACTTTTCGCGTATTTACTGGCCTTTAAAGACGCAATATAGTTAGACGGAGCCCCTACATCCCAGATTTGACACTCTATTGTCACTTCCGTTTCTGGAAGTTATAGTGTCTGTTCTAGAATAGCGAGTTCATCAAGTGGGCAGAATGGTGAGCGAAGATAGTTGTTGGACCAACTGAAAAAGTTATGAATTACTTCTATTATTATAATTGCATTATTAAGGGATGGTATTTTCTATGAGATAATTTTTATACAATAATAATTTATGGTACACTCTAATAAAAATAATTTTGGAGCATTAAAAGATTATATAGGAATATATATATATATATTTATATATTTACACACATATATATATATATATAAATATACACTTAATATTAAAACTCAATGTGTTTTCATTATGTATATTTAACTTGAATTAAGTTTAAAGGGCCCCAAATTTATTTTTATTTTTGAATGGAATTATAAACAAAATATTAAAGATAACTATTTTGGAAGCAGCATTATAATACATACTTATTATTTTTAATTTATTATCTAACTTTTTTTTTGAAATTACTTTTTATTTCAAATCTTTATTTGCACAGACATGCAAGAGAACTTGAAACATAACTTGGTAAATAAGGTTATATTTTCTTACCTAAACACGAGGAAAAGTATTTACCAAGGAGAGTTTTCCATTGTTATTATTAAAAAAAGTTTTACTATATTTATAAAAATGGGTATATTTCAATAATCTTTATATTTAAACACATTTATTTCAAGAAAAAGATAATGGTAATGTATAGGATAATGCTATTGGATAACCAGGATGTTGTCATCAGAGAGGGCTTCCCATTGGTTTGTAGACCAGCGACTTGATTACCTGCGAAGTAAAAATAAATACATAAAGTGTTGCTATAATATTTCCATATGTTAGTTCATAAGAAATGTTGTGTTAATATAGAGTTTTGAATGCATATCAACAGCATTTTAGTGTGTTTTTTGATAATTAATGAGTACTATTTTGTTGAATTATTACATATACTATTGTACTTCAAAGCAATACACGCCGAAAAACTTATGTTTAAAACATGAATAATATATTTATCTAAATTAATAAGGTTTTATCCTTTCTGTAATAATATATTTTATGCATATTTTCTCGAATATGATTAAATTACCATAACATCCAAAACAGGAACCAGCGTGGTTTGTCAAACCCATGCAATTTTGATGAGTATCAAATTTGATCAAAAGTTTGTTTTTTTTATATGATCCTATTTTCCCTCTTAAGGCACAACCACTTCCTTTTACTCCCTTGAGAATTGAACAAACAATGTCTAGCCATGTCCTATTTTTATAATTTGCATATTTTATTTATGAATGTCATGGTTGTTCAACTTTCTTGGCTTATAATCTCATAAAAAGTACTAATATGCATTTTGCTAGCCACATTAAATATGCAATTTCATGATCCTACCACATGCAAATATATAAGTCACGTTATTGGTTATGAAATATGCATACTTTATAAGAAAAATTGATGTATGATTGTCATACGAACAGCATATAAATCAACTTTGAGTGTATTGTTGTTTTCCATTACTAAAGTATAAGGTTCTTTTTTATAAAAACCTAATTCCAGCATATTAACTTGGTGAAATAGAAACGTTTTTATGAGGTACCATTCATAGGCCGTGGTTCAAAGCAATATGAGCATACAAGCTTAATAGTTGTTTGGTAGTTGGGGCTGCTTAAGAATACATAATATATATTCATTTAAAATAAAAATAATGTTTCTGATTCCTCCTTTAAGATGTCAAGGTCAATACAGATATATTAGAACGACATACCACGAGCAAACATTGGGTTTTAATTAATTTTCCAACGTGCATTTCGTAATTTAAAAAATATATAATAAGATTGATTCCTTTTCTTCTCTTGTAATTACGCAATTTTTCTTTTTGAAGTATTATTTGTCCGGCAATGAAAACTACTCGTTTCCTTTATTTTCTTAAATTATCATATACCTCCTAAACTGGCTTAAAAAATGAGTTTGCTTTATATTACATACATATAGAAAATAACTATGTGTTCAAATAAAAAGTAATGGGTTTTGGTCTTGACGAGACAAGATACTTATATACTTCAAAACTTGATGAAGCCAGATACTTATATTTTTAAACAAGGGCAGAAACTAAATTAAAGAGTTGATGCATGATTCACCCACATCACTGCTTGCCTTTTGCGATAAAATGAGAGACAAATCGTCGCGAAGGTAAGGAGGGATAAACGACCAGTTCAAAGATATTGTTCATTTGGGTAAAAAAAATATTTTTTTTATTTATGGATCATTTATTTAAAAATCATATATATATATAATATTACAATAATATATAAAAAGAGAAGAGGGGTTGTGATAATAAAATCATATATAAACATTGTAGTTTAAAATTAACCCTCTCACCCATCACATCATTAAAACATCATAATCTAAATTATATAAAATGGAAGTGAGTAACACGAAATAGGGAAAACAATTTTTGTAAATAGTATATAAGATATCTTTTATTTAACGGCTCCCTCGATGATGTCATTTGAAGTCCTCTTGTATCTTCTAACAATGAGTCTCTAACGAAAGTAAAAATGACAGGACCACTGAAGAAAAACTTTGACTATATCCGCGGCAAAGTCCCATAACGTCACTAGCTTAGAATGTGGAATCTTAGGGCAAAGTCGAAGAAACAAAAAAAATTAAACGACTCATTACGAATGAGTGTATTGGAGGTTAGACACTCTGCGACGTGAGCTTTAGAGCTAGCAAGTGCAGGATATGCTGTTGTTGATAAGATATAGGCCGATAAAAACTTTGCCTCATTTTCAGAGCTATATAAATGACTTATATTATGTGTGACGAAAGCACGAAGATACGACAGGCAGGGCAATCAGCGAAAGCGTGAATGCTCGAATTATAGATTTTTCCGCAGTCTTTACAAGGAAGATGAAAAAGATGCAACCGGTAGAAATTTGAAACTGTACTGAATTTTTAGGTTATCTTTCGCGTTGGTTGATTCCATAATATTTTTTACCATCTTTGCGGAAGATTTAGCTCTTGCATAAAAGCCTGGCAGATTTTATTTGCGTCCTCGTTGGGTCCGGGCCTTGTACTTAATTTAAGTTGCCATGGAGTAGGATATATATTAAGCCTAGCTGCTCTAAGAAGTAGAAAGTAAAACTTTCCTGCACTAAGACCGCAGTCTACATCTTTATTGAAATCGTAGAGGGTGAAAGTTTCTGTTATAAAGGCTTCTAATTCCATGCTCTGGGGTGTTGTATGTTGCCCAAAAAGTGTATTTTTCTTGGAATTTTGGTGAGGAATGTCTACAGTAGAGGAAAGGTCGTTAGTTGGCGTAAGACTCCATAATATTCTTTGACATGAGCCCATACCAGATATTTTCTTATTAACACATTGGAGGCTAGGGTACCCATCATTCAAATGGAGTATATCTTTCATTTTCTACATTTTTTAAGAGAAAATAAATATGATTCCCATAACCCATTTTCTACAAAACGGTGTCTTTCTCCTATGCCGTCTGTCTTTTTGATTTATAAAAATGAGAATATATCATCCCTCTGTCTGTCTTTTGATTTAAAGGAAAAAACATATATTCCATTACATATAACTATTGTATTTCTTGTTATGAAAATAATCCAAAGGATATTAATGTCGTTTTGCACATGTCTTAGCAAGTTGATATATATTTATTGTTATCAATTCATCTTTATACCTTATCGACAGTTTAACCGTTTATTAAAATTTGAAAAATCACAGTTACAACTTTCTGTATTCAAATATTTTTTATTTGCATGTTTTTAAAACAAAGTTTTATAACTTTTCTTATAAAATATGTGTCCTTGCCTACTTGCCGCCTATTTTAATATACTTATAATATTCAAAACAAATTAAGATAATTAACATTGCAGTATGATAATATTTAATTTCGATATTTCCAGTATACTAAAGCTCAAAAATTTATATAAGATCGTTATTTACAGTAAATTGTGAAGTATTAATGATTTTTTTATTTCTTTAAAAAATAGACATAAAGCAATATAAGTCAGACGATAATGCTTAGAGATACTTCATTTGCAATTTCAAATTGTATCATTCGAAAGTCAGCTTACAACAAATGTGTCATCAAGAGGAAATGTATTGGAGAAACGGTTCAATAAAACAACTTTAATGTTGATTAATTAAAATTATGAGCATACACTTAAACTTGTTTTCCCACAGAACGTTATGTGAAGAGAATCAGCGATCATTATTTTCCGATGAAAATATCATATTTTTGAGTAATAAAAAAATTATTTCAACTTTATAGGAGGAACTATTATCCAATGTATAAAGCAAATACTTAGTTTTTCTCATACATTATAACAATTTGTTGGAAAGCTTTACGGAATGCAAAATTTATCGTGATTGCCAAAGTATCTACATCTACAGGGTCCCGACGGTAAATGGAATTATTTCAAATGCCGATTGTAATTGTTTGAGATGTTCATTGGAAAAAATTAAAAACTTACGACAAGCTGCATTCAACAGCTACGTTTTTATTTTATGAGATTTTCAGTAGCACGTGGCCTAAGAATGGAACAAGTCTGGATAGATGCATATGCGAAGCTCGTCGTGCGGGCGGACGCCTCAAGAGATTAATGAGTTCTTTTCATTACCCAAAATCTACTGTGTATAAGGTTGTCAAGGCATTTGACAATGAGGGAAGGACAGGAGAGCTGACCACAGCTCAAGAGCAGACAAAATCCGGACTCCAAGGTTCTTGGCAGGTCTCAAGAGGTCCATTGATGCTCATCCAGACACCCCTATCTCCAAGCTAGCCAAGGACCGAAATGTGCACAGGAGCACAATTGAAAAGGCTGTCAGATCGACCTTAGATACAGGAGCAGGGCCAGGGCTACAAAGCACCTACTCACGGAGCAGAAATGGCTGATAGAGTCTCCAAAGGCAAGATCCTGATCAACCAGATGAAGAGCAAAAGTGGTTTTCTTCGATTCTTTTCTGATGAAAAAATATGCACTATTGATGACAGCCACAATCGGAGAAACGACAGATATCTGCCTGGACGCTGATGAGGTCAAACCCTTCATGAAGACCAAGAATCCTTATCTAACATGGTCCTAGCCGTCATCAGTACGAGGGTGATGTCATGCCCCCCTACTTCTTCCAGAAAAGGAAACAGTCACAAGGAGGTGTACAAGCGAGTCTTGGAGGAGGTAGTTGTCCCCTGGATGGATGATGTGGCTGATGGAAGGCCTTACACATTCCAACAGGACTCAGCACCGCTCACAGGGCCAAAATTGTTCTTGATTTTTTGGCTTTGAAAACCCTAACTTCTGGCCTCCCTCTTTTTGGCCCGCCAACAGTCCGGATCTGAATCCCTGCGACTATTATCTATGGGGAAGGTTGAGGGGTTGGCCTGCAAAAATATCACACCTCTGTTGAAACCCTGAAGCAGTCCATCATCAAGACCATGAAAGAGCTGGATCCGCAAGAGCTGTCCAGAGCCTGCATCTCTTTCCGGCGCCGTGTGGACTCCGTGGTCAAGAACGGGGGCTCTCATTATAAGTAATAATTAACATTAATTATGACTTTAAAAAAGATAAAAAAAAATATTTCTATCACTGATACAGGATGCGCTATATGCATTTAAAGTTATTCCCGATTTACCGTCGGGACCCTGTACATATATGAATCCAGCGGCTTAAAATTTGGATTGATGTGTGCAATTCAGCCAGTTAAAATATCATATTTGTCTATTGCCTACGAAGGCATCTGTGTATTTTTACACACCATGTTCTGAAATAATAAATTATTAAAAAACAGTATTGAAAGAAACATATAGCTTAGAGAAATAATTATTTTTCTCTCTTGCAAATATATTTTTTCGAAATGTCTATATTCATACATTGAGTCTTAGAAAAAATATTCGCTTATGTTGTATGTAAATCTATCATTTTTTATACTTATCCAGATATATGATTATAGGTATTTTTATATTTAAAAAAAAAAATATATATATAATGAAATTTAATATTCAACAAAAAGTATAGTTTTAATTTTTGTGTTTGTTCGGAATTTAAAAAAGATTTTTTTATAAATATGTGCACACTAAGCTTTTATAATTAATTTGTTGCTACTATCTTTGATATTTTAATCAAACTCTTTTTTTTTAAAATTTAAGTTTCCCGAAGCTTTCTTAAAAATACCTTTTCAATTGTTCCCTTTCATATCATTGATCCTTTGTAATAAAGAATATACATTGTTCGAGGATTATATTTAGGCATACATAAAAATAACTAAGTCCATTGCTTTATATTGAAAGAAACAATTTTTTCCATAAGATCTTAAGAGGATAAGGACAATACATGTTTGTCCAACTTTTATACGGACCACTCACTATATTATTATTATTAATAAGAACAATAATTGAGCTTTCTTTTCTTGGACCTTTTATGTCCAGGAGGGAATTAAGTTTTAGCTAAAACTTTTTTATAACTCCAGGGAAAGTTGAGTCCTTACATAAACAGTTAATGAAACTATATCAAAATGATTATTCAGAGGTTGATTATACTCATATTTTGTGATGACTTTAAAAATTATTATATATTAGATGAATCTATTCATATATTTATATTTGTTTATAAATATAAATTATCTAAAAGTCAATGACTTCTGCGATTAAAAATTTAACAATAAAATGTGTTTTTTTTTTTGCCTACGAGATGATACTTAATTGATTTCTATAAGGATATATATATACAGATATAAAAGACTGGGCAGTTAAAACAAAGCCTTCATTCTTTGGCTATAATAGTGTTTGGAGACCAAAAGGAATAATATCCATGCGCTTTTGTTTTGTAAAACCATCTAGATAATTTTCGATAAATCGAGGCTCAAACGATTTCTTAAAGTCATTGAGAAAATGTTAGAAATATGTAATTCGGATTTGTAAGTGGGCAAAGATGCTCTAGATGCCTTGGGTCTTTGTTCTTTTTTGGTGTTGAAACGATGCGTCCATTAGAAGGAATTATGAGAAATATCATTACTTTCACATAAATAGTAGTTCTATGAAGGAATTGACACATTGGCGAAAAAAGTAACAATTAATAATGATGATAATGAATATTAAGTAAAAACATAACCCCGAATATAATATGATAATGAGATTTAAAACCAAGTAGACATACAGTATTTAAAATTTCAAGCTGCAATTGTTGTGACCGGTTAGGATGGCTCAATGGCAAATGGTTTTGATCCTAAATAATCTGTAATTATGGGCTTCAAAACTCTATATAGAAAATGATATCAAGAAATATATGGTTTTGCAGTAGTTTTGTAGAAAGTTTTATATGAAAAATTGTTAAGAAAATCTTTTGATTCGATTTTTTCCTCAAGACTTCACATATCCCCAGATGTATCAATAGATTATGCAAGCTTTACTAAAGGCTGCTAAATTAAAGTAATTTCAAAATTCAACTAGAAACATGTAAAAACCTGGCTGTCTTACTGGATTTAAAAATGGCTTCTTTTTGTTGAACTCTTACCTTGGAGTATATGAACCTTAATATCAGCTGAGGGTGCGTTGTTTGGTATACAGGTATATATTCCAGAGTCCGTTGGTCGTGCTCCTTGCATCAAAAGATGAACCGTTGTATGTTCTGCCTTTTCTGTTATTACCTAAAAATAAATAAGTCATTTGTTATTAAATTATATCAAATAGTTTAAAGCAATATAAACATTTTCATTCCTACTCTTGCTTTTTCAGAATATTGGTTATTTCATACAAATATTTGATATGTACTTTTTTTCGATCCCTGAATTTCAAAATACAGATTGACTCCAAGAGGATTTTTTTCTAATATGAACGAAATATACATGAAAATAAGTAACACTCCGTTTGATAACTTTTTATGTAGCATTTTTGCTATCTTTATTTGTACAATAGTATATTCTAAAATACCTGGCATAGACGTTGATAATAAGTTTTTTTTTCTTTATAAAGTCTCTCAACCAAAATATATTTTCTACTGGAACACATTTTTTATTCTGAGAAACAAAAAACTTTTTCTTCATTTATGTGAACTAATGAAGGTGGTCGAGAAATGTTTAAAATAAAAGTTTGTTTATAATTACGGCTATCCTGGGCTACATTTCTTGTTGTTTAGGGTTGAGATCCAAGAAGTCATAAAAGCTACTAAAATATTTATTTGCATGGACCAAGAGCAGGGCATATATTGATTTAATTTATTAACAAACTCAAATTACCTTTGAATAATGCATGATATGACCATTACTATTATTGGCTTGATCAAGTTTACGTGAAATACACTTTATAATAGACTCTATAAATAATATATTTGTATTTTTTATAAGCTTATCAGTTACAATACATTTTTGGGAAACAAGAAACCAAATAAATAATTAACTAGAGGTATGTATACACTCAGGGAGTGTAAACCTCCGCTGTCACGGGGTCCTTATGAGCCTTCCGAGGCGGATTTTTCACGACTGGGGCGGTGTAGAGGGACGTGGAGGGTTCCCCTCGACGGAAATTTGAGAGGAAGACGCTCCCGGCACCCAATTTCACAGCACAGCGACATCTATTGGCAGAGTAGGCTAACTTGAAATATTTATTAGTTTTTAGCTCATTTGGCATCTTAATTCTGCACTCAGAGATGCCAAAATTTAATCACTTGTTCCTTTTGGCATTTCCAACAACTCCACTAAGTTTCATCCGAATCCGTTCTGTAATTTTTGAGTTATTCTGCTGACAAACAACAACCAACGCCAGTGAAAACAATACCTCCTTCGGCGGAGGTAAATATTCGTTTAATTATATGTTTGTTTCCTTGCTCGATGGTAGAACAAAAGGAAAACAAATCTTCGTTGATCCATGATGGAAGCGATAATCGTAACCTTTTCCCTTTGGCAGACATTCTTATTTGAACATGGCATATATTTGATCTACGTCAGGAAACCAAACCGATGGTCAATATTAGTTATTTAGTTAATTAATATATTTAAAAGTAATTGTGCTAAAATAAAACTTAAGTAGACATTTTGACATTGTATTAAAATTATTACTTCGTTGTAGACCCAGGACAATTAATAGAAACTATACAACCAAACAATCAAATATATTATAATCCATAATCTTAAAAACCTATTAACAGCCAGAATAGTTATGTGTATATATATTTTTAATTTGACGTAAACTTTTAGTTACGATAAATTTCTTTAATTATATCACCATACATTTTAAACATTGTATCTAAAATTTAAGTTGAAATATTAAGAATATAAGTCCAATAGTCGCCCCGGCTATTAAATGGTGAATAAGATAATATTTTAAGCATACAACATATCGCTATCGCCATCAGACGGCTCATTTCAACATCCTCATCCTATGTGGAAGCCTAGAGATTAAGCATTTGATCTCTACGGTTCAGAAGACCTTTACGCCTCGAGAGTAAACGGAGTGGGATTTCTTTTGGTCTTCATCATGTAGTCTCAAACAACATAGAAGTCTACGCTCGATATCAAACACTTTCAATTAAAATGCACGAACATACTCAGCGATGTCCCCACTCCCCAAATATGGTACTGTGTTTGAGGGAAGATTTGATGGAACTTCACACCTCTTAATTCTGCCTGGACGCCTTCTTAGTGTGTTTGTTTATTATTATTACAACCTCATTTTTTTTATCATTCTTAAATCCTTTTGTTATGTTTACCTGTTCTCATGTTTTAATCCATACGATTACATTATTTTTATTGCATACTATTTTAATGTGAAATTTAATGAAATGCATTAAAGAAAAAAAATATTAAGAATATAAGGATTTCAGGAATTTTAGCTGATTCAGAAGGATTAATCTATGTTTGACAACGTTATTTTACGACAAATATATTCATTCATATTCCACAAAACCATCTAATAATAAAGTGAAAAATATACTTCTTCTTATCATTCTTGAAATATACCTATCAATATGTTAAATCATTTGTTTCTTAAAATTTATGGTTACTTACTTATAGAGTTTTTCAATTGAACAAAACTTAAACCCCCAATGTCAGTTTGTATAAAGTCCAGTTGATATGTATGCTTATGCATTTGTGTGTAAAGAAGCCTACTTATGTCTCTATTGGTTATATATCTATATTGATAACATATCTGTGTTTTAGTCGAAAAAAAACTTCAAGAGATAAGAACGTATTTTAAGATGTGAAACACGAAGAACTCTATAAATTTATTGAGCGACAATTCTTTTACAAATGGTTTTAGAGTGGCTTTAAAAAAATATATTTTTAAGTTAATTTTTTTGTCTTATCCTCAGAGATAGGATTTATTTATCCTGATGGATGATAATGTGAAATGTGTTCTAAAGAATATAATCTGTCTCAAAGTTAATGTCCACACATCAACAGCCAAAATTTATATGTCATCTTGCTTTATATTGCCAATTGGTTATTTGCCTATAAAGGTTCGATAGAATTGCACCTAAATGGATATGAATAAGCATTATAGCATTTAAATGAGTCTATCGAACCTAGGATATTATCAATGAGGTAGCA
>CP045898.1:2987367-3035643 GCA_013387185.1 Caligus rogercresseyi | reverse complement strand
CCTAATTCAAAAACATATTGAGGACAGTTCCTTCCCCGGGCTTCCTTACTTATTGGAGAACTAAATAGGTAGGAGTGCCTTAATGCTTTGATGAATGTCTAAATGAAAACCAAGTCGGTGCAGTCATAAGTGTGACCTTAATATGATGTAATAAGAAGAAGTTTTATATTATTTATTCTTTAAAAATAACATTTAAAATCAAACTTATCATCTTTCTATTCCTTTAATACTCATCGATAATACTCGTATTAATAAAACGCTTATAATATTTTTACATAATAAAATACTAAATCTTTTTAATTGCATTGGTATCCGTAAATGATTACAGATGATGAAATAAACAATCGTTACTAACAGAAAATACTTCGGATTTAGCAAGCAATGTCTTTTTAAAGTGTTATTTTATATCATTGGGTCTCAAAATAGGCTGCAATTGATGATCATATAACTTTTATAGAACTTCTGACATTCAAATATTTAAAAACTATGCACGAAAATCATGTTCAGTTGCTTGATATTGTCTTCAACGAATAATAAAGATTCTCTACTCCTAAATTGTTACTCTAAAAATCAACCCATCGGCTTTCTATATCCATCATTTGGTTCCAAATACCTTTTCTAGGATAATATACATGCATACTTGAAATCAACATAAGTTAGTAATTAATTCAGCTGTTAAAGCCCTTAATGTATGATGTTAAGTCCCATTTAATTTTTTTTCTAAACATATAAACACTATCATATAACAACTCTCAATTAATAACTCCTTCTAGCTCCTTAAGCATAATCTAAATATAAAAAGTCTTCGTATATTTTTTGTTTCATTTAAGATTTTATTATTCTATAATTATTTGTTTGTATATAAGATATATATTTTTAGTAGCCATGAAGGCTAGAGCTATATTAGCTCCGTAATAAAATCATATAACAACAACATTCTGATAGAAAATAATATGTGATTGATCTCTTGGATAAAAATTGAACCTCAGCGAAAGGTTTCTTCAATAAATAAAAACTACTTACGATGGAGTGATTAAAATATTATCTAAAATACTCCAATTTTTGTTGTTGGAATAATTGCTTGTGTACTTCTGAATGGGTAAATAATTATGAAAAGCTCAAAAAGGAAGTTATTTAATTAATATTTTTATATCTATGTTTTATTATAAGTAGCGATAGGTCTATTTCAAGTGGATTGCTTTTTTTCATCATTCTTAAAAAACCATAAATGTTTGAATATAAAATCCGTGGATTTGCGTAAAATTCATTATTGAACATATACTTTAAATTGTCTATTTTAAGAAAATAGCCCTTGAAAGCCATAAATATGAAATTAAATTATGAAAACTCATTAAACGTGTGAAACTACAATATTTTATTTGACTATATGAATGGAATTTACATGTTATCCTACGATCGCAGTAATCGATCCTTGGAATGATTAATTGGACGATAGTAGCTTTAAAGTCACCTTCAGGATTATTTAATATCAATCACTATTTGCGTACACGTACACTAAATCCAATTTGTATAAGAGCAAAAAAACTTGTCAAAATAAGATTTTATAAATAAATATAACACACTGGATGTTGTCTCTCAAACTAACATAAATAACATCACTTTTTTAGTTGGTAACTCAATTTTGTCCTCTTTCTACGTCTAATAGTCAAAGTAATGATTTGATTATTATCAATATGATGAAAACTTTCATTATTGCCTGAGGCTGCTAAGTTGCTTCATTAATTCATGATAACACTATGTAACAAATTAAGGTCTTTGTTTGTCCTTGAGTTGAAACTGTTATTCCTATTTGCCTATGTCCAGAAAACATGACAAAATACTTTTAATCATTTCTAATTTTGCTTTTGTGTCCAGGATAAGGATATTTGTGAAATTTACAATTTTCATCATTTCTAATGGTTCGGCCCATTATCTTCGTGCAAAGTACGAAAAACCACAAATGTCAGTACTATTTTATTTTCTAGTATGTCAATGCATTTCAAATCAGTTTTATAATTTCAATATCTTTCGTACTATTCGAAAAAATAGGCTTCATATTTCAAAAAATTGATCATTTTTGTAGTGTTCTATTTAAGCGGCTATATTTTTTTGTTTCGAGTCTATTGACTATAATCAATATGTAATATATTTTGGTATATGTCAATGCATTTCAGAACAGTTTTTATAATTTCGATATCTGGGATGAAAGTAAAGAAATATAAATTTAGTCTGAACAAGTATTGATCAAATTATATAAATAATACATCATGAGGTTGCGTTACCTATAAACTGTGATTTGTTACGAAGAAAAAAAAACATGTTTGTCTTTTATTTGCAAGTTCCTTAATGGAATTCTTTAGGAGTTTCTTGATTAATCTAAATCCCATTTTCCAATCAAAGTAACTCTCCAAATATTCAACATTAAGGAACTTGCAAATAAAAAGGCAAACATGTTATTTTTCTTCGTAACAATTCACAGTTATAGGTAACGCAACCTCGTGATATCTATTTATATGATTTGATTAATACTTGTTCATACTAAATTTATATTTTCTTTACTTTCATCACCAATATCGAAATTATAAAAACTGTTCTGAAATGCATTGACATATACCAAAAATATATTACATATTGATTATAGTCAATAGACTCGAAACAAAAAATATATAGCCGCTTAAATAGAGCACTAAAAAATGATCAATTTTTTGAAATATGAAGCCTATTTTTTCGAATAGTACGAAAGATATTGAAATTATAAAAAACTGATTTGAAATGCATTGACATACTAGAAAAATAAATACTTCTGACATTTGTGGTTATTCTTACTTTGCACTAAGATAACTGGGCCTGAACCATTAGAAATGATGAAAATTGTAAATTTCACAAATATCGTTATCCTGGACACAAAAGTAAAATCAAAAATGATTAAAAGTATTTTTCATGTTTTCTGGACATAGGCACATAGGAAATAATAATTTTAACTCAAGGACAAGAATTTCGTTACACGGTGTAATCTAAGTATATATTCTGTTGAAGGTAAGGAATGCTAATAGTTATAAAATAAATGTCTATATAGTCATCTATACACCAATTAAGTATAAGAAAATACAAGGATATGACCACATATACATAACTCTACAAATCCATATAATTTCGAAATCATATATTTATTGTTCTTTTTTTTCTTTAAGTATTTATGTACAAGCAGGGGGCAATAAAATATTGTCATTTGCTGAATAAAGCTATGAATATTCATAGCCAATAAATATCAACAAAACAACAACCATTCATAAAAAGTCCCCTTTAAATTTCTGAGCAATCCCCTCCCATATATTTTGTTTTTTAAATCCAGAAAAAAACAAATATTGCTTATAGGTAATCTTTTGAAGCGTGATTGTGGTCCACAATACCTCTCTAGGTTTTTTTTCTTCATCCTAATAAATACTGAGACTTCTCCTTGGTTAAATAAATCACAGTGTTTGCGCATTTATATATGCATAAATTGTTTTGATGAGTATCTCTTCCTTTTAACGATTTATGACGTCTAGCACCTTATTATTATTTTCTTCAATAAGAGAAATAGATACAAGTCAAATTGTGAATTTAAACTGATTATATATCGTAAAAAATAGTGTTGCATGTGAATCCAATTATTAGATTTATCGTATTTTAACTTCAATAAAACTTATTTCTTATTATCGTTAAAACTATCAGCTCTTATGACTTTAGAGATTTAAATTAATACAGAATGAATCAATGATAAAATTGAAAATCAATAAAAGCCTACATAGATTGAGGTGCATTTTTTTGGTAAATAACATTTATTCGGTTAACTGTTAAAACTTTATACAGTGTAAAAATAAAATACACAAAAATTATATACCTAAAAAGAGTAAAACTATTCAGGGCAGTTGATAAAAAACATAAATGAACATTTTAGTTCAGATTTACCGCCCTGAAGAATAACATTACATAAAAGGACAAATCATTTATTGGATCACGATGTCTTCTTAAAATCCTTTTGATAGTTTTATGTAGAGCTTCGATCTTGCTGGCACATATTTAATTATATCGCCAGCCAATTTCCATGTTGGCGCTCCTAAATCTGGGATTAGGTGAATATTCATGAAAAAAACGGCAACGGGCTATATAAATTATTTGAATTTCTTGATAAATGAAAGAGCTCGAAAAATGTCGGTGACGCTTTCTCTGGCCTGATATGTACACACTCTCATCTAGCAATTTATATTGCTTGAGTCTTGGTGTCAAAAGCTCACCATTTGACTTCGTGATCTCTGATGAGGTCGTAGCAAAATGCGTTTGTCGGATGGTTACAACCTCTCGATGCCATGCTTGAAGAATGCAGATAGGAATGACTGATGACAATCGATTTGTCTGCGCAGAGACGGCGTAATCTGACCTGTTGAGCATACGTTCCCTAATTTATACTACTATCTACATATCAAGAATGTTCTAGAAGTTTGTGGAACGTTTAGAAATAATAGTTTTGTAGGATGTGGAGTCATCTAGAAAGTTTTTACTTTTTTCGCAATATTTGTGCATAATTTATCTGAATTACTGTGGATAATTGAAACTAGCCTATAATAATAGGCTAGTTTTAGAAAAAGTTGCCCAGCCTAAAAAATCAAATCAATAAGGGGTGCGATAGCCGTGCGTGTTAAGGCGTGTTCAACTCTCAAAGTTAGGGGTGCAGGTTCGAATCCCAAGAGGGGATAGTCATTTTTGGTCTACCTCATTGATAATATCCTAGGTTCGATAGACTAATTTTAATACTATAATGCTTATTGATATACTGTCAGATGCAATTCTATCGAACCATATGGGCAAAAAAACATAGTTTTAGAGAATAATCATTTATTTCATAATTTTATAGATGATGGAAAAAAATAACATTTTTGACAAAAACATTCAAGTTAAAATTTCTTTTACACTGTGTAATTTTTATTTTGTGATAAGATGATATGGTGGACATTTTGACTCGTTGATTGATTATGGATTCAAGGATGACGTCCAAGAATATTTATTGACTCATTAGTATTTATAGTTATAATCTTATCGTCTTCAAATATTAACATTATCATTAGATTTTTAAATTTATTTAAACTAGGGTTATGTATTGCATAGTTAAAGGGTTTTTTCAATTATAATTCATTTATCCTTAAAACACAATTATTTTTTAAATGGTTAAGATTTTTATTTTTTAGCTAAAATCCATACATTGTAAAAATATAAGAATACACTAGATAAGTAGGAGATTAAAAAACACAATCTTAAGACAGTTAACATTAAAACCAAAACATACATGAACATTTTAATTCAAAATTACTGTCTAAAGACAAAACCATAATATAAAATGACTTATTATTTTTTCTTATTCAATATACAACGTTGATGTCGTCTTATTGCCGATTTGATGAGTTTGAGGTATTCGAGAGAATTTGAAGGAATAAACTTTATCAAATCTCCAGCCCATGTCCATGTAGTCGCTGATGAATTGGGAATTTTTATTGAGAGGGCTGAATAACGAGCCGTTGCCCCAATCATAATTGCTCTAAGGTATTCGATTCGAATATAAGAGTTACTTGTCAGTCTCTTTGAAATTAATGATTTTATGTTGAGTAGTGCAAATTCAACAGTCTTTTGTTGAGGAGAGATGTTCCTTCTTCTTCTGAATGCTCCAAAAAGAATTGTAGCTCTAATCACGTTCGAATTTAAGTCCATATTACCACAAACGTTTAGATGAGTAAAGAGCTTGATCGTCTTCAGTAGAGGACAATCCACGAAGGCATGCAATGTATTATTAAATAAAAACCCGCAGTTATTGCAAAAGTAATAAAATTTGATGAGGTCTGCTGAGATTTGGAATTCAGCCGTGAATTTGGACCCTGTCAGCGATTCCACAGGTTAAATAAAAAAAAAATTATCATGATGGAGGAAGATTTAAAAACTTTCCTACTATTATGTGTACTTCATGCGTTCGTGGTTTCTCGGGGAATCACAAGGCCAAAACTATGCGGAGGATGTTGAGACCTTGGTGACAAACTACGGCAAAATGGGTTGCAAGATGTTCCTAAAAGTGCATATCCTTGACGCCCATCTTCATAAGTTTAAGGAAAACATGAACCAAGGCGAACGCTTCCACCAGGATATATTGGACTTCGAACGCCGCTACCGAGGGTCTTATAATGAAAACATGATGGGAGACTATATGTAGGGGCTGATTCGTGAAAGTAATCTACAGTATAATCGTAAGTCTAGAAAAACTATTCGTTTCTGAGGTGTCTATTGTCTCACTATAGTAAATCTAGAAAAAATACACGTTATTATTGCATTATATATCGTTTTTATCTAAATTGTTCATATCAAATTTTTCTAATATACTCCTTTGTCCCTATGAGAATGGGTAAATTTCACAAATAATGTTATTATGGACACAAAAGAAAATTAAAAATGAATAAAAGTATTTTTTCTTATTTTCTGGGCATTAGCAAGTAGAAATTAACAGTTTCAACTCAAGACAAAAACTCTGTCACACGGTGCTATAGTTGTTCGCATGAAAAACATTTCTTTGCGGACTTCACACTTAATGTCATTTTTTTATTATTTAATGAGCCGCATTTTATAATGGTTCTAAGAAAAATGTGATTTTAACTTTCTTATTAATTTCGTTTATTTATTACCAATTATTTTTTGATTAAAAATATCTTTATGAAAAAGCTTATATTTCAATAATAAAAAAATCAAGACAAAGTAATCACATTCCTTAAATTGAAACACGAATAAAATAAATGCAGTCTCCTTTAAATATTTCATGAATTTGTCCCTACTTATATAATACTTTATTGTGGTTGAACAATTCTGATAAAATTTTATGTTATATAAATTGTCGTATTATGTTTATTAAAGTTTTGCACCTTGGTTACAATAAAAAATGTGAACCAATATACTACATTTTTTTATTCTCATGTTCGTTTATTATGTAAACAAAATAGATAAATACATAAAAACCAGAGGAAATGCGTCATAAAAACATTTATAAACATATGAGGCTAAAAATTTTGCTCTGGGGTAGAACACATACAAAAAATAAAATTATAATATCAGGTAAAAACTATTCAAGTAGCACAATAATTTATGCGAAGCAAATATTCATAATTTTACAAACTAAAACATAGCCAATGTAACTAAAAACATAATTAAATTATGCTAAATTCTAAAAAATACAAAATCTTTCTGAAATTATTTTTATAAGTCTGTGGTGATGGATGGAGAGGCATGGAAAATACTTAATTATCCTTCCGGCGGACGTCCACGTTCCTCCTTCGTCTGGCGAGTGGATTTTCAACGATAATGTTGAAATATCTTGCTGCAGCAGATAAAAATATGCTTCTTAGCTCGTGAGGATGGAGGGGTTCGTATGAGGTCAGCTTATGACAAATCAGTACCTTAGAGTTCATAACACTGAAAGTCAACGCCTTAGTTTCTGAAGACTTGTTGCTTTTCCCAAGGCCGAAAAGGATAATGCCTTTCCGAGCCTTCGAGGACTCATATTGAGCAATAAGAAGGCCTTATTAATTTTAACTGCACGGCATTCAACAAATAGATGAATTGTTGAGTTAAACAAAAGACCGCAATCTTTGCACGGCCTAGAAAAAAAAAAGACCAGCCGAAATCATCAGCTGAGCTGTGAATGTTCTTCCGTTGTGGATACCTTGTAAAGATTGTCGAATCCGATTGCTCATAATCAAAGGAGACCAAGTATTAGGTTGTTCCATAAATAATGAGGTAGGTTAGCTATCTCGAAAAGTTCACACGCTATCTCAAAAATTTCAACGGGAGCGTTCTTATCGCATATTTTTGCATGGGAACAGACTGTATAGCGCCACTCAGGTTAGTATATAAGGTGAGTAATCGCGTCATTTTTATCATTACTCCTAAGTATTATTTTTTTCAAATATTTACTACTTATTTTTTCTACTTCTCTTTCATGCGATGGAGGAGACATTTTTAAGTGCCATGGCTTTGGAAGAATGTTTTGCAGAGAAGTCCTTGTCATCTCCCATCAGAAAAAATATTTTTTTTGCAGAATTCAGTAAGAACTCTGAACTTGATAGACATTCCCTCCGAAATGTCCGGTCGAAGTATATTTCGAAAATATAATTGTAGTCGTATTAGTGTCGTATATAGGGTGAAGTTTCCATAGTATACGTTGAGATGCACCCCACACCCGGGAGAGTCGTGAAGTTAAATGGTTAGTTAAGTCTGAGCCGAACATCAACCACCAGTCATAAGCTACAGATCTTCTCCACTCGATAGATGGATTTTTTTGTAATTTCATTAAAGATTTTAATATACACCTTTGGTATAATACAAATCAAGCGAGAAATACCTCCCCTTAGCAAACGTTTTGCTGAGTGCCAATCTTGGTGTTAAGAATTAGTTCCATTTTTTGGACAAGCACTCCCAATATTATTCTATATGAATAATTAAGAATGGTGATGGGCCTCCAGTGACTAAAGTCTGAACCATCACCTTTCTTTGGGATTAAAGCAATCCTACCCTTAGTAAGTTCCATAGGCATTTTGCTTTTTCAAATGTTTATATTGATGTATTCTGTAATTTCAATTAATTTCAAATGAATCCCTAAGCCCATTTTTGAATTATAGAAGGATTTTTAAAATAATTATATTCGTACATTATTTATAAAATTATTTCCATCTTATCAATTTCAAAATACATTTTTATAATATAGAATTGCACCTTAAATAATAATAATATTTGATAATCCTAGATTTATTCACTTTGAATATTATGATTTATCTATAAGTTAAACGAAGGAATATTTAGGATATGTAAATCTTACTTTTCTTAAAAGACGTAATAAATTTAAAGAACATAAATTATCTAATGTTCCTCGTAAAAATATATATTTCTTGAAGTCTCCCTGTTCCTTATTAAAGGGTATTTTCCTCTGTTTATGAAATAAAGATATTATTTCCTTGTGCTTTTTCTAAAGAGAGAAAGAAAGAGAGTGTGTTAATAGTCACATAGAGAGTCTAAAATTTCATTACCCTTTCCTCCACCATCATTCCATTAAGTTTATTAATATTATACCTTCACCAAGTGAGCTGGGATAATGGTTCCAACATAAAACATTCCCCCTCCACGAAAGCCCTTCTTTTCCGTTTATAAGGTGATATTAAACAAGTAAATACGGATGACTATAATAAGAAAAACAATAACTCCACCCAAGGTGTTATGTAACTATGTCTAAAATGGATGTTAGCACTTTCAGAAATTCTCTAAACGTAATGCATTGCTCTATGGATAAAAATAATAATTTGGGAATCTTTTAAAAACGTGATTGGTTTGCAAAGAAAAGAAGATGAAATAATATAAAGAGCGTTTTTTAATTATTATAATACGTTCACCCTTCTAGGATTGGTATCGCTTGCTGTGAGGTGGGTCTATTTTAGGAGCTATAGCAATGAGCCAACAATAATATCAACTTTAAGAGCACAAATGGTCTATTCTCGTGGCTCTCGATTCATGTCATTTACAACTCTTTTCTATGGACACCTCAATTATTAATTTTACGCTCTTCATACTCATGAATAATGGATGTTTAGTTTGTCTTATCGTATCTGACTAATAAACTGAGAACATATATTAGTAACCAGCTAAAAACGAAAAAATAAGTGTATGGGCAAAATTCGGGATAAAATGTGTCTTATCTCACTTATCTAGGGATAAATTAAGTTTCTTTTTAATTAAAATTCGAAGTTTAAGATCTAACAAACTTAGTTTAAGGCATACGATTAAAATTGAAGAATAAAATTATCTCTTCAGTCGAGTTTGGATTCCATATAAGAAATAATTTACAAATTTTATTTATGTTATCAAAATTGAAGTTCTTGTTTCCTAATAAGTTAACATACTTGTTAGGCATTTTACTATGTGTTTCAATGGAGAATTCGTTAAAAAATTCTAAATATTAAAAAAATGTTAAATCCCAATATGTATTAATTAAAATGTTAAAATAGTAGACCGCTGAAAAATAAATAATATGTCAAATTTTCTCACCAGTAGTTTTAAACATTATTTTATTGAATAAAGGGGCAGCTTAAGGACTAAAAGTTATATCTGACTTTCAGATACACATCTACATCTATGTGAGGATTTGTGACTACCCGAATTTACTCAAGGATGATGATTTAAAGTGGACTGAATAATTTATCAAGTATATCGTTCGATGAAAGAATGTTAAAAAACCAAGCCTAAAGTACTCAACTTTGGTTTCCCAAACGTGAAATAAATACGTACTGATAAGTAGGGTGTGAAAAAGGGTATATTTCGAGAAACCGATGAGTAGTGAAAGAGATATGAAATAAGAATGAAAGATGTGAAGTGAGTTACTAAAGGTGAAGATAGAAGGAAAACCTCACTATATATACATAAACATAGGATTCCATAATGAGCATCCTCAATCCGAAGGATTGGTAGAAGCTCGCACTCATGATATTCCCTCCAAAAACACACCTGAATCCTATAATAATAATAAAAAGCCCTGCCGTTCGGAAAAATTAATAATGAATATCTTCTTGTTGCTACGCACGAGGGATAGAAAAAACTCCCTCTCAATTTTGAGCGGGAGAAAACTATGCATGCTTCAATCTAATTCATGATTTTCAGCATGTTCAGATATGTGAGGGAGCCAGATTTCCACACCAGCCTTGAAGTTCATCATGGCAGAGGTTGGGTGTTTTGGAGCATTAGTAGGAGGCATTTCCTCAGCACAAAAGGCCAAGAAACGGCAATTCCTAGCATTCCTGATTTGGTCAACTCTGCAATGCTGCTTGTCAAATGGATGGCGGACGGTTGGCTCTTCATCCAGTTAATGAACTTCTTGCCTTTAATGAACCTGGATTTCACGTTGGCTTTTATCAGGAGTTGGCGGCATCTTCATACGAAGGAGGTCATCCTCAAGTCATCAACAGTCCTTTTGGTTATGCTTTCCCCCCATTGTACTCTTTGGTAAATGCCCCGATGCTGGTTGAGAGCGAGTTCTCGATGGCCACATAGATGTAGGTCAGGAAGTCTGTCGTCCCCTTCCTTTTATGCTCACGGCTTCCTCTTAAGACTATTATTATTTTCCTTGAGATTTTAAGCTTTGAAAGAAGGCCTTTGGAACACGGGACGATGTGGAAGATCTCCTCATTGTGATTGACACGTGATTTCTCTAGACTTTCATATCTAAGTAAACTGCAAAGTAAGTAAGTTTAACTATTAATTTTAAAGAAATGTTATTTTATTTATATTTTGCATAATGTTTCAAAAAAAATTAAGTTATATTTAAAAAGAAATGTTTTAATAGATATTTAAAAAATCTCCTTCATTAAAATGATTTAAGGTGAAAACTTATGATGATGAAGTGCCTTTGTTTGTGAAGGAAAGAGACACTGTGGGTGTTTGTTTATTCTATTTTAGAGAAGACACATGTTTTGCAAAGAAAGAATGGCACAAAGTATTCATAAATTTCTAAGAGAAATGCAATTAATTTCTTTGCAATGATATCACTAAAAAGACATGTGTTGTTGAGTTTACATAGTATAATTAATGGCTTGGCTTTAAATTAAATAAGAATGAAATGATTTATGTAGTGTAGGCATGCTAAGTGTTAGGGCATGCATACATTTTTTTATAAATATATGTATCCTGTTTTTACATGGTCTTTGTCCCGATTCAAATACTTAATGCTTACGTTAATTATATACAACTGTGGTTCCCAACTGTGGTCCAGTGACCCCTTTGGGGTCCACGAAGGCCTGGCCGGGGGTCCACGTGTAATGATCATTTTTTTTCTATTTCTTTTTCAAAATAATCAAGTATCACCTAGTAACTCGCTTGCCTTCGTTTTCTTTAATAGCTTATCAAGACTTTTCTTGAGTGACTATTTAAAAACATTTTTTGAACGAGTTATTAACAACGAAGATAAATTAATTATTTACGAGCAAGATTTATACGAAAAATCTTTTAAATCACATAGCATAGGGAGAGGAGTGAGGTTTGGGCATAGTAAGGGTTCTTTAACATTTTACGAAAAACGGCTTAATTCCCAGAGTTCAAATTTATACACTATAATCTAACACTTGTTTGCTATTGAATTGTATAGTTTAACCAGTCTTAGCATCAGGTTTTTACACAAAAAAATTGTATGTAAATGTATTTACACAACGGCCCAACTCTCCCACCGAAAGTGAGAGTTGGGCCACAGAGCGGGAGAGTTGGGTCGCTATTGTAAATTTATATAAATTTGATATATTTTAGTGGAATTTATGCGTTTTATTGACAACTTAGTAGGTAACATAGGAATAGTATCATCTACAATGGCAATATTCTTTTAAATAACGAGAAATTATACTAAACATGGTTTAAAATAAGCTAGATATTTGTACACAATGTCGGTTAGAGGGCGGCAATATATTCGGTTAATGATTAAATATAATAAGATGGACGCGAGTTACTGGACATTGTAGGATGCCAGATCAACTGCAAACATCACAGCGTGTAGCGATCAGGAAGACGCTGCTACGGATATAGGAACACCAAGATCTAGAATAACGGAGCTCTGGGCCACCGAGTTGTCTCTGTCTTCAATCTCTGGATATTGGAATTGAGCAACTTCCTTTTTCTTTTTAGGCTTTGGTTTTGTTAGTCTTCTGGATTTTCTACCGACTTTACTCTGGCGCTCCTTATCCTCCTGCTCTAACCGAGCCTTCTCCGGTGTGTCGGTTAATATCGCTGATTTCTTTCTTCGCCTGTTATTCACATTTTTTCTTGGTGGTGCCTTTGGTATGGGATTGAGCTCTTGTGGGGTCACTGTCATTTCTGGAGGTTTGCTCTGAAGAGGGGTTGTCACTGCTTCTTTACTTGGAGTGGGCCTACGACAGGGAGAGGTTGGGGGAAGAGGCTGTTCATTGCCCTGTTCATTCCCTTCTGCTATTGCTGGTGCTGGGCGGTCAGTAACATCTAGAGGCTTGCTCTGAAGAGGGGTTGTCACTGCTTCTTTACTTGGAGTGGGCCTACGACAGGGAGAGGTTGGAGAGTTGTACGCGATACTCCATAGGTCTGTGCAGCTTTTCTTACTGACAGCTTGCCATTTTTAACATCATCAGCAGCCTTGGCTAGGCTATTTTGCTTACAATTCTGTCAGTTTTTCTCTTGTATACACGCCCCATGGTAACTTATTGAATCTACAAAAGTATAATAATAATAATTATCGAAACCTAAAATTGTCATTTTCTTATACAGAACTAAAATTACCAACTAATTTCACAATTACCATTAATCAGGTGAGAATATATATAGTAGGAGAGTTGGGCCGGTGGCCCAACTCTCCTACTGTATGTGGCTCAACACTCACCACTTCCTGTTTCAAATTTGTTTTGCAAAATGTAGGATTTGAAATGAACATGTGGTATGATATGTTATCCAAACATAAAATTTAATCCTGCAGCCATCCAATGGTGTAATTTAAAAAATGGATACCTTTAATATTGGCACTATGATAACCTATGAATCAGATTGATAAATGTTACATAATTATATAAATTTCAGTATTTCTTTGACTAACAACTCACCTCTGTTAGAATCCTTCTGGGAACAATGGAGACAGGATGTGACATCATCCTGTTATATATTAATTGTAAACAAAGCCATGTGCAGTATAGTTACTGTAAACATACAGTGGCCCAACTCTCCCACTGCCCAAACCTCACTCCCCCCCCTAATCTTTTCGACCTTATTACATGCAAAAATCGTCTTATAAAGAATGTCCTTCGTGTTTTTTTTAAACAACTAGGAAGGCAATGACTTCATTCGTGGGAACGTCTCTCATTCGTCCGTTTCCAAAACATAAAATATAAAAAACAAGAGTTCTGCATATATTTATAACTCAGAGTCTTTTTAAAAAAAATAACAGCCTTTTTCACCTTCTCAGAAAAGAGACCTTCTTCCAATAAGACTTATTTATCAAAATAAGTGTGAGAGATAGAGAAAGAAATGACGTCACTCTCGAGGGAACGCTTCTGATAAGATACTTTCAAGCGAGCCCGCCAAGCCAGCTTGGCTTCCTCTAGCACTGCCGCTCTCAGTAACCTCTCCACTGTCCTCTGAGCAGGTCCGTTGTGTGTCTGTCTGTGTGTGTGTGTCTGTCTGTCTGTGTGAATGAGTGTGTCTGAGTTTCATCATTGTATTGTCTGAGTTAAATCAATGGATTACGACTTGTTTGATCCATACAGTTTTGATCGCTGTGACCATGTCAAAAATAAATATAATTGTACTTCGCAGATGGTTTCAACGTCCAAAAGAGGAAGTGGATCGAAACTACCAGCAGTATGGCTTCACCAAGTTCTCGCGGGACGGACTGGACGCAACTCAATACATCCACTGCTCCACTGTGTTGGCCAACTGCTCCCTAAAACCAGCGAAGTTGTCGCACCACCAGAGCAATCTACACACGAATATTGAGCTGACCGAGGAAGACCTTGAAGCCAAGAGGAAACGCTTTGATAAGCAAGGTACTCTGCCTACTTACGGGTTCCAACCCGAATCCAAGCCTAAGGTTCAAGCCAGCTTCGAAGTTGCCCTGAAGATCGCGGAGAGGAAGAAGGCGCATACGATCGGCGAAGAGCTCATCAAGCCATGCGCAGAGATCATGGTTCGCAATGTTCTCGGAGACAAGGCCAAGCGGGAGATTTCAAAGATCTCACTCTCCAACAACACAGTACGGTGGAGGATTGACGACATGGCGGCCGACGTGTGCAACCAAGTGTGCCAAGAGATCCGGCCAGTGAATTTCGGGCAAGTCTTCAACTCGACGAGTCTACCGACATAGCGAAACTAAGTCAGCTGATCGCCTTTGTCCGCTACGAAAAGGAGAAGAAGGTGAAGGAGGAGTTCCTTTTCTGCGAGCTCCTGACTACCACATCGACGGCGGAGGAGGTCAAGAAGCTTGTTGATTACTTTTTCGAGAAGAATGGGCTGTCGTGGATGAAGTTCCAGCACATTTGCACTGATGGAGTGCCAGCCATGATCGGTGTTCGGACAGGATTCGTGACCCTCGTGAAGAGTAAGTGGCCTCACATCTCAATTCGCACTGCTCTCTTCACCGATACGCTCTCGCTTCGAAGACGATGCCTCCTGAGTTGATGTCTGTGCTCGACTCCGTGATCAGCTCCATCAACTTCATCCGAGGGCGCGCCAAGAACCACCGGCTCTTCGGAATGATGGCACAGGAAATGGGCTCGACCCACACGAGCCTCCTCTACCACACTCAGGTTCGCTGGCTCTCGCGGGAAAGTGCCTGGCCAGGGTCTTTGAAATGCACACGGAAGTGGAGATCTTCCTTCGCGAGATGGAAACCAGAGGAGATCATCGCCACGAAAACTACAAAAACCCGGAGTTTCTAATGAAGCTGGCGTACTTGGCAGACATTTTTGGCACCTTGAACGAGGTAAATGTCACTCTCCAGGGCCGTGAGGGGTCTGTATCGGACGTGAAGGACAAACTCGCCGGATTGGGGGCTCGAATTGCCCTCTGAATTTGGAGACTGCACCGAGGGAACGTCGCTGCCTTTCCATTGCTGGATGTCTTCCTCCTCGACAAACAACTTGACCTCTCTGATGATTTGAAGGAGTCAATCGCTCTGCATCTCGAAAGGCTCACGAGTGAGTTCAAGGCTTACTTCGACGGCGTCGAACCGGCCTACTACCCATAGTACAAAGACCCATTTTTTAGTATGTTTTATATTATACAACATACTAAAAATTTAAAAAAATATGGTTCATGTGAGTTTTTTATCCCTATGTGTGTGTAAGGGATACTTACACATTGGAATAACAAAGAGATAATTCTCACAAACTCACAAGAATAATATTTTTGTAATTGATAAGTAACTTTTCTTTTTAGTTTTATTTATTGACTTTTTTTGCCTATATGGTTAGATAGAATTGCAACTTCCGACTAGATATAATTAAGCAATCTAGCGTAAAAATTAGTCACTCGAACCTAGGATCTTATCAATGAGGTAGACCAAATATGACCATCTCCTCTCGGGATTCGAACCTGCGCCCTCAACATTGAGAATTGAACACGCCTTAACACGCACGGCTATATATATATATATATATAAATATACATATATATATATATTATAACTTATTCGAGCAATGATCATTTTATCGTCTGATATGACGAAAAAATCAACATTAATTTTTCATCTTAATTGTTTATTTTTTATACTTATGGTGCAGCAAATTTACTTGACTTATATTATGTTAACCTTGAATTTCACATCCAAGAACATCTACTCAAATACGATTTCTTAACATTGTCCTCACTAAATGGTTCAAAGTTTTCTGGTAGGGGCATTCCGGAGCATCTAATTTTATAGAGAATAACTTTTATTCGCTCATGATTTGACAATTTAAAGATATGCAAATTCTTTGGCGATAGAGTTACATTATAACACTATGTAACTGGATTTGGCCCCCAGGCTGAAATTCCTAATTTGAGTCCTATTTTTTACGTAGATTCCAAAAATGCCACTGATAATATCGTCCGAAAACAAGGTTTGGACTTAATGGCCTTTTTTGAAAATCAAGTTTTTCATCATTTTTAATAGTTCACGCCCAGTTACCTTCGTGCAAAGGAAGAATAACCACAAATGTCATAACTATTTATTTTTCTAGTATGCCAATGCATTTCAAATCAGTTTTTATAATTTTAATATCTTTCGTACTATTCAAAAAAATAGGCTCAATATTTCAAAAAGTTGATCAATTTTTAGTGTTCGATTTAAGCGGCTATATCATTTTTGTTTCAGGTTTATTGACTATAATTAATATGTAATATATTTTTATAATTATAATTTAAGAAGAATAGTACTTCTGCTTCTAGCAATACTCTTAATATTTGTGGACACTCAACTAAAAGTGTTTTTTTATTTCAAAATACTTTTACCAAAAGTAGCAAAGTCTTTACGGTGTGATCTATTTTATATCTTAAAGTATGGGCATCAAGAAATATTTTGGATAATTTTTTTTTGGTTGTTTAATTGATAAACGTGTTCAAAAAATTGTAATTAAAAATTAACAAAAAATAGACAATAGTCACGTCGGTCTATATCTCGTTTCTTAAAAGTTAGTTAATGCTCTAAAATTTCACTCGAATCAAAACTGGAATTGTTGTTAAAAAATATTATCTAAAAAACTTTATTTTTCTTTAATGAAAGTGCTAAAAATAATAGATAGTCGTCCATGGTCAATGACAGGTTCTTATCATTCTATTTATTATGTTTTTGGAAATAATGTGACCCTCATATCTGTAGGTCTTTAACTCTTTACACGCCAACGTTCCCATTTTGGGAACATACTTTTCAAGTGTTCTGCATCGCGTCATATTCAATAAAAACAAATTGAATGAGTTTATATTATAAATTAATGCTAAATAAACAAAATATATTATATTTTAAAAAACGAAAACTGATTTTAATACTTGTTTTAGGTCTTTGAAAAACCCGAGTTTATCAAGTTTTTGACTTATTTATAGATAATAAGAAAAATAGGGGTAAAAAACTGGTATTATTACTATTTCATAACTATTTTGATAAGCAAATATACTAAAGATTTATATTGAACAATTGTTTAAATAATATTAATATTTTAGTAGACAAAAATCGACTTTTAAAATACTGTTCCCAAAAGGGGAACGTTGGCACCTATTGGTACTAATTTTCATATTCAACGTTTTTGCGTATAATTCTTTGTTTTCTTTCAGTTTACGTACGTTAGTACATATAAATAAACGACAAATGTGTGTTAAATTATTTTTATAATGGAGGACAGAGGTGAATAGTAAGTTTATTAATATTTATAATTTATTTAAAATAATTTTATGATTAAAATGATTTAGAGAATCTATTAAAATATTCCCCATGACTTCCTCAGTTGTGCAATGGAGGAGATCGAAAACATCAAAAGTAAGGAAATCGAGATTGTGGTTCTATTTCCAATGAATAGTGGGCGGGATATACCTAGTGACGACGAAAATGGCGACTAATATCTGCATCAAGACTCCATTCTTGGTGAAATAACGGAAGGCATTGACAATTGTATGGCAACTCCCAATTAGACAAATATAAAGTTTTGAAATCTTACTCATATACGACATATTTAAAGAAAATTGTTTCCAGTGTGGTAGGGTTTACGAAAGACTTAGCGTGGATAATCCATGATCCTTCAATATATTGTGGATTACTAGGTGCAGAACATTATATGAGGAACAATTCGGCTATTAGATTTGGATGAAGTGTAGCACCGATGGATATCCATAGAATTTCGATATATAATCTGGGAAACACGAAACCAGGAAGACAATTAGAGTGTATATTTCTGAAATGGGTGGGGTAATATTTACAACTATCTATTATCATCATATACATATATATATGCTCAAAAACTGTGGTGCAATCTTTTTGTTCTTGCACTCAGTTTGTCGGTTATGGAAGTATTTAAGTGTTATTCGTTGGTCAACCAAAACGATAACATGTGACATCTACAATTATGAGGGATATTGACTCTGATACAACGTCAAAGTTCCTCTTTGAGTGCCTCTTGGAGGACGTACTTCTCTATCCGTCAGAGATATAAGACTTGACGTAATCAATCTTTTTTTTTGTAATCATGTACTCAAAAAAGGAGTGTCTTATATCAGAAAAATACTGTATTCAATGAAAAAAGTGGATTACAAGATTACACTAGGGATGTAGTACTATTTATTACAACAATTAAAAGTTCCATTGTCGATATAAAATGTTGAGAAAGATATAGGTTATAAAAGAAATAAAGAATAATAATAAATGTACAAATTTGTAGTACTAGAAGTGCCACCGTCCCATTTTGGGAACATACCAAAAACATGACTTGAATTAAGTCAGCTAAATTTTGTTTGGGGTACATTCAAGTAAGGTATAAAGATGATTAAATTTCAAATTTGAAGAAAATCAGATAACAATTCACGGAGCCACGTGTAAAGGGTTAAAAAACAGTATATGATTTTTGGCAATTCAAAAAGTGTATGAGGTCTATTGTCTTTTAAAATGCCCATTTCTATTATTTTAAGTTTAATAGCTGAACATTTATACTGATCTTTAGTGAGCATTCGTTTACACCGAGAACACAAAAAGGCTTTCTAAAAGTTTTTTTAAATATATTAGCCCTCCCCACTTTTTAGTCGACATCAGATAGTTCCATGAAATTAATTATTTTGTCCTTCTGGAAACCAAATTGTTTCAAATTGATCTATAACTTTGTATAACTCTTGACATTATAAAAAAATTCCAACCCCCAATTTTGGAGTTTCTAAATTTATGGAGAGTGAACTGCAATCTAGAGGTGATCAGGTTTAGTTCTTCCTGATGCGGGCCTACATACATATCCACGAAATCTTTCGTCTTCAAGCAAACATTGTATTGGTCAAAGAGAAATTCTTTTTGTCCGTATAATATGTCACCAATTATGTTACACTCGAGTAGAAAATATTTTGACGTCTCTAAAGACGTCTTGCAAAAAAAGCATAGCCACTCATCCATGTTTCTACCGTAAATGCTTCCCAGTGTTAACGTGCCGGTAACTATTCTGTATTTAAACCGGTAATAAGTGTATCCCAGAGAGTTTGAATTAAGACTTTTTAAAATATCTGCAACAGTTGCCTTTATTCCAATTCTTGTCTCCTTCTATCAATCTGGCCCAGGTATTTTTTCCCCAACTTGTTTGGTTACTGCTGTTGGTGGAGAAGTTGTAAAAACAGTCTCTTAGACCAATCCCTGTATTTTTAAAATCTATTAATCAGAATATATTTAATAAGTTTCAATAAGCTTTAGGGTTTCTCCAATCTATTCATTGATCATATCTTGGGCGTCACTATATGACATGATATTATTGTCAGCAAAAGCTTCAATTGGGATTTCTCTACTACCGATTTCCATATCTTTGCTAGTTTGCAATTATTTATATCAAGTAAGTAGTGCTAAAAATAATAACCTCTGAAAGGAAGAGTCATCTGGTCGAACCCCTTTCTTGGCCTTTTTCCAAATCTCTTTTTTTATTGAGCTTGCTAAAAAGGTAAACATTAAATATTTAGATAAAAAATATCAATTGAGCTGACTAATCGAAATGTTTCATTATTATTTCATAAATTATTTTCTGTTTTTTAATAAAATTTAATTATTTAAAAAAACTGATATCACATTTAAAACTAAATTGCTAAAATCTTGCGAACAATGCCAATCTAAAATCCGTTGATGTGCGATTAAGTAAAACGCTTTTTTTATTGCCTTGACAACAACATTTAAATTTTGTTTCTGGTTCTCTGATATTGCGTCATTAATTCCCTGCACAACATCAAACACATAACGGCCCAAAACGAATCCCATCTGAGCAGGTTGCAAAAGTAGGGGTACCATTTTCTATATTATCTGTGCAAAAAAAACACTACCAGACTGGTAGACGTTTGCGAAAATTGTTGTTCGTTTGTCTTTCATTAAATTTTATCGTTCGTCGTTCGTCATTCTGAAAAAAGTAACGACATTTTTTATTGAAAGGATTTTTTCCCATCAAAAAGTGCAACATTAAAAAGTATTTGGCGCCAGAGGTAGACATTTATTAATATATTTTGAATAAGTACAAACCTGCAAGTAACTGTATTAATTTTTTAAACGAACGACGAACGATCGGAATTTTTTTTTTGTCGTTCGTATATGGTATTTAAACCACTTCTCTGACGACGGCAACATATTACTTTTCAAAACATTTATAGCCTTAGCCACTATTTTATTAATATAACGTCTTTTTAAATAGTTGATGAAAAGTTCCAGTACTGGCTTTAAACAAATTTTCAGTAGCTTAGAGGAAGAGGTTTCTGCCAGACGCTTTCTGATTGGTACTGCAGATCTGTCTACAGACTGGTACAAGCCGAAAACATACTGGAATTGCTTGAAAGCCATTTTGTTTAGAAGCAGGGGAGAATCTACCGTTGCGACAGTAAAGTCAACTACGGCTATATTTATTCCTTTTAAATTCACGGAGCTTCTTGTAGGAAGCTCCCATCTAAGACTCTTTTCATAAAATTCAATAGTGCTTGTGGCTCCTTTTATGACCTTTTCCAATCGTTCAAAAACTTCGATAATCTCTGCAACACCTCCCTTAGTCCTAAATATGCCTTCTTCGTGTATTTTCTGCCAGAAATAGGCCGTCAATTTATTTTCTTCTTAATATTTTAGTTAATGTAGAATTAATTAAATTGTATCATTGTCGGTTGACAGAAAACAAATCTTCAACATTACAGTATGATACAATAAATTGCCCCAGGATCCATGGCATCAATTAATATTATAAATGTACTTTTTTTTTTTTAGTTAAAAGAATTTATTGCTGTTTCACATTATACACATATGCATTACAATATAGAACAAAGATATAAAACAATACACACATATATAAAGCAAATGAACACGACCACACAGAGGGGTATATGTGTTACTACAGCAGGAGTTGATCTAAAGTATTATACAATATTAAAGTTATCACTAATTATTTTTTCCATTTTTGAGCATTTCATAAATTTAAGGATACGTAGGTCTTCATCCTCTTCTTGCATGAATTGATGTCTCTCATAAGAGAGTGATGGGCATCTGTTGATTAAGTGGTCTGCGCTTTGTGGCTCTTCCATACAGATATTGCAGATTCCGTCAATATTTTTCCATTTACTTAGATGAGCCAAAAATGGTCCGTGGCCTGTATAAGCTTGAACAAGAAGACTCATGTTTTGGCGCGACAGTTGAGTAGTCTTGGATTTTGGTTTTTTTAACATGCGATGTGTGTGCTTCATTAGTTGATCATCTTTGTATCTACTACACCACTCATAAAAAAAATTCATGTATCACCTTCTTTATGTAGCTAGGAGGTGCTCCAACACTCAAACGGCTCTCACTTTCGATACCTTTTTTTGCTAGGTAGTCAGCATATTCATTTCCTGTAATGTTTGAATGACCTCTACACCAATCAAGTTTTATATTAATGTCACATTTACCAATGTTTAGTGTTTCTTTACACTTTTTTACAGTTTCACTCTTTGTGAGAGGATTCAGAATAGCAGCAATTGCTGATTGAGAATCCGATCGAATTATCACGTTTTTTGATGGTTTATCTTGGTTTAGTAGAGCTATCACCGACTGAGTGATTGCAGTGACCTCCGCTTGGAAGACTGATGCTTCGTTATTCAATGATACAGAGGATTGATGAATAGACACATCACCACGAGTGATAGTCCATCCCGCTCCTGTGCATCCCTGCTCATCTTTAGATCCATCGGTGTATATAATTGTATCTGGGTGTTCAACGTTGCAGTTGTCAACCCATATGCGACAACCAGTGATATAGTCATTGACTTGATTCAGTTTTAGTTTGTCCAGTATCTTATCACTAAGAAAACGATGTCCTCGTCGCCTTGGGAGATTGCCCACTCCATCCCATGTATCACGGAGAGTAAATTTTGTTCTCCATCTTGACTTTGTTGCATGTTCTTTTATATAGAGGTCGAGAGGAGTTATCCCTAGCACTGCCTCTAATCCTGATGTCGGTGTTGAGCGAAGAGTTTGAGTCATACCCAGAAGTACTTTTCTCTGAATGCTTTTTAATTTCCTGATTCCATCTTTCTTCGCAGTAATGGAGTGCCCCCATATAAGACACCCATATGTGATGATAGGTCGTATCATAGCTTCATAGAGCCACAGGATTTTATCAGAGGTTAGTCCCCATTTTTGCCCTATTACTGCCTTTGCCATATTCCATATGCGGGAACACTTTGCAGCTTTTGCTTTGAGGTGTTCGGTCCAAGTTAGTCCTTGATCAAAAATAACACCCAGATACTTCATTTGGGCTTCATACTCCATACCCATTCCAGCGATATATAACTGCGGAAAGTATTTAGATCTTAATTTATATGCTTTTGAGAAGACAATAGCTCTTGACTTTGATGGATTAAAGGTCAGGCCGTTTGTTGCTCCCCATTTTAAAACTATATTGATTGCATCTTGCATTCTATTGACAAGAGTACTTGGATGCTTACCACTAATTAGTAAAAGGATATCATCTGCATAACCTATAACTTGAACCGCATCCTCTTTGAACTCAGTCAAAAGGGTATCCATGATCATGTTCCATACCACTGGAGACAAAACTCCCCCTTGAGGACTGCCACGCGTTGGTTGAACACTGACCTTTTCACCTTTTAATTCAGCGGTTACTGTTCTTGTATTTAGAAGTTCCATGTACCAAGATGCGATACATTGTGGTATTCCAAGTTTTGTCATTGCTGTATTTGCTGAGTGAAATTGTATGTAATCAAAGGCACCAGTGCAATCAAAACTGACTGCAAGTGTGCACTGTTTTTGATATATTGATTTTTCGATTAAGTCAACTGCTTGTGACAAAGCTGTTTCTGTCGATAGGCCCTTTGTGTAAGCATGTTGCGAATGAAGTCTAGGGATAATTTCTTCTACTTTCCATTGTACAATTCTTTCGAGTCCTTTAAGGATGTAGTTCGAGAGTGTGATAGGTCTAAATGACTTTGCTGAGCTATAGTCATCTTTGCCCGGTTTTGGCAGGAATATAACTTTCATTTCTTGCCAAATTTTGGGTGTATAACCAGTGCTTAGAATGATTTTGTAAAGTTCCGAGATGTAATTGATTAGGTGGTCTCCGAGTTGTTGTAGTACAATTGGCTTAAGCTCGTCAGGTCCTGAGCTTTTATATGGTTCAAATGAGTTGAAAGACTCTCTGACCTTGTTACTGTCTACAAAATCAATGTCAAAATTATTTACTTCCAATAATTTATTATTAGTACTATTCACTCTGCAGTCAGGAAAATGAGTTTCCATTAATATCCTTAGAGATTGAGCTGGTGACTGTGCGTAACTATCACCTGTTTTTAGGAGACCAATTGAGTCTTCAGTGGGTTTTTGAACTTTGACCAACTTTGCAATATCTTTAGCACTCTCAGCTTTGCTGCAGAAATTTCTCCATGAGTCTTTCTTCTCTTTTCTGAGTGCTGTGCGATATTCATTTTTTGTTTTTAGGTACTCTTCCCTGTGTACACTATAATTACGCTTAGGTTCGAGCTTGTTGAGTTTATTTCTCAGACTGGCTAGATGCTTTGTCCACCAAGGTACTGATTTTGTTTGTATTGTCCTTCTTAAAGGACAAGTATTATCAAGTGCCTTTATTATAATATCATATAATGATTCTGCACATTGATCTATCACGTTGGAATCCGGAAGTATTTCGGGTAGAGACGCATTTTCTAAGTGGCGTCTAAAGTTATTCCAATTAACTCTTTTTAAGTTTCTTGACTTTTTGGCGATTGGTTTGTATTTTCCAAAGTTAAAAATTATGTATCGATGATCAGACATGGATGGTCGTAGATCTACGTGCCATCCTTTGATCTCAAACTTTTTAAAAGCATGTTGGTTCATTATTGTAATGTCAATGACTGAACTTGCACGTTGTGTGACAAAGGTAGGCTCGTTCCCTTTATTCAATACTATAAGATTATGTTCATCAATTATATTCTCAAGTATTTCTCCTCTGGTGTCAATACATTTGCTACCCCAAAGATGATTATGAGCATTAGAATCCATAACTATAAGAAGAGGCTTTTGTTGATGTTCACAATGCTTAAGGAGACTTAACATTGTTTTATTCTCTACTGATTGTAGTTGATCGAGATAGATTGCACATATATATGTTATAGATTCGTCTATTTTTAAGCATACTGTGCAAACATCTTTGTCAGAGAATTCTGGGACAAACCATGCATTCAAATGATTGGCAGTTCTGATACACGCTCTTGGTTTGGTTTCAGACTTACTATGAATTGTATATCCTTTTAGTGTTAGACTTTTTATTGAACCATTATTCAGATATGGTTCTGTTATTAAAGCTATTTGTGATGTTCTCAGCTTTAATTCTGAATTAGCTGCTTTGCTGTGTTGTGTATTTATATAAGAACAACTAATCATTTTTATTTGTTTTATCTTTTGGCTTGTTTGTTGTCCTTGTGGTGCTGCATCACAGAAAAACCTGTCTATTTTTCCCTGTTTTTTTAGTGCCTGTAGATGTTTTTTTATGGATTATACTTGTTTGTACTTGAGTGTCTGAGTTTTTTTTGTCAATTGAAGTTTGATCACTATTGTGGTCCTTACCAATATTTCCGCCTGAATCAGAAGTCTTGTTAATGTTTTGACATGGTTCTTTTGGACCTTCCTCTGTTCCGTGTTGCCCTTCTTTGTCACTGTCTCCCTCTGTTCCTTGATGTTTGTCCATTAGTATTGCTTCCTCATCCTCAGTTTCTTCACTTTGCTCCACAATGGGTGCGTTTCGAGGGTCTTGGAAACGCACTTTACCTGCTGAGGCAATTTTGAGGGTAAAATCCACAGCTTGAAGGCCTTCAAAAGATTGATTGTCTAGGCAAATGTGGAGAACCTTTCCCAGTTTTGTAAGTTCTGATCTTACAATTTCAACCACTCCTTTAATTCCAAGAATGGTGCACTGATGTGCAATAATTTTACTCAGGGCTTCATCCCCAATGTTATAAGTAACACCACGAATGAATCCAGTAAATCTCTTTTTTTCCTTTTTTTCTTCCCTCATCCTCTCTGCCCAAGGAGAATATAAATAAGGTGAGTCAAAGAGGAGATCCTTGACTTATGCTCTTGTTCAAAAGAGATATTTTTGTGACGTCACGAATGTTACAATAAAAAACATTATTTACTAGTGCTATGATTTAGAGTTTATTATTCAACTTTATATCTCAATTAAAAATATTTCATTAAAATATTGTTCTAATGCATGAAACAATTGTTATGTAAATGATTTATCCTTATTATTCATCATTTTAAGTAATAAGCAAATAATAATTTCAAACAATAAAGAAAAATTACAATCAAGATTTTAATTTTTTTGAAGAAAATTTAAAAATCACAATAATAGAATTATACATATGTACATACAAAAAAGTGACCATAAGAATATAAATATAATTACGCTAATTAGTAACCTGGCATATGTCTTTAAGTTTTCACTAGCATTTTTTAAGTTGAAGTAGCTTATTAAGAAAATTGACTCAAATCAGTGTTCTTTTTTTTTACATGAGCAATAATATTTTTTAAACCAATTTGGATAAAAATTGATAAGTGGTTTAAAAAGTCTTTGAAAAACATGGGGTCTTTATGGCTATTATGAATAAATTAGAAATGATTTTCTAAAAGGTGGCAGAAATTCAAAAATCTAGTAATCGGTAATAATTCAATCCAAGGACTTTGAAATTCTTAAAATCCTTCAACATTACTCGTCTGTTTCTCCAAATTTGGTTGGAGGTCTTTAAACTTCCTGGCTAAGTATCCAGAGATAAAGGAGTGACCCTCATTAAAACAGTCATTGGAATTTTTACTGTGTTTGCCGACTAGGCAGAGGAAGGAGTTTCCGTGAGCGCAAGTACTCAAAGGCCCGGGTACATATGCTCCGTAGGATGAAGGCGGTAGCTACATCTTCTTTTGAGTAGCCACTTTGTCGAAGGATTCATTAGGCTTTTTGTTGAATCGCTGTGTAATCCTTTTCGAATGAGGCTCTAATTAAAGTTTCCTTAAAGTTTTATAAGCTAAGTTTGAGGCACTTAACTTTGTAGCAGGACAACTTTATTTTCGTGAGTGAGAGTTCCTCATTCCTCCTCAATAGTCAACTCACAATTTTTTTTCGTTCACGGGCTTCTTGATGGACCTATCTGAAGGACTTGGACACCTTGAGGAGGGTGATCCAGGGATGAAGAGTGAAGGAACAGCTTGAGAATTAAGCTTCTTCCAAGCAAAAATGCCAAGAAGCTCAGCCTGAATATTCCTTTGGAAGTCATCTGGCGTAAAATGACGATCACAGATCTTCGCATTCTTTAGGCCAATCCTGTCGGATCTTTGCATCACGCAATCCACAGACGTTGGATATCAAGACCCTTCGTCAGAAGTGCAAAATATTGTACATCTTGAGGATTCGAGCCAGAGGGGATAGCACAAACACGATTACTTCCTCGAGAATATGTCATTTTCACTTAACAATATGAACTGAACTGGACTAGAAATCAAGCGTAGCACCTGTGACATCACAACAAAATAGTCAGCTGTTACCCTACAATTGCCTACGTCGATTCCCATTGCCTCACCTTATTTATATTCTCCTTGTCTCTGCCTCTAACCAAGAAGTGGACAGCAAAGGGGTATGAGTTTTGATTATTCTTCGTACATATTGACCCGAAGCTTCGTCATTTACATAAATTAATGCCCTTCTATTAGTATATTTACGCCCTTCATAGTTGGGTATAAATTCATTTTGAATAGACAGACAGTGAACGTAGTCTGTGTCCAGAATTTTTATTACTTTGTTCCATTCAACAATGGA
This sequence comes from Caligus rogercresseyi, assembly GCA_013387185.1. Taxonomy (NCBI): domain Eukaryota; kingdom Metazoa; phylum Arthropoda; class Copepoda; order Siphonostomatoida; family Caligidae; genus Caligus; species Caligus rogercresseyi. Next base: position 3,008,059 of record CP045898.1, on the reverse strand, counting down.
AATGTGGTCTCCGTTCTTTCGAACAATGACAATTTCATTAGCCTCTTTAGCTATTTTGACATAGAAGAACTTTCTTTTATGTTTTTGTTTAGGCTTTTGAGGGCCTTGAATTCTTTAGAAGGTGGAGTTTCCTCAGTGTGCCCCTCTCTCCTCCTTTTTTTTGTCATGAGGAGCATCTTTCAAATTCTGCTTCTCTTAGTTGAATTTAACTTTGTTTTATTTTCCTCTTTTGGAGGATTTTTTGAGCCTTTTACTCTTTTACCCCATTTGTCGTATACAACAGTCTCCCATTGCATACTGGAGTTCTTCTTTGGATCTTCCAAAGTACCGGGATCCCAATTGGAATGGAGCTGGTTGCTTTCCATTGTTTTATTGAATATCTATTTATGATATTTTCCCACACCTCAAGCACACATGAATATGTAATAAGTATGAACATACACAAACATAGACATATAAATTTATGGTAGAGGTTGAGTGATGTTGATTATATATATTTCTCATGAAGGAGAAAAGGACGAATAAATTTCCCTTATCTGTAATTCCAACGGTTTTCGATCCTCGAAAAACAGGAATCCAGAAGGTTGAAGAGTGTCCTAGGTTCAGTAGACGAAGCCAATGTCTCTCGGAAGTCCATTTAATCGAATAAATAGGTGAGAAAGCGCCTGTAATCCTAAGATATTATTTATTTTCCCGGACGACACAAAAGACGTGTTATCACAATACATAGGTAGGTACAACTCTATAAATGTACTTTATATCAACATATTTAATTACATTTCATGAGAATGTATAGTCGACAAATTAAAGTTACTTCATTAGGGAAACTTGATTTATTTGACAACTTTATAAGCTTCTATAAATGATTCTAGTCACATTTCCCCCCTACAGAAATTAAACTCCACTAACAATAAACATTAATATAATAAATGGTTTTTTTCATAAATAAAATAATTGTAGATTATGAAAACTTTTTTAACCATATAGGCAAAAAAAAAAAAAAAACTTTTTTAATGACATAACTTTACAAATAAATGGTGAGGGTCAGTATACTGAAAATGTAAAAAAAGGATAAAGATTTCCATATGATGTCTCTGCGTTTGTAGCTTCTTTTGCCAAATTAATAGACGATGAAGGGAGAAGTAACAAAAAACTTCATCCAAACTCATGTTTTTTCCTAGTCGAGTCAACATAATGACATCAACAAGAGGAAAAATAACTTGTACAAACAACTTTTTGTATGTGTTTTTGTTCGTCTCTCGTTTGACAGCTAAGTCATATTATTATTATACCTATATATAAAATACTTACTTTTTGTATATTGAATGTACCAACCATCTGATAAGACATTGTGTCTTAAATATAGGCCTTTTTCGATACCATAGCTTCAGAGATCCACAAGTATTCTATTCTTTGTTTTATTGAAAAACAAATATTTTTACATACAACTAAAATAAACCATTCACGTAATGCAGACTTACGTTACTTTTTACAAGGAGGATATGTTGTTATAAGCACAGTTACGTTGCCACGCTTCATAAAACTCAAATGACTAATAAAAAGCGTAATGGAGCATGAAATGGGTCTATTTCAAATTATTATCAAAAATGTTTTTATGCAGAAGTGAGTGCTGATAAGATATTTGATTCGTTGTAAGGCTTTTTATAGACGACAGTATTCTCTCATGGCTAGGAAACAATTTAAAGAATGATACTATTGAGAACTATTGAGTAATAGTTCAGAATGATGGACTGATAAAAGAGAGTGTTTGTTCGTGCATTCATGTTTTTTTTTGCAGTTTAGTTGAGTTAGCAAGAAATCAATTTTATTTGGAAATATTATAAAGGAAAAAACATTTTCATTTTTTAAATTCATAAAACCGGCCAATTACTTCAGAAGCATTATGAGACTAGTTGTTTAGATTTTTACACAAAAAATAATTTTTGTTTCAATGAGTAACAATGATTTTCTGTTTATTTGACTTAATTGTTATAGGGCTCAGTCCCACACTGCTCTGATATGATCCCTTAAAAATGCCTTTTTTCAAATAATGGACTGCCTGTCATAAGAGAGAAACCGAAAAAAAGGACCCCCCCCCCCAGAATTATTATTTATTGAAATACGTTGTTCTGGCTAATAAGGCTCCAATTAATTTGATTAGGTGTTAAGTCAAGGTTCTAGGAATACTTGTTTGATTTAGAGAAATTACATTGTTCGAAATGTGTATAAACCATTTTAATTAAATATTAGATCTATAAACAATAGTTACAAGGCAAAAGAAACGCTGAATAATATATAAGATGGCTTAAACCAAAAAGGTCATGCTTTTGTAATAAATATAAAAACATTAAACTAAAATACATTAAATACAAATTTTTTCAAAAGATTTTAAAACGACAATATGACATGATAAATACAAAGGACATAACAATAATTTAAAATTTGGGAGTTAATTTAAGGCCCAGACCAAAGATAATGCAGGATACATCACAAGACCAACCTTTTAATAAAAAGAGAATTAGGATAAACTCTTTTTTTATTTTTTGATGACATTTTATTACATGTTTATAAAAAATCATGTGTTTGACGGCTCAAGAAAGATAAAAACGAACTAATTGACCTGCATAATTCCACGTGCCACTATTTGAATTTGGAATATTAATTGTAAGAGCCGAGTAACGATCAATGGTTGAAATCAGGATGGCTCGCAAATCCTCCTTACAAACGAAGTTGTCTCTTGCTAGCCTATGTGCAATATAGCTCCTACAGCTCAAAAGCGATATTTCCATAGCGTCAACCCAAAGAGAAGAATACTAGGAATAATATTTTTTTGTAACTTCTTTGATTTATAGAGATATAAACTCCTTTAAGTTAGTGTGGAGAAAGAGGCCCCCTCCCGGCAAATAATTCTCAATTACGGACGTCTCTAATCATTTTTGATGAACAACATCCATCCACAATCGTTTATCTGGCTGCAATGGATCCTTGACTCTTTCCGGATCCCCGCAGTACTCCGAAAAAACATATTTTCCCAATTAAGTTAATAGTTAATGACGATATAATTTAAGGCAAAAAGCAAAACTCATGGGCTTAAATGCAAGATCTTACAATATTTTTTAAATCTATCATGAATACATATAACAAAAAAAGTGTTTTTATTTTTTATGACAAAAAAAAAGTTTTGAATCATATTAATACTTGTTAAAAATGCTTCTAAAACGTTTGGTTCTTCAACATTATGTTCACGATCAGATAATCTTATTCCTATAACCTATCAAATATTATATGGAACATAAAATTTCTTTTAAAATAGCTTCTGCGGTGTGAAACCTTTTAAATATATTGTTTCTTTTTTATTTGTAAAAAGATTGACTTTTCTTAATTTTTCTTTTTTTTTCATGATATGAATATTTACATTTTAAATAAAAAAATGGATTATGTGTAAAATTGTTTGCCGATAATGGCTGTATTGATTACATTGCCTTGTAAATATATATTTTCAACATATAGTATTCATGCATATTTTTCATTACTCATATATGTAATATAAGGTTAATTGTTTAGACTTGTTACACTTGGCAAAAAACAAATTTGGGTAGGTTTAAAGGTTAAAAAGGTGCTTAATAATGCATTCAACTTTTTCCATTTTACCATCAGGTACGTCTATGTTTGAAAGGCTTAATATAACACTAAAATATTATTATTTTAAAATACACAAGTAAACTTTTTAATCCAACAATGTACAATTCCTATAAATTATAATCACAATAGGGAATAAAAACTTATATCAATTTAAATTATGTGAAATGAAACAAGTGCATATATTTGATATGAACTTTTTTACTATGATAATCGCACACATTAAGCTTAAACCAACAGTAATGATGTATAATTCCTGTGAAACATAGTCCTTCTACGGGCAAAGCTTGAGATCATGTTGGATAGTTAAAAAAAGGCAAAGATCCGAAGCAGATATATATATTTTACCTTTAAAAATGCTTAATACTTCTTTTAAATATATAGTGAAAATCTTCCTAGTAGAAAAAAAAATACCATTAATTATAAGGGACTCCAAAAAATGTTTTTTACCAGGACGAAGAACCGAAGTTGTCCAGAGAAACATTTGCGACTCCATTTTAAGCGTTCGAAATTATAGTAAAGTGATATTAGGAATTGATTTTATGAAAGCATTAGATTGTATATCTCACCAATGGATACTAAGATGTTATATATCTCATGGTTTTAAAAAACATTTTATTCGTATCATTGCTTTGAGCTTTTGTAGTATACAAACCTATTATGACAAACCAAAAATGTAGGGAAATACACTTTCTTTTATTTTATTCATTATTTCTATTGATCCAACTCTTATTGAAATCAATTTTTGCCAGCAAATTAAGGGTGTAAATTTGGATAGGCAGATTTTAAGTTTGACGCTTTTGTAGATGAGGTGACGGTAATGTACACTACTGGTAGCGAAGAAAAAATGGGTTCATACTTTCATAAACAATAGCTTTTTTTATTTGAAGAAAATTCAGGTGCACATATAAATTTTAACAAATCAAATATCATTTCTAATTTTAATGTCTATTTTAATCTACAAGGTATTCAAGTGTCTAAATCTAAATAAAAGGATATTTTAATACAATAAACGGTGAGGATAAGAAGGAAAATATAAGTGAGGTTCTGACTCCGCCCCGCCCCGTCCTCGCTGAGGTGAATATTAAAGGGAGATCTCCCAGTCACCATAAGAAGAAGAAACTTCAAGGCCATAAAAAGACATGCCCTGGAGAATGCTCTAGAGCAGTGGAAGTGGGACGATATCTACGACATTAAAGAAGTGGATGCAGTCCTCGACTTCATTGTAGCGGGAATCACCATGTCCCTCGACAAGGTGGCCCCTGTCAGGGCCATCACCGTTAGAAAAAATACAAACTTGTATCTGAGCAAGGCAACGCTTCGACTTATCGACCAAAGAAACAGAGCTCTGGGTAGAAGGGAATATAAGGTTCTCAGGAATCAGGCGGCAGCTGGAGTCAGAAAGGACAAACTCCTGTCCAACTTGAACGCCATCAAGAAGGCCAACGGCGATTCTAAGGCGTTGTGGAACCTGGCCAACAGGGCCATGGGAAAAACCAAAGCTACGCCCCTTCCTCTGTCACTTACTATCAATGGTATCGACACATGCGACGACAAAGGGGCTGCGGATGCATTAAACAGTTTTTATATTAAAAAAGTAAATGATCTTCGGGCAAGCATTGTCCTCTCCGCCCCTTCTTCCGACATCTGTGTCAGAACTGACCGCAGTTGCAATTGGGCTAGTCCTCGGGGATCGTGCTGGACTTCTCCTTTGCCAGTGCAGCCAAAATTAAGAGAGTCGTCTCCTCCATATCCAATACAGAGGCGATGGGCGTGGACGGACTGCCGGCATCTGTATTCAAACTAGGAATTGAAGTTATGGCCTCCCCTATCTCCCACCTGATCAATTGCTCTCTTGCCAACGGCAAGGTACCCGACATTCTCAAAACAGGCATTGTAATTCCGGTGCACAAAGGTAAAGGGAAAAACCCAAAGGACCCAGCCTCGTATCGGCCAGTTTCCCTGCTCCCCGTCCTCTCCAAGATCTTGGAAAAGGTAGTTAAGGCTGATCTGGAGTACCATATGGGAAAAATTAGCGCCTTACCCAACAGCCAATTTGGCTTTCGGGCTGGCCGCTCCACTACTACAGCCATTGGAACGGCTCACAGCAAATGGATAAAGGCTGTCCAGGAAGGGAAGGTCGTAGGCATACTGGCCTTTGATCTATCCTCCGCGTTTGACACCGTCGACTGCGACCTCCTACTGGAAAAAATCAAGGACCTTGGCGTCACAAGGAGAGTGGGAGACTGGTTTGGATCCTACCTGAATGGAGGCAAGCAATGCGTCAATTGGAACGGCACCAGGAGCGACTTCGTCGACGTGAAGTATGGGGTCCGCCAAGGTTCTATCCTTGGTCCTTTACTCTTTCTCATACTCATGGCTGGCCTCCCAGTGGAGATGGGAGTGGGGGAGAACATTGTTTGCTATGCAGACGACGTCAGCGTCTGGACAGCGGGCAGAGATGTTGATGTGGTGGAGACCAATCTGAACCTCCTCGCCGCCAAATTTGTGGAGTTTGCAGCGAGAAATGGGCTCTCTTTAAACCACACAAAAACCCAGCTACTCCTGGCGGGTGGTAGGGACAGTAAAGAGAGAAGGAAGAGGGTTAAGGTAAAGGTCGGCCCCTCCACAGTCTTCCCCTCCAGTGAATTGGAGTTGCTAGGGGCAAAGTTTGACTCCACCCTTTCACTCAACTTAAATGTTGACATCATGGCGAGGGCAGCCAGGGTCAGGGCCAACATGGTTGTAAGGTTGGCGAAGCACATCCCAAGGGGTCCTTACCTCCACCAACTTGCCAAGGGCATTGTTCTTGGGAAGGTCGGCTATGCTGTCTCAGCGGTCACACCCGTACGGTTTGGAGACAGTAACCCCACAGGACCACTTGCAGCTACCCAGGTAGCTCTGAATGATGTTGCCAGGACTCTCACTGGCAGGCTCAGGAGAGAGCACATACCCGTCCGGAACCTCCTGAAGTCGGCAGGGCTTCCATCCATCAACACCATGGCCGTGCGGTCGGCAGCCATGGAGGCGTGGAAGGCATTTTGGAGTAGGGACGGCGAAGAAGGAGGGAGAAACCCACTTGGCCTCATGCTCTTCGAGACAAAAAATGGAAAGGAGACCAGATCTGACGCAGCCGGAATCGTCCCCAACCCCCTCCTCTGGCAGGCAGATACCCTGGTATGTGCTGCAAGAACTGCCTGGAATAAAAGTCCACAGTTGCGACAGGCCAGGACGTGGAGAGCTGCCAGGGATGCAGCAATAGCTCTCGCCGAGGGAGTGGCGCTATAGATTACTCCGATCTCATGGCATGATTTCCCCAAAAAATCGACGTGGTTTTTTATTTATATTTTATATATTCATGTATATATATACGCTTATTAATTAGTTTGTGTTTTTATTATTGTTTTGTTTTATTTTAATTAAATTATATTTATTATTTTAGACCAGCTACTTCGTGCTGAAATATAACGGATTACACACTCGGGTTGAAAGAGGCATCATCAAAATATTTTGATGTTATCTGAAAAAGAATATTTTCGCACGAATCCATGTATGGAACACGCTCATTGTACCAAGTTCAACACATATTTTAACTTTAACGACTGTGTCAGAAGCTTTATACACAAATTTTTATAATGAATAATACAATATGCAGTGTTAAATACCCTTGTATCTTAATATATAATAGTTAATCTAATAGTGATCAGAAAATAAAATTCGTTTAGGTTACTACGGCTTTAAATAAATTATGTAGGAACAAAGTCGATACAATGTAGCGGGAAAATAGCTTAAAGGACTCATCACCATTTAGCATAATTTGATGATTGAAAACATTACATTAAGCAATTGTAAGAAGCGAAATCAATTTGATAATTATGATAAATAAAAGCACATTATTTTTATTTCGTTCAGTCTAAAAACTACGTTTTCCATCTTCAAAGACCAATGTCGCGAAGACTAACCAATTGATTCTAATTTAACAAGTTCTATTTAGACTCTATGTTAAGGATTCAGATATCTCCTACCTCAAGAAAAGTCTGACATATCTCACTAAATAATTTACGGAGATATATTTTTCTTTTCACAATTTTTCCTTCTTTTCTTTTGATCAACATTACTCTTTTTATTTTCTTCACTATAGGAACAACATGTTTAATTTTTTTTAAATGTGGCCTGAATTTTAGGGTATAATTAATTAACTAGTATGAGAGCCCTTATTTAACCATGGAACTCATGAATCTCATGGTACGTACAAGCGTTAAAAAAAAGTTGCTGCATAAGTCTTTTCTTCTCCCTCGTATTCTTTTATTCAACAGACTATCCATAAATTTGATCATCATAAAAACGTGCGGATTACTAAAGTTATTAAGAAAGTTAATGAATATTCATAAGCTTATTTTAAATTGCTTAGTTTCCCATCCCTTCAAAGACCTACTTTTGAGAAAGAGTTAGCAAAGTATCCTGTAACCCTGTAAACAGATATGACATCAATAATTTCAAATAATATCAAATAAGTGCAGCGTGCTTGAGTGTATCTCCGGATATAAGTTATCCGTGGCAAAGTTATCACTACATTCATTTTCACTGAATGAATCCTTAAAGGCTTAGAGTCATTCCACGTGGGAATTATGTATCTTCAAAGGTTTCAGGGGGTCTTCTCTCCATTTCCAAGAGGATGACTTTGAGATATTTGAGAGACCAGACCAATATCGGAAATATTGGAGCTAAAAATAATAAACTCCAAGGACGTTATTTGAAGCCTTCTGCAGTGTCTATTATTTCCCAAATGTTCAACAATACTTGTCATCCATCTGAAGTGAAAGACCAATATCCAGAACTACTTCATCAGTCACAATTTCAAAGGAAAATGAAACCATACTAGAAGCTCAACCATATTTGTTCCTTCAGGACTCGCCGGGTATTGACTTTAGTGATTGGTGCCATCAGTGTCATGTTCAATGGAGGAGGATTCATTTCAGTTTATCTGTTTATCGTAACCGTTCAATGATTTCTTATCAATCCAATTCCCAGTTAATATTAAAAGTCATTCCAAATATAAAATAACAACATCAACATGCAACACAGCTGCATTCGTCATCTCAAAGCAAAAAAGGCCAATCACCTCGATCAGCCTTATCAAGAACATCCTTGCACACGTGAAGATTGTTATTTTTTCTCCAATTATGATCAATCATAATGTAAATGAAATCGAGAGCGTTGGAGAAAATCTATATTCGTCACATATAGACTCTCACCAACTGAAGAAATTGATATTCAATAGAGATAAACACGCTTTGATTAACTCTTCCCCGAAACCGAAGAAACCTTGTCTATTATGGCAATACACTAGCTTTATATCGTGAACTATCTTCACGTATTATTTACCTCTTCCTTCCCAAAGTCACTTAAGAAAATTATCTTCTACTTTTACCATGAAATTTGGCATTTCAAGCGTTGACTAATTGTCTCTAAGACTCAAAAAGAAATTACCTGTTATAGTTAATGAAGTATATTAGGTTGTTCCAAAAATAATGAGGTAGGTTAGCTATCTCGAGAAGTGCACACGCTATCTCAAAATTTTCAACAGGAGCGTTGTAAACGCATATTTTTGCATGTGAACAGACTGTATGGCGCCACTCAGGTTAGTATATAAGGTGAGTAATCGCGTCATTTCTATCATTCATTCTACTCGCCGCTGAAAATAGACACCCGACTTTCGCTCCTACTTCTTGATCCGGATCAAGCTCGCCAGGACAGTCAACGAGATCCACGGAAACCTGCTCTCTACCTTCCCTGACTCCTGCCCTGGCCCAGGACCGGCGGGATGGGCGGGCCTGAGGGGGGCCAGGCCAGTCCACCGAGTGACGTAGGCCTGCCCATCCATTAAGTGACGTGGGCCCGATTTGTTATGAATGTGCCATCTGTGCCCCCCAAAAGCCTGGCTCTGCTGCCGGGCCTGCCCTGGCCTCTCCACCCTCCAGAGATGGCACACTGAGTTCGATAAGGGTGTTCTTGCCCTGGAGAAGAAGACCCGTCCTGGACGTCCCCGGGATGGGGTTCACCTGCAAGCCGAGGCGGGTATCGATCACTGCACTACCTGCCGGGACCACAGCCGACCGGAACACCATGATAGAGTACCTGAGGATGACTGGGAAGCGCCTTTTCAGCCTGAAAAAGGACAAGATCATGCTGAAAGATTGTCTCCTCTTGTGGGACAATGCACGTCCCCACACTGCCACCGATACCAGGGAATTCCTGACCCGGAGGGACGTGGAACCGGTCAAACAGTCACCCTACTCACCCGACCTGAACCTATGTGACAGGTTCCTGTTCCGGAAGTTGAAGCACCTGCTCCGGGAGGACGAGTTTGGGGGCCACGAGGAGACTACACTCGCCGTTCAGCGGGCGATGAGGAGGGTCAGTGAAGACGAGCTCTACGACCAACTCACGAAGCTCCGGGGACACTGCCACGACGTCATTGTAGTCGGAGGGGATTATGTGTACTGATTGAGAAGTTTTTTGTGGATCTGATGAAAATTTTGAGTTTTAATTGGCCAACCTCATTATTTATGGAACAACCTATGTAGCCCAAAGAGTGGATTTTTTCGGGTGCTCGTCCTTTAAATAATACTCTCGGATATTTTCCTCAAACCAACATGTGGTGAAATTACAAAATTGCCTATCAAGATATATTTAAAACTTTCTGTCTAATCTCTTGTGGTGAGGCATTTTTTTCGTATTTGTTTATTATTTCATTTATTGCGTGATACATTGATTATTATTATTTGAATATTTTACCCTCTCTGAGATGATAAGATTTATTTTCATATTTTCCCCATACAAAATATTCTAAAAATCTATTTTGACACATATAAAAAGATAAGCATGTCATCTCTTTAAAAAAAAAGTAATTATCTTTTCAACACACGTGGGTAAGATACTTAATAACTCCCAAAATAACAAATAATATACTTTTAAACTTTTATGAAACATGATATTACACACTTTTTACTTACTTAACAGGCATTAATTAAAGAAAAGTATTTTTATGTCTTCTATGCACGTTTTAATTATAAGAACAAATATTTGACGATATTATATATATATATATTTGTACGAATGATGTATACTTAAATGAATTGATCCAAACATATTTATTTTACTGTTTAAAAAAATTACATAGGGACATTAAGTAAACACAGATACATACAATATTAAGAAATTCCATATATGCACTTTTTATAATATGTCGTTCACCATGGATATTGTATTTCTAGATTCTTAAACTAAGTATTGTTCATTAAGTTATTATTATTAAATGAATGAGTAAGAAAAGGAATAAGTTGACCAAAGGGATTACGTCGGGGTCACCAATGTAATCACCATAGGGATTAAAGGATTAACACCTTCGGTTATCTTGTCTAAACTGATCTGGATTTTGTAAGAGGTATTTCTTTTCTTATACCTCTTTTTATAAATATTATTTTCCAGGTTTTTATTAATTTAAAACGGAAAATGGAGGTTCATATAAGAGCAGAGAGAAAGACTCTGCTACAAAGAAACTTCTTTAATATTACAATAATATATGTTTGGTTATGTATGATACTTTGTACATTAATAGTACAAACATTACACAATATAAGAAAGTCATGCTTCTAAAGTAAACACAGATACAGAAGATCAATACAAATACATATTATGCATTGCCTTAAGACGACACAAGAAATAACAAGATATATATATATATATATATATTGTTATAACAAATATTTACTGGACGAGAAAGTCACAATGTAATTCATATAACTTATATTAGCCATCTTCAGAAAAATTAGTTAATTGTAGTTTTTCATATATATATATATATATATCATGGCTAGGAAGTTTTTTCTCCCTATACTTAATAAATTTTGTGAGAGTCACAGCATACCTTTATACTAACTAGGTTCGTATAAACATTTTACATACCTTTTTCCGTTATAAAAGTTATAGCATCATAAATAGCCGAAAATAATAATAACCTTTTTTCCATGTGCCTTTTTTGCCATTTACTTAAAATATCCAGAGGTAAATATAAGAACGAATTCAATTCGATTACAACAATGAATAATCAATTTGATGGGGATCATTCATTGTTTTTTTTTGAGAGTTAAAGAAATGGAATGGACAAATGGAAGCAATCTCGTTAGATAAATTAACAATTAGATGTTGTTTATTTTTTAAGGGGGAAAATGCTGAAATAAAGTAACGCAGTGTAAAAAAAAATATTTATCTTCAAAGAGTATTTCAAAGAAACATATCCTTGGAATTGAACTGATGAGGTCTTCCTAGCAGTATTTTATCAGCTTTTTTTATAATCATCAGTTACTTGTTTTCTCCTCCACTTTTTTTGTGGCGATTTTTTGTTTGTTATTAAAGATGATTTTATTACGAAAACCTAATAGTTTATTTTTTTAAATACACCAATCCAATTAATTAAGGTTAAAGTTTAATTTTGTTCTTTTTAATACAATTTTCCTTAAATATATTTATATATGAATATGTTTAATTGTCTTTTGATTTTATGTAAAAAAAATAAAGACATAAGTATTTATTATCAAAAATAATATTTAATTAAACTTGATTAAAATACTAGAAGTTATCAATATTTTATTAGACCATTTTGACTGATGATAATGTTATAAATAAAAAATAATTGATTTATACTTTTGCGCTGTTATACTCTTTATAAAAGATAGTCTATTGTCCTATATTTAACTACCGTAAAATGATCAACTCGAAAATTCTTTGTATATGAAGTTTTCCAAGTTACAGTTTTAACATATAACTAGAGGCATATATACACTCAGAGAGTGCAAACCTCCGCCGATCCCCACCTAATGAATCACTTAACAGAATTACAATCCAATCATATATGTCTACATAAGTAAGTGTGTTGGTGAATAATGAGTGAGGATAGAGCAAAGAAAATATAAAAGAAATATATACACTCAGAGAGTGTGTACCTCCGCCGATCCCCACAACATTCCTATTCAAACATTCTCCCTTTCACACGCCCGATTTTCTATCTCTAATCATTGTTTCCTCTCTGTTAGCTCATTTTGCATATTAAAAAGCACTCAGAGATGGGAAGACGGAAGAAGTTTAAGCTACGTCACTGGGTTAACATAGTCCTGAGCTGATATATGAACAATAATACGTCAATGAATATTTTTTTAGCGTTTGTTCTTTCCTACTCCCTGAATAGAGATCCCATTTCATTATTATTATTAGTAGTATTTTGCTCATTTTGCATATTAAAAAAGCACTTACAGATGCCAAAATTTAATCACTTGTTCCTTTTGGCATTTCCAACAACTCCACAAAGTTTCATTTGAATCCGTTCAGTACTTTTTGAGTTATCCTGCTGACAAACAAATAAACAAACCAACAAACGCCACTGAAAACAATACCTCCTTCGGCGGAGGTAATTAAGTGTTGAAATACTTGGCTCTGCAATTTCAAACTTGGACATCTGTTGTCTCTTTAAAAAGTGTAAAAAACTTTGGTTGAATAGAAAAATAAATTCAAGTGAAATACAGGCTCTATTAAGGATTTATAATTTTATTAAAGCTTCTTAACTGATTGAAATCGTGTCTCTTTAGTAAGGAAAAACTCTTTGTAAAGCCGATTTACTTCTATTTCTATCCTTTCACGAAGACAATGGGTAAGAATCTTTTTAAAAAGAAGAGGGATGGGACTCCTTTCAAGAAGACGAGGGATGATACCCCTTTCGAAGAAGAGGGATTGAACTCCTCTTTCGATGACGAGGGGTAGGAATCTTTTCGAAGACGAGGGATGGGAAGTCCTTAAATCTAGACGAGGGAAAGAATCTTCTCACCAATATGAGAAAAGAGAATCTTTTCACGAAGACGAGGGATGGGGAGCCCTCTAACAAAGACGAGAGAAGGAACTCCTTTCATGAAGACGAAGGACATAACTCCTTTAACGAAGACGAGGGACAGGAATTAGGTATCTTTCTGGAAGGAAGGAAGGAAGGAAGGAAGGAAGGAAGGGAGGAAGGAAGGAAGGAAGGAAGGAGGAAGGAAGGAAGGAAGGAAGGGAAGGAAGGAAGGAAGGAAGGAAGGAAGGAAGGAAGAAGGAAGGAAGGAAGGAAGGAAGGAAGGAAGGAAGGAAGGAAGGAAGGAAGGAAGGAAGGAAGGAAGGAAGGAAGGAAGAAGGAAGGAAGGAAGGAAAGGAAGGAAGGAAGGAAGGAAGGAGACTTACTCGAAGGTGGCCAAGGAATGGCCTGTTTGTAAGGCATTTCCTTACCGGCCGAAGGGCAAATATTAAGTACACGGATTCTCGACTCTGATTATTGGAGGCTCTCTTACTTGATAATTGTTGATTGTTACATGAAGGAACGGAGCGGGAAGAATTTATCCACTGGGACATTTATGCCCTCACCGGCCTTATACAGGTCCCAATATGCCATTGGGAGGCTGTCAACGGCCGCTTATGTTTCTTGAGGCCAGCGGCCCACCGGGAATAGTCCCAGTACTCCCGCAGGCCACTCCACCCCTGGTTACATCACTCTTCACTCTCTCTCTTTGTATCAAAACATTAACAAAAATAGTCGATTTTAATAAGGAATTCTAGATTTTTTAAAATTTTCAGTAGATTTATTGAATCTATGGACACAATTTTTTTAAAATAATTTTAATTAAACATAATTCCAATACAGAGTAAATACAGCAAACTAACACCAAAACACCAATGATAATGGCAACCACTTCGATGGTGGTGTCAGAATCTTTGTCTCCACCATCGATATGCGGCACGTGTGGTTTTGGCTTTGGCCATTTCTTTCGTTCAAAAGGGATATTTGTTGTCGTGTCTTTAGGGCTAAATAATCCTCTCATGCTGGTCAACGCGTTTAAATAAGGTTTCTTGATCCCGGTTCGGCAGACGTGTTGTTTGAAAGTAGCCTTACTTCGAGTTCATCATTATCCTCCAAATCCTTTCCTTGGCATAAAGCACATATCAGTATTGTTAGGACTAGCCACTTGAACAGATACATTTCTGAGGAGCTACTAACGGCAAGCAAAGGGTTACATGCTTCTTATCAGTTTTATTTTATGAAGGAATGGTCATGTTATATCAAAATGAAGGTGTGCAGAAAGATTAATAAAAACACTCTCATAATATGGACATTTATCAACTATATATATATATATCATACTTGTTAACGTTCGCAAAAAAATTTGTTTGTCGTTTTAAAAAAAATGCCGACGTTTTATTTAGAAAGTAGAACGTCAAATCTTTGTCTTTTTTTGGCGCCAAAAAGAACGACAATGAATTTCACCTATCGTTCGTTCAAAACTTTGTCGTTCATTGTTCGCGAACGACAACAAATGCATGATAAATCAACAAGTCATATATATGTATATATATATATAACGAAATAAAAAAGAAAGAAGCACTAAGTACCAAATATTGATTGGAGATTGGAACAAATTATTTTTTTCAGCAACGAATGGTGGCTTCTACATTTTCAATGCCTATAGACCCAACGATAAAAACTTGATTTTTTCAGGTACTCATCAAAACTCTAAAACAATATCTACCCGTTTTGTTTTAAATAAAACCTTAGATTTTATTTGTCTCCAGACAAATACTCAGGAGGAACTTTATGATGTTTTAAATAAGGATCATTATGTTACCGTTCTATAACCTCCGGTGCTACTAATGTATTCCGCCTACAGAAATAGCAGAAACTAATTTTAAAGAAAAAACTCTATGGGAAACCGATGGATCAAGAAGGTTATCACTAGAAAGACGGCAAAGTATTTCTATCTAGAATGACGGAACAGTTATTTTGACTTCTCTGTTAATTTTTAAATTATTCTCAAACTATACTTTTTTTTGTACCCAAAGTATTAACAACTTTATTTCATGGTAAAATGCCTACACAAAAAAAAATTATTTTAATCACAAATAATTAACAAACACTTTTTTCTAATCAATGTTCATGTTCCTCCAAAAAATTTTATCAAGGGGGTAAAATCTACAGGTATGGGGACTTTAAGACTACGGCATTTATATAATATTAATTGAACTTGTGCAGTTAAAAAATTGACTTCGTCTTGGTATGGGCCAATATAAAAGTAAACAAACTCTTTTGATCTTAGAACTAATCCGAAAATTCATATATTTTTTTCTTAAAATGCCTAATATTTCACCTACTACTGGACACAATAATAAAAAGACTGTAAGTTTCAAAAGATTCCTTGCAAAAAAAACATTTTCTGTCCTCTTCTGTCTTACCAAAGATGCTTCCCAAGGAAAGAGTTTTGGTAACTATTCGGTATTTCAACCAGTACAGTGCTGAGTTAAGACTATAAGAATTAAGACCCTTAATTATTTTGCTTACTGTAGCTTTTAAATCTAAATCTTCTTTTCTTCTCTCAATCTGTCCCAGATACTGTAAGGTCGTAGGCTTGTCAATTAGAGCGTTGCGTAAAAATTTGTTTCTTGTAAACGTTAAAAAATTAAAAAGTCATCCCTTGGTCCTATCGATCTTTTTTTTAAAGTTATTTCATGTAAAATCTTTCTTTTTTCTAAAAACTCGCTCGGTGTAAAATCATTTTCTTTGTTAAAAACCTCCCCTAAAAAAGATATTTTATCTTTAATGAACATTTCCGATATAAAAACTAGTCTATTATTGTCTTGTACTGGTTCTTGCCACTTCATTTCTATGGCTATTTTCCCACTAACTCGTCATTTGATTCCCTGCATTCCCTCCAGAAAGGACTAATCTCTGCAGTCGTATCAAGAACTCGGGATGGGCCTTTGCCCCTAGCTTCTTCTAATATTTTTCCGTGTTTATTTTTGAACTTTTCTCAATATCCCGTTCCATACTGTTTCTTCTTCAAATATTCGCTTAAACCATTTAAACAGTAAAACTCTCCAAAAGATTCGGAAGGGCAACAGCCCTAACCCCCATATTCCTTCGGACAATTCACCCGTCTCCAAGTGATTGTTTTACTCTTTCCTTCAGTAAATAGAAAAGTTTCACAAATTTCCTCCACTTTCTTACATATTGTATCAGACATAGGGTTTTAAATTAGTAAATGATTTATCTTTGATAAAATTAAAGAGTTCCAGATTAGAATTCTGGCCGCTATGTTTTTCTTGAGAATACCACCAAACCTCCTCACGCCATGACGTATCCTCGACCCTATCTCCCATAGTTTTCTTCAATATCAATCCCCCTCACACCCATATACGTACCCAGTATTTTCATTGATTTTGTCACTTGAATTCCTTTCACATCAAAAGTTACGTTAAATTGGCCACTATACTTGATTTTTTAAATAAATTTGGAGCCCTGAATCTTTCCCATAATCTTTTAAAACATTTATAGATTGATAAAATGAAGAACAAATTTCCTCCTCATTTCCTGTGAATATTAAATTCACATCGTCGGCAAATGCCTCTACTTTTAATTGTCCTACACCTGTTCCGACGCCCTTAATTTTGCAGTCATAATTCAAACGGAGCAATAAAGGATTTATGGCAATGATAAATAAAATAGGAGAAAGAGGATTTCCTTGCCTACAGCCTCTACTCACTTGGAACTTACAATTTGGTTTTTCATAAAAAGTAAAAAGATCGCATAAACTTGTACCAATCATTCTTATAAAATCTGCACCAAATCCGTGCGCTTTAAGACATTTTATTAACCATTGATGTGAGATGCAATCAAAAGCTTTCATAAAATCGATCCCAACTAACGCTGTTTTGAAGTTCTGGCTTTGTGCTTCTACAATTGAGTCGCTAATGTTCCTACATACGTCCTCCATAACCCTCCCCGGAATAAAACCTTTCTGTGATTTGTGAAGTAAAAGTGGAATAAAACCCTTGAATCTTTCTGCCAAGATGCCACAATAAATCTTATATGAAGAGTTAAGCAATGTCAGAGGTCTACAATTTTCAATAAATCTACTATCTTTTCCTCTTTTAGGGATCAAAACCAGTTTTCCAATTGAGATGTGTTCTTCAAAATAGCCGTACAAATGAGCCTCGTTGTATACTTTCTCAAGAAGAGGTGCCAAGAGAGCAGAATATTTTTTATAAAATTCCATCGGAAAACCGTCTGGACCTGGTGCTTTATCTTTTTTGTTGTATTTTTCAATGTAGGAGAGAATTTCCCCTTGATCTATACAACGTTCCAAACGATGTCTATCATCATCATTAAGTTTTTTAAAATAATCCGTATCGTTTTCTAGTATTTTACTAGCAAAGTCTGCTGTATTGTACAAACACTTAATACATTTATTTTCCGAACAGCTCATGCAATCTCTGCATACAAAGAGTTCTTTATAGTATTCTGCCACCTGACTTCTAATTTTCTTGGGGTCTACTTCCACCTTACCATCTTTGCCAACTAGTTCCGTCACCCCTTTCTTCTCCATCGAATTACTGTTCATTTTCTTTATCCTTTCAAAGATTACATGTTCTTTAGGAATTGATTTAAAACCTTTTCTTATCAAGTACCCACCTACAAAAGAGTCACGTACTTGATCTAACTTAGCATTTTCTGCAAATTCTCCATTTTCCATCTCCTTCATCCTTTCCAACTCCCGTAATTTTGTTTTTCTCTCCTGACTTCTCTCTACTCCCAACTTTATATACTCTCTTCGAGAGCAGTCCAAAATTAATTTGAGCGCGAAGGATGGCGACTTTATTTTCAATTCTCTCAACTTGACCGAAGTATCCACAATTATGCTACTAATTTTTTCCTCTGTAGCCCTGTCACTCAAAAGTGATGTATTTAAGTGCCATTGTTGCTTGGAATGCTTTATTGCCGGTTGCAATATCAACATGATCGGGTTATGATCTGATGTTTTAGTATTTAGAAGCTTATATTCTGTTATATTTGGAATTATATTATGGGAAACAAAAAAATAATCCAGTCTAGATCTCTTTACAACCCTTTCCCCTTCCCTAATACTAAAGGTATGTTCTGGACAGGTGTTAAAAGTAAGAGCAGCATCAGACAATTGATTATTGAGAAGAAGACTCTCAAGTTCAAATCTTGCTTTTTTATTATTTTCTCCCTTATAATTAAAAGTATCTCTCCTTTGATCCATTGCAATATTAAAATCGCCGAGTAAAATGCAATATTCACCTGCTAAAGTAAATTTTGACAAAAATTTCGATTCAATTGAATTAAAAAAAGAGGGGTCATCCCTGTTAGGACCATAAATTGATAAAATATTTATAAAAATTCCCCGCCAGACCACCTTCAATACCGAATAGTTACCCCCCTCATCCTGAGCAATGCATCTTGGTTTTAATTCCTTTTTTACAAATACTAGAATTCCCCTGGAAGGATGTTTTGCTGACTTGTTTACGGCGGGAACCAAAAAAACTTCGTAATTAAGCGGAATATTTAAATTTGAATTGATTTTCCTGAGTCGTGTGTCACAGAGAGATAAAATATCCGGATTAAACGTTAAAAGATGTTTAAATACATTTTCTCTTTTATCGTTATCAAGCACAGAATTGACATTTGCTGATATAAGTTTTAAAGTCATTTTTTACAAATAAAATAGTGGGGAAAATGAAATGAGCAGTGGGGTGGATACTTTAAAATTGATAATTTGTGTGGGGTTCAATAGGGGTGTACGGGGCATTACAGATAAACTTACATTTAGACTTTCAAGCAACTTATTCCATGTATTGGAGGTCATTCCGTTTTTTCGTCGTCTTCCCTTGTTCTTTTATCCGCTGAGTTGTTTTCTGGGGAGGATATAGGCCTTTTTGAGTTTACCTTTCCTTCCTCTGGCATGCTCAGTTTATTTGTGGGTGTCTTAGATGTCCTGTCTTCGGGTTTTTTCTGACCTTGATCTGGGCGTTTACGTAGTATATGCTTCCAATCATCTCTCAACGTTCTCTTCACCGTATTTTCCTCCGTTTGCTCGTGTCCCTTCCCAATTGAAAGGCGTTGATCTTCATTGGTTTCAGTCACTTTTTGGATTTCAGTTGTTGTTGAGTCTTCCTTATCTTTGCATTCGTCCTCCTCTTCTAAAAAACCGCTTCAGTTATTTCATTTTGAGCACTCTCTATCCTTTGGACAAGATTGAACTCTTCTCTAAAATATCTCTCATATTTGCTGTATGACATCTTCTTCTCTTCTTTGCATTCTTTCCTCTTGTGGCCAAATCTAAGACATCTGAAGCATTGTTTTATCTGGAAGTCTGTGAGTATTTCAACCTTCTTACCCTTAATAGGTAAAAAGGCTGGGAATTTCTTTAGCGGTCTGACTTTTATTTTCAGTTTTCCTGACATTATTTGTTTAGGATCTTTACGTATTCTTCTTCCTCTCCGTTCTCGGCCACAATTTGATGAGGTACTTCTTCAAATTCTCCTTCGATTTTCCCGAACTCTGAAATTGTTTTTTTCAATGCCTCCATGTCTGTCTCTGAACCATCTTTTATTACAATATCTATCGGCTTTTGCATTTTTAAGACTCTCGATGCCCCGAATGCTGAAGAAAATGTTTTCGTCCAACTGAGTATATCTGCCCACTTTTGAGAATCTTAACAGAACATTAATTGCCTCTTTAAATGTGATAACAAGACAGCCTGCCCCTGCTTTGCAGTCATTTATTCTTCTGATTTCTTCCACCGAGATAGATAAAGCCTCAAATATTTTTTTAAAATGACCTGCTTTCGGGCAAAATCCTTTAAGTTCATATAGCTCGAATCTTTAAAGTCAATGTAGATTTTTTCCAGAAGGGATCCACCATGACGTATTCTTTATTATTTTTAAAGGCGTTTTTTGTCTTACTTGCATATGAAGTTTCTTCAACTCCTTTTCTTCCTCTGTAGAAGAGTGCAGTCCACTTCCTAGGTAGGCCTGCGTCTCTATTTCTTCTTTTCCTCCGCTGACCACACCATTCTTGATCCCACTCACTTCCAGCGGGCGCGCGTCTATATTCATTCCTTCTACGACTTCCTCGACCGGCTTATCCTCTCATCAGGAGGTTTTTTCCTTGACGTCTCAC